>JBBMJM010060363.1:0-17445 GCA_037832705.1 Centriscus cristatus
GGCCAGGGTAAGAATACTTATGTATTTTTAAACAAATGTGGTTTGGCTTGAAACGGTTCATAATTACTTTATTATATTGTCTCAAATGTATGAATATATGTGTATACACAAAATATTATGGCAACATTCTGCGGGGTAGGGTTAGGGTGGTTTAAACCCCTTACTCTGTTTTGATGTGTCAGGCTTTAAAGGGTTAAACGTGGAAGCAAAAGTATATTAGATTGAAAAGGTGTTTGTTGTGTGACGTGTTTGGATGTGGCACCTGGTCATGTAGCACTATCACCATGACAACCGCAGCTCGATCTCTCCCTGTTAATTATAAAGGAGTCTGGTCTTGTTTGATTGACGTAACAGGCCACAGACATTACCAAGATGGCTGCCCACGGGGACGCTGTTGTGACATTACCCAACAGGTGAAAACCACAGCAGCTGTTTTCCGAAAATATAAGGCTGAGTTTCATCTGTGAGCCTCACATCATTTGACTCGTTATTACTGTCACAAAACAAAAACAGAAATCACAAGGCCAGGAAAAACAAATGCTGTGTGCCGTATGGTGGATTGACGTGTGCGCTTCAGGCCGCTGAGAGGAGCAGGATGTGCGTGTGTGTGCGTGTGTGTGCGTGTGTGTGTGTGTGTGTGTGTGCGTAGCAGTGATCGGCGTGTCCTGTCGCGCTCTGGGATCAGATAGACGAACGAACCTGCAGCTTGACCCAGATGTTTATCTTGCTGTCAGGTGTGACTTGTGTGTCATTGTCCAGGTTCAAATTGGCTCTGTGAACTGAGCTGACGCTGGAACTGCTGCAGGCACGAGTCCTTCATGGGGTGCGTGGGTTTGTGTGTGTGTGTGCTGCAGGATACAGTCTTTTTAAGCATCGTGTGCATTTACCTGTGTAACCTGTTTGACTCATTCTGCTGGACTTCATACAGGATTATTACCACCGTGTTCTAATCCTATTGTTTCTCCTCGGTGCACTTTTTAGGGACGTTTCCTTGTGAGCAGTCTCTGAAGTCCTTTGAAACATTTTACCACGTGCAATCTAATTAAACTTTTTTGTCTATTTTATTCCTGAGTGGTCTTCTTCTTTGATTATGCTTGAGAAACAGCAGCTCCGTCCTTATCACAGCTCCGGCCAAACCAAGCAGAAACTCAAATATCCTCCTCGCTGAAATTACTTTATCCACTTTCTTCTTTTTTGCCAACAGTCTGCAGTCCTTCCACCTCCTGCTGCATTCCTTCCCCCTTATCTTTCCCTTTTCTCTTGATTCTGTCTCCCCGTCATCTCTTCCCCTCTCTGTTGTAGCCGGTGTCCCATGTGGGAGTCTGTCCTGGTCCACTTCTATAAATACTCTGAGTTGATCTCAGTGCCACCTCACCGTCCTCCTGCTCTTCACCACTCTATATGTTATGTGCTTTAGGAAATGTTTGAACACAGACACCTACAACACACATTTAACTGTGGTCTGATTACATCCACACAGATTCATACTTTTATTGAATGCTTCTTTTTAGATGATCCAAATTATCCTTTTTTTCTCCATTGTTTTGTTACTCGACTGGTGCTCTTGCATTGAAGGAATTTTCCTCTGCGATAAATATAAATTCCTGATTCTGATTCAGTATATATATCCATCGACTCAGCATTATTATTATTTTTTTGTCCTTTTCATCCCTGCTCCTGCTTCATTTCTGTCGTTTCTTAGAGAAAGGATGCAAGCGAAGATTTGCTTGTGTGGTCACTGGCGCTCACTGAAGACCTTTACGTATTACAGACAGTTGACTCGACAGTTTCTCATAACTCTCTGTTCTGTGGCCTCATTTAGCCTTTCCTGGCTCATTTTCTCTTCTCTGTCTCTGCGAATAAGCTGATGTATTCTGCTGCTGTTCTCACAAATGGGACAGACACGGGCTGAGGTGTCTGTCGGAGAAGCTAAGTCACTTCTTGTAGCTCATCGTCAAAGCCATATAAGGGAACTACTTCCTGCCGGAGAGGTTTGCTCCCTCCGTAAGGTTACTGCAGCAGAGCCTGTGACACTTTTGTCGAGGTTAATTACATAACCACTGAAAGCAATTTTGAGACTGACAAACACGGGCTGAGTGCTAAAAAATGTAGAAAGGACAAAATATTGTCATCGCTAAAATAAATAAGAGAAAATGTTAAACCAGTCTTAAAGTCTGGGAGTAAATATTTTATGCAAGCTCTAATTGAAACTTACATAATTGTCAGTTGTTCAGCAACTTGAGAGAACGGCAGGCAAAGTTAAAACCGCATCTGGTCCATCGTGTCCCAGAAGAAGCTGCTGCAAACACAAACACATTCTTTGCTGCATCCTCACACCATCTGCTCGCTCCCACCCAACCAGAGGCCAGATATATCCGACGTATAAGATCATCACCTCTGCATCCTGTCGCTTTGTCTATGAGTTCAACAGCAGAGGGCGTCATGCTCGACTTGGTGTGCGAGACAGGGATGCAATGATTATTGATGATGATGAACTTCCAGGTGTGCGTATGGAAATAATTGGATGGAAATAATCCAGATAATTATGATTTGCACGATTATTTATATTATTGATGGAAACGAGGACAATGTACTTTTTTTTCTCTCCCCCTTTCCATTTCCATTTTATGTCAAACATTGTTTGCAAACACGGAACACACAAACTTATGGTAAAATATTTAAAATGTTACTTTTCCATATCATGGTATGATGGACGTGATATCTTGACTATTACACAGAGTTTTTGGTATATTTGCATATCTTACAGACGATAATCTAGCCACTGTTTGATATTGTTGGCGACATCCTGCAGTTTCGTCTTCTGGAGGTTCACTCGTCTTGTCCCAATGTAACGGTGGAATGACAGCGTCACGAAGAGTGGTTGGAATGACAAATGCAGAAACCGCCTTTATCTTCGCCAGGCACAGCCACATATTCCGTCATCCTGAGCTTTGGGGACTAGAACTCAGCAGAGTGTCTCTGACCGTAATGCCAAACACTGGGGAACATTTGGAGAACATGCAACGCTTTGATGAGCCAAGCAGGAAGATTCAAAGTGGGGATCATCGCACAGTGAGGCCGACATGCTAACCACTGCGACATCCTTCCCTGTCTGATTTTTACTGCTTTTTCATGTATTTGAGCCCATCCTGAGGCAACACACACACACACGCACACACACGCACACTGCTGTCAAGTCTGGGAAGCTAATTAGAATAAACCCGGGTGGAAAGACAGAGAATGGGGAGCTGCAGCTTTATTAAGACCACAATGAAGGCTTTAACCGGCAACAGAAACTTTGATTAGGCATCTCTGCACACACCAATACGCTGACAACTGCTTGCGAGTGTGTGTCGTTGGTCTCAAATTGCTAATTAATTCAAGAACTGTGAGAGAATGAAAACCCCCTTGCTCCTGTCATGATTCTTTACATTGAACATTTGCTTGTGTGCAGCTGGGTGGTGGTTGTTGTAGCATGAGTCCTGCAGGGTCTAGGAAACGAAGACTGAATGTATCCTAGTTCTACCTCCAGTAGAAGTGCAAAATTCATCATATGTGTGTGAAAAGTTTGGTGAGAACTTAAGATTTAAAACAGCATATGTCCTTTCATGCCCCCTTTCATCACGGTGTGTATATATATTTTTAAACCAAGGTGAACTTTGAGCAGTCTGCCTTCATGCGCACTCATTCCCTTCTCCCCCACCTGAAGCTCATAGGAATGCTCCAAAAAGCCCTGGTGATCTAATAAAATTGATGTTGAAATGAGTCTCTGTGGGTTCTCTCTGGGTACTCCGGCTTCCTCCCCGTTCCAACAGCATGCTGAGGTGAATTGGTCACTGTAAATCACCCGTAGGTGTGAATGTGCGTCTTGTCCTTCATGTGACTCAACGTTCACCCGTTGACAGCCGGGATTGACCCGAAACCGGAGCAAGCAGGAGAAGATGAATGAATGAATTACAAAATACTCTCCGCTTTTCATTTCATGTGTTCTGCATTGACCTGACAAACAATCAGCTGCTTGGTCGTGATCATGGTGTTGTTTACACCATCTAAGGACTGATTTTTGTTATCAACAGTCAGCACTCATGTTGCCTGTTCTGACTCATGGAGCCAAACAGCGGAGAAACCCTCCAGGGCTCCTGCTGTTCTTTTGATTAGCCCTGATGAGCTTTTAACTCCTGCGATTGTGTTGTCCTTGGCTAGGTATTGAATGTCCACGCAGTTCCAGGAATATGCCTGGAGGGATGCAGGTGGCTGAACCCTTCAGTGACGAGGCCATGCTGTTCACCAAAGAGCTGGTGATGCAGAGAGAGGTAAGCACTTTTTGGTCCACGTTCATTATTTCCTTTGTTCTCAGTTTCTGCTCTCACGTCAGCGTTTCTCTCCCCGAGCTCTACATTCTGCTTTTGCACTTACAATTTAAGTTAAATGCGTTTCCATCGAGCAGGGAGTCCCATTTATCATATTTCCATGACAACTATTAATGCGCAAGCTCTGTTTTGTGTGCTTGCAAACATTTAAGTATCCGAGCCACCTCTTGACAAATGGATCTTACTCCAGTCCTTACAGATGTTAGGAAACGCTGTGATGTCTCAGTATATAAAGTCCGAATGTCTGTTGGCCTTGACAGATATTCAGAACATATGTTAGTAACTAATGGAACATTTCATTTAAACTGCAGAAGACACAGACACTAGACTTGGTGTGCAATGCCGGCTGAGGAGAGGATAATGACGAAGAATCAGACTGCAGATGATCCATTGACCTTTAAAGATCTACGCACTGATCCCACCTGAGCCCAATATCAGCCTGTAATGTCACACGCACATTATGTCTGGCGAATAGTTTCTACTTGAATGACATTTGTTGCAGTGATGGGCAAAACATTTCTTGCAAGTGTACTGACTCGTTGGTATCTGTTCAAAAGATTAATTCACTAAATTCTCCCCTCACCTGCTAAATATAGCGACTAAGTCGTTTTCAGGGAGTGATTCGTGTCCGTCGACCTGTTGACAGCGAACGAACCAACGAATCAGGTTCACCAGCAGCAGTTGCACTCAGCTGAACTGTGAAATGAACGAATCTTTTCAGCCAGTGATTCAGTACGGTTCGTTCACTCAAAACATAATTTGCAAACGGACCACCACTTCATTAGAGCGTCTCCATCCTTGTTTGTGTCTTGGAGGCTTCAGTCTTAAAAAGTTGCAGCAGTTAAAACAAAACAAACCCCCTGAGGGGGGCATCTTTACCACCAAAAAAAAATTGTACCTGATAGTGGATCAGTGCGTTTGAGCTGTAGAAAACTCAATCCACTGCTCGCCTGTTCATTCAAATGCTAATAGGTTTTTACAGGAAGCAGTGAATGGAGCAAAGCCATGATGGAACTAGCTATAATCCTAACACCACTTATCCAGGCCACGTACTCCTCTCTCGCTTGCCTTCGCCCCCCCCTCGCCTCACCTATCTCCTTTTTGAAAGGCCTTTTTTTCCCCCCAGTGCAGGGTGGCTGACTCCTCTGTCCCCCGGTGTTTAATTGTCATGGAAATGTGTCCCTGGCCAGTGTTATTGGTGGACAAGGATGAGTGTGGACGTGTGGAAATCGGTGCCGAGTCAGAGATGCCGAATACAGAGATTCCTACAGCTGCATATGTATTTCTATGTACGCTGATGTAGAATCGATCATGTTTATAAGGTAACTCTTTTCAGTGTGGATGTGCAGCGGAATAAATGAAGCATTTGGTATCATGCACATAAGCTCCTGTATCCACTCACACATTTCGTCCCTTGCCAGTCGCTGGCAGTGGTGGCGTGTTTCTCACAGGTAGGTGGGCGATAGCTGTCCTGAGCCGAGTGCGGGGGCTGGTTGTTTGGCTGCACTGACCTGCCTGTACGGGCTAATACAACACAAACACGTACACACAACCCGCCTTAGTCCACTTAGGTGAGAATTTGGTGAATCATTCGCACGTTTGGGACTAAACAAAACTTATAGCTGAGCTCAAGTGTCTGTTGGCGACATTGTTTGTTACAACCAACAGTGAAGTACAGATGCATGATGGGGCAGAGTAGCACTGGGAAAAGGTCATCGTGGCTACGGCGTCACATCTTCATCCTTCTGCGTGTTGAATCTTGCCGGCCTGTTTGTTTTTTTTCCCTGGGTATCTGGGTTGGTCTTTGTTTTACATTGAGCAGATGTTGTTGCCACAGCATCATTTTCTACTCAATTTTCTGATGCAAAATTCCCTTTTGGGCAGTCCAGCAAACACAGAATGACCTTGCTCTGATAGGTCATGTGATGCAAGCAGTCCAGTCACAGTGATTGTTCTGGAGACGTATATGTCAGCCTACGGGCAGTAGGTAAGGCGAGAGGACGTGCAGGCGTTGAGGATCACATGTAGGACAGAGAGGAAGCTGGTCAGGAGCTGGTCTCTGCCCTTGACCCACCCTTGTCCCTCCCCTCAGCGAGCGTAGCTCCAGCAGGTTGTTAGCGTGTCATCCACCCACTATGAATATGCGTCATTCATTTCATTAGCATGCGATTCAGCTCCCTGACTCCTCTGTGAATAGTGTCTGATTGCAGCGGCTTTCCAACACGGTCAGACGATTCTCTCACGTGATGCTTTGGCTTTTGATGGTGCATTCATTGGCATTCATAAAACACGTCTCTCTCCCGCTGCAGTCAACAGCCATTTGAAGTTTGTCTGTTGATCTGATGACATGTTGACTCAATGGTCCGTTGTTTCCAGACATCCATATTTCCACTGCTCTGTAATTAAATAATCCCTCTTTCTTGTCTGCTTCGAAATTGAGTTTGCGCGCTGGCATGAGCACAGTTTCCTCTCTGGTATTTATCCGATTCCTTTTCTTCTTTCCACTGCTGCGTTCTCTTTGCTGTCCAGTCCTTCGTTTCTTCCCATCTGTTTCCCAGCTTTCTGGATTTCTCCGCCCAAACTGCCACCCGAGCCATGTCTTAATTTCTCCTGATGTGGACAGGTCTAATTAATGTGGCACGCAGTTTGGGGAGAAGCCCTGGTTTTCTGTCTCCTCTATTTATAACCCCTCCTCCACCCCCGTACCGCTGCCTCTGCCGCCGCCGCTGCGTCTCAGGTGATCCTCTGTCGCAGAAGATTTCTTCCTTTTTCAGGCTCCTTCCTTTCAAAAATCACTTTTCGTGTTTTCTGCTCTCTTCCATTATACCTTCCTTCCTTCCTTCACATACCCCCCCCCCCCACACTCTCTGTAGTTTTAATCTCTGACAGAACACTGCTCCCGTTCGCAGCATGCAGCTGAACCGCAGCACGCGCTGAAGAAAAAAAACAAAAAACCACATCGCATTGGTAAACACAACTCCCCAGACGTCCCTCGTTCCTCATCTTTTGATGCCTTCCATTTAATTTTTTCTCACCTCCCATTGACAAAGACATCCATTCACTATCTGTCGCTGAGCCTTTGTTGATTTATTTATTTATTTTTTCTTCTTACGGTTTGCTTTTGGGTGGTAACTTCAAAAGGACAGCCGAACCAGGAGGGAACGACTCGGCTCCATTAAAAGTGTTTATCTAGGATGAGTCAGCACGAGATGGGACATAATTAGTGGCGTAGTGCGGCGTTATTAAAAGACAGAAGTCAGTCAGACAATATTTAAACGATTCCTGATGCCTGCTGAGACGTCTGGAAGGTGAAAGTCGTGATGCTCACAATGGGCTGACTCATTTGGAACGTGCACAATTATCCCTTTGCATCTGTTTGATGGTTTCCTAATTTTCCTCTGGCAATCATCTTTTTCATTCTAGGAGTAATTATCACCCCAAAAAAAGAAAAAGAAAAGGCAGGCGTTTTGATTGGCCAAGTGAAGTGCGTGAAGTGAGTCGTATGCGGTGCTGTGATCCACCTCCGTCAACTGACCTCGTTCGTTCTGGCTGCTCCCATCCGATGTTCTGCCCTAACCGCTTTTCTCTGTCTCACCGAGATGATTTAACTTAGTCTCACTCGCGTTTGTTTTCCATTTAGAAAAACAAATATAAATGGAGCCTGGAGGATGCGATGCCAGGGCTTTTTAATTTATTTTCATTTAAGCCCGAAGTGACAATCATTTACCACTGTATACGTTTGACTCAGACAAATGACAACAATAGCCTTTTTGTTTACTTGTGATCAGTCCTCGTTTGAGTTTTCCTGTGACCAGCGGACACTTATCAGCATGACTACATATGAACACCGCATCTTCCAGATTTCAAGGACGTTATTATAGGTAGAGAGGTACTTTTATGATTTATCTTCAAGACAAATTCACAACACGGATAAGTACATGGTCACAGCGGGCATGGAGGTCCCAGAAAGTAAAATCAAATCTGGTGACTAAAAGTAAAATGGTTAGTGGAATAACCTCGAGCAACAAGGGGCATTGTCAGCTTCTGTTATAGCTTAATGAAATAAAATATGATGTATAACAATATATAATAAATATAGAAAGGGCATATATGTAATAAATATACAATATATTCAATAGGTATTGAAAGGCTGTTTCACCCTGTCCTACGGTGACAAAATAAAAATAGAAACACAACCAATAAGACATTTATTATCATTAATTAAAAAAAAAGAATAAAAATGAGCCGCCTCCATCTGTATTGACAAACATTCCAAACCATGTTGTCTGGAATTGACCGGCATCGTGTGACGTCAATGTCATCTCTGCACTGAAGATCCTTTCTTTCCCACACCGTCAGCCATCAGCCAACAGCCAACCTCCTTGTTGTATTCCAGATGTCTGCAGGCGTCACCAAATTTAGCTGTTAGCCCCCAGATCCTGTTTGTAGCAGATGGATCCTGAGATGGAAGCGTAAGATACACATCATTAATCGAATTCACTCCTGTGTGTCTGACTCTTGACGCAAGAGCATCTGCTTTGGCGTCTTTGTGCCGCGTTATTGACAGTTTATATGCCACTAAATCTTTTCACAGCCGTTTAGCAATGCCTAATTTCACCTTATATTGAGCTACATTTCAAAAGATGGAGAATAATGGAGTTCGTGGCTGTGGTAATTGATAAAAACACACACACACACACACACTTTGTTCCTCTGCAGTGTCCTTTTCAGCGTCTGTCTGGTGCTACCTTCTGTTAAGTGTCCTCAACTCCGCCCAGATGTGATTAAAGCCACCCCTCCCCTCCTTCCCTGCAACTAGCACACCGTGTGACATGAATACTGTGTGCGCCCCACTGCCAGCGATGGGGGTGGCGGAGCCTGGCGTCGGACCAGCAGTAGGTTGCGTCGTGTTTCTGAGTCACAGCGCCAACGTGGCATCACAGAATCGCAGATGCCGGGCTAATGTGTTCCTCTCAGGAGCTCTATGCTTCTGTTGCTAATAAATACCACACCTTTGTCATATCGCGAGGATTTCGCTCTCAGTGGGTTTCGTAGTGATCGTAGTTGTAGCTGGTTGATGGTCTGTGCACATCTGCGGTCAGTGCAGCTCAGATAATTCATTGAGCATTCTTCACACATACACAGGGAGCATCCTCCATGTATTTGAGCTCTTATGCATCTTATTTTGCCTTTCGGGGCCTCAGGACAGAATTGGATTTCTCTGCAGCCTCCATGCTCTCACATTGATTTTCAATCACGCTTGAATTATTTTGGCATGAGGCCGTTTACACAAGTACGGCATATCAGTCTTTGACAAAGTCCCTTCCTGTTTGTCTCACACACCTTTGACGACTCCATCTATAATGGCCCTCTGTGCAAACATGCATGCATGCGTCGATTTACACAACTTGTTTTTCTCCGTCGTGCCCTGTCATAGACATGCAAACTGCGTCTGAGAGCGGATGCTGATGAATAATTCATGGTGTGGTTTCCTGGTCAGCGAGACAGACAGACGGCAGGGACAGTGAACTGCCCCTTGGGTCCTTTCTTTCTTCCTCAACACACTGTAGTTAAACAAACCACGAGTGCAGACGGCAGCCCCATATCCACATTACTGCTGCTCCATAGCCACAGACAAGATGTGTCCCCATTCATTCAGAACTGCGGCACAAGTCGAGCAGCATGATCAGTCTGACTGTATGTGGAGCAGAAATGTTCATGTTTTTTAACATCAAACGCTTATTGGTGTTGAGGTTCATACGTACACACTCCCTCCCCAGATGGTACATTTGAAAGCAAGAGCATGCACCATTCAATGCAAAACAAAATGAAACATAACCTCAGGAAATGCTGATAATGGACCAGGACCAAATGATTAAATGTTATTCATGTTCTGGAACAATCCTGATCCAGGAATCTGTTGAAGGATTTGTACTCATTGAGAGATGTGGACATTTTCAGCGTCTGTGTATAGAACGACAGCAGCAGTGGAATGTCTGTGGGGCAGTGGTTAGCATGTACGGCTGTTCGCGCTGCTTGGTGGAGGTCTGCTCAGTGCTTTTGTAGTTATTTTTGTGTCGTTGAGGTTCACACACATTTGCATTTTAGTTTCTTTGCATGATTCAATAGTGTGGAGAAAAGACAATCCACACTTTTTATTGAATTTGGTAAAAATATTTATAATTGACATTTTCAGTTATTCAAGTCGCTGCTTGTGGGTTTTGCCGTGACTCATAGTCCCTGTTTTGTGTCGGTTAGGACAGCTTTGCCCCAAGATAACGTGAATTATAGCCTGAAGGTGAATAGGGCGACCCACATAACTGCATTCACACATCACGACGACTGAGAGATAGATGGGCCGGAATAGTGATGGAGAGATGAGAAGAGGGGAGAAACCTGCTCGCCGCTTTATCGCCCCGACTCGTTTTATGACAACGACCTTGCGCTTTAACGTGTGTGTTTGATGGAATTGCAACTTTGCCATCCACTCTGATAAGCATAGCCTGCAAAATTATCAAAGACACTGCCACACGGCGCTCAGGGACCAGCTGAATCCTCTTAGCCTTTTCTCCACATGAAGGGCAATGCAGTACTCTTCCGTGTCAGCGAGGGCTATTGAATAATGCTCTCCTGCACCGACACTGCGCCGATCTCACAGTAAATCACTGTGTTCAACTGTTTTAAATCGCTCCGTTTGCGTCTTCTCCCTTTCACCTGTCTTTGCACATATTGGTCGACATCTCTGCTGCTTCCCCACTAAAAGCTGTAACACTGAGTGATGGCAAGGGAAAGCAAAGGAGAGAGGACAATGTGGGCCGTATATAGACAAAACACGTTTCATGAATTGTGCAAGCTGGGGCCAGGACACCCAACATATTTCACAAATGTTTGAAATGACAAGAAAAGAAGCCGTTCATTTCTCCACCGTGCCTTTATTTTCCACTTGAAGAGAAAATAAAGATGCCTGCTGATTGTTGTGAATATCATATGCACCAGGTAGTTCCCCGGTCTTCACCTGTGCTATTATCTGGCATCTCTTCTCCCCTTCACCTTTTATTTCTCACCAGTCTATTCCAATAAAAAACGTTTCATTTGCTACATTTTCTGTCCTTATTCCATCCAGTCCAGACTGTGGTGGCTGGAAATTGTGAAACAATGGAAAAACAAAGAATTCATTAGTTAAACCCAGAGGTAGGTGGGTGGGTGCGACACACTACTCGTATTGAACGGTGCCAGACGGGTTGGCCCCTCTCGCTAGCTCAATTATCAACTGGCAGGCGGACCGGTTTCATCACCAAATGTCTCTGCTAGTCGTACGTTATTTGATAGTTAATTGGTGTAATATACAAGGAAAATGGGAAGAACTCACTTGTTACATCTCCTTTTCCAAGCAGAGGAGAAGAATCCCAGCTTTGAAGGGACTGAAAAATCGTTCTCTTCCTTCGATCGACGCTCTCATCTCTTGTTTTGACCCATGAGGCAGCTTCATGTTTTTTCTGTCAAAAGATGCCTTGATTCACAGTTTCTGCTGCATTTTCTATTTCTCACTAAATCCATGGGACTTTCTGCACATGCATGCATGTTTTTTTCCTCTCGCGTTATGTGTGTGCCTGTTCCGTTCAGTGATCTCCTCTTAGCTGGGCTCAAACGGTTGCACTCTTTAACCGTAACACACGTGCAGCTTTGCCCTCTGAGCTGCTGGCTGCTCTGTTTATTTCAACCTGAATGTGACATTATACCGACAGCTACAAGCTACAAATGCCATCAGATGTTTGGTTTTTTTTTTTCTTTCCTTCATCACTTGTAATCATTATTATTTCCTTCATCAATTTCACCTCGCTGTAGAGTGAAACACCTGGGACCACTGGTCGGTGCTGTGAACCCACACCGATGGAGATACGATGCTCTATCTCACAACACAGATGTGCTAACTCACTATCTCAGCCTTTTTCAGGAGGAAACGTCTCATATCTTCATCCAAAGCCAATGTTGGAAATTGTTCAGTCTGATGGGGTTACAGTGGATCCCTGGTATCTGGCTTTTTTTGTGCCTTACGCTTCTTCACTCCATTCCATTTTTCTCCACAGATCATGTGTGACCAGTGAACAGGACATATATAACAGTAGAATCTCCTCAATGAACTGTCATTGTGACACCATGACCCACATAGTGTGCAGCACGAGAAACACTTGGTGTCCTCAACATATGTTGAATATCTTATGAGCCCCTTTGAGGAAATCGCTCAAAGCACTTTGTTGTATTGATATTTAGATTGATCGCATTCTGTTGAGAACTGTGTCACCAGAGTGTAATGTATTGACTATTCTGACCAGCCCCCCCCCAACATGCACACATCAAATAGATGTAATGAAGTTGTATATTTGATGTTTTTTTTTTTTTTGTCAGGCTTTTGCAAAGCTACATTCAGCTACTGGTAGCTTTTGTAATTCAGCTGTTGTCTGTGATGCGGCGTAGGTTCAGGAATTCTTCTCCCGTTTTTGCATAGAGATCCCTGCAAGAAGGTCAGCATTTGCACACACACAGGCAAGAACAAAGCTGATACCAGCCTCTCCATCATGCTAATTGTTCCCTTGACAACAGTTGCTACACATCTTAGTTGCCTGGTCCACAGTGTTGAAAACCATACCACATCTGGTCCTGTGTAAAAGTGTATTATCTTTCTTCCGTTTTCCTTTATTGCTTCCAAACTGTTAAAGGACAAGTATGTCACTTTTTCATTACACAGTTGCAGCTGTGTAATGCTTCACGTTCATGTAATGCTAATGTTCCAGCTTCCTCCCACTGTGACCAATCAGTGGCCAGGAGTTTGGATGGAAATGTGGAAAAATAAGGAAACTAGGAGGAAAAAAAGGACATTGCTGTCCATCTTCCCCTGCTCCAATATCCATGGATGCATGGATGTCCTTAGTTACTGGCATTCCTATTGTCTAGAGACATAGCTTCACACTGAGCGCTTTTGTTCTTTTATTTCTCCTCGCTGTTTGCTGATCTCATGCATGCACCTGGCAAAGATGGAATATATTCTCAGAGATTAGAGTAAATAACTGTGAAATGAAGTCCGAAAAGAGGAGAGATTTTCCTTAGTAATCCTTTACCAGCTTACCCCAGCATAACGTACTCACAGCCAGCATCAGCCTCCATCTCTCATTCCTTTTCTTCATGTCCCTTTCCAACAAGACCGGGTTATCTTAGCGGCTGTGTCAGCGATCAGCAGCTCCTCCCACCCTTCTTTCTCTAGGTTTCTCCCAGAGGAGAGTTGGGGACATAAAGGGAAGAATAAATCTTTTTTTTTTTCCCCTTCTGAAAAACCAATGGGGATTGGGCTCTCAGCTTTGACTCCAGACAGATAAAGCTAATGGCAGACGTGGGCGATAGACCGTGTGTATGTGTACATAGCTTCAATTGTGGCCAGCTATAGACATATCGTGTCTTTAAACCCTTTACTGGCTGAATCGCTCTCTGAATGTGCCAGCGAAGTTCCAAGAAAGGCTGGCCAGGGTACTGCGGCTTTCTTGAAATGCCTTTGTTGCCAGCTGAATCCATCTTAAAGTGCGAGTGTTTCTGCTGCCGTGTATGTTGGGTTGGCTTGCCTGAAAGGTAATCATCACTTCACAAAGACCTACAGTTCAACACATTTGATGTCTCATTTGCGGGTCTGACTCTCTGCCAACAAAGTAATGTCTTTAATGCAATCTGGAGTGGATGTCATCTTCATAAATCGCTGCTTAATGATGCTGACACAAGCCTTGTTCTGTACATTTGGGCAGGATTTGGGAGTGAGAGGTAGGTTTCTGTTCTACCAGCTCTTGAATCTCAAATTATTTCACCAGAGACTTCATTAATTTCTCTCTAAGAGTGTCTGAAACATGAAACTGTGAAATATGATCGTCCCAGAATTCTAATGAGGATAAAACCCTTTCTTTTTGGTTAGCGTTCAGTCACTACAGACAAGCTTGTCCCATGTTAGCAAGAGTTGTCGTAGCTCATAACGATGTTGCTATTAGCGCCTCGCCCTCTGCTGTTCCTATAATGCTGACACTTAGCGCTGACGGCTCTCACACCCACGGTTTTCGTACATTTTCTACCACCGCCCCATATTGTTCGTCTGCCACCTCATCGCTACCCATTTGCTCTATTTGGCTGAAAAACTGACATACACACACAAAATCACATACACAGAGTTATTATCTCCTGGAACAATACTAATAGACGCATGTACTGCTGTGAGCAAACAGTTTGTGCCGCCGCTGCCAACAGAGTGGGAGGGTGTGCGCTTGCCAAGTCTCTTCTACCCCCAGCCTCTTCTCTCTCCTCACTCCTCCTCTCCTTTCCTCTTGTAAATCCTCAGCCACCTTCCCTTTATACCTCCTTGTAATCATCTCCCTGTGCTCCATCCCCATCCTCTCATCACTGTTCCTGGTTACGACCTTCTTTCAGTCTCATTTCCCAGTCTCACGGCAGGTCTGACTTTTATGGAGGACCTTTCCTGCTTTTCCTCTTATGGCCTTCATGTTAAATGTCTCATGGTATCGGTGGGACAAATGATCCCATAAGGAAAACTGGTTGTCAGACTGGTCTGAACACTCACTTGCCAACACGTTATTCAGTTATTCTTATGTAATACTGTCTGTCATGGGCGTCAGTTTGGTTTGAAATATCTGTTGTAGAAATCTCCCCAACCCCAAACATCCAGTGAGGCAGCATCTCAGGCATTGAAATTCCGGTGAACACTATACACCTAAGGGACTGTAGACTTGATAAGGATATTTTAAATAGTGAATCATTTAAGGGCTAATCTTTTACTAGGAATATATAGAGCTGAAAATATTAGATCTGAGATGGGGGTTTGAAGCACAAACTGCAGTTGATGGACCAACACAAGCCCACGTGCTCCCATCCGTCTTTGGTTCGTCTGATGTAATTGGCTCAAGTGAGTGACAAGAGACCGTTGCAGGAGAACAGCAGTCGTCCTCGCTGTCTTAATAATCAGCTCCCCTGTTGGGCAGGTACTTGTACATCCGTCAAGCCACCGAGGTCGTGCTCATCCTGGGGCAAAACGGCCTGTGATAGACCTCTGGGAGCGAAGAGCATGTCCACGCAATCGTTAATAAATTCAATTCATACCTTTATTGCTCATGTTTAACTTAAAGTCATTTTTTCCAACAAGACTAAAATGTATCTGTGCTGAATGATTGGTGTCATTGCAGTTGTGTTAGGGAATTTAATTGCACCAATACTTTCATACATTTATTGTCTGGGTCAAAGTGGCCAACTTTTAGTTTAACAAGCTTTTGTCTTTTATTTTGTTATTTCGTCCACTTCTTAGATGCACTTTTTTCCCTTTGAAGTTGAGAAGTAAAAGTTGACGTGTTGTCTTAGGTGATCTTTGCTGACTCCACTGCTGCCTGGTACAGTTTACCTGTAGTCACTCCTACTGACACACTAACAATGGACCCTCTTCTGATGCATGTGCAGATTTTTTGAGCTAAACCATCACATGTACTTAGATGCCCGCGGTGAGAGAGCTCAGATGTTGGAGCAGATGGTGTGAAAATTGGCGAAATGTATATGATGATTTTGAAGGCCACAAAGGCCTGCACCTGTCCTAGTCTTTGTGGTCTAAGCCAGCGCCGGGTGTAGTTACATTCCTCTTTGAATGTCAGGCAATGTGATGGGAAGCTCAGCTGCTATGTGAGAACAAATCATGGACCAGGGTTTGGACCTCTTGTCTCCCATAGGAGACACTGAGCTGAATATAATGGCATGAAAAACTGCAAAATGTCCTCTGACCATAAAAACAAGACAGTAAACAAAAAGTTGTCTGTTGAATTGTTTTCACTCTGAAGATCAGACACTGATACACACAAACAGCTGCTTCAGATTCTTTCCCCCAGCTGCGGCCGTTCATGCAGCTCGTCAGAGCTTTCATCTTACCGGGGCCTTCATGGGCCCTTCTGTGCTCTGTGCCGCACTTTTTCTCTGCCAGTCGCTGGCACACTGCTAGTGGTGTGAGGGGGCTTTCACACCTAAAAGTCAGGTTTGTGTTTTGCCAGTTTGGTCGGACCATAAACTTGTGGTCCTTTGGTCCAGATCATCGTCAGCGGGACCTATGGAACGAAGACTCATGTTCATATTCTCTGTTTATATGACCAGAGAATAGAAGAGAGGAAAAGATATTTTTACTACACAAGTTTGGTTAATTTAACATGCCTGGTTTTAAGCTCCTACACCAGACCTGACTCAAACCTAAATCCACTGTTTTAATTTGGTCTGTTCATCTCTTAAAAGTCCGGGAGCCATTTTGTCTCCCCACCTCCACTCCTCCACAATCACCAAAATGTCGACACTTAGATATGTAATTATTTCCTCCTAGGAAAGATTAAATCTCAGAACCTTCTCTGTAGCTCTCCAAACCTGCCCTCCTTGTTTGATGGAACATCAATCTCCTTAGCTGCAGCCGAGGCTTTCTGTTTTTTCATCCTGCCTTTCCTCAGTGCGTAACGGCAACATGATTTAACAGCCTGTTTGTGTGGATGAAGAAATCACAGGTGCTGATGATTATGTTGACTTGTGCTCATGAGAATATAATAAACAGTATCACCGTTTTTTTATTCATCTTATAATTGTGCGAGAAAATAAGAATAGAATAACAAACTGATATTTCCGCAGAAGCAGAATTGTGGAGATGGAGCAGGTTGTAGATTTATGGACTCTACAGACACCATTTGAAAAATCTGAAGCAGACATTTTTTGAATATGTGTTCCTGCTTTTCACTGATGGGACGGGGCTGGATCCTGAGCGCAGTAAGCTGCCGCTGGCCTGTGATCATTTCTCTCTGGCCGTAAATCTTAGAAAAGCAGTAAAGTTTATGGTCAATAGCTTGTTTTTGCCCCTTGTATGCTCATGCCTCTGTTTGTCTGCACGTGTGTGTTGGTGCCTTTTATGTGTTCGCAAGCACACACAACCCCTCAGCCCACTCCCTCATGTCTCACTGCCCCACTTGCTGCTCCCTGTGGACTTGAATTACAACACACACACACACACACACACACA
>JBBMJM010061446.1:7210-17419 GCA_037832705.1 Centriscus cristatus
GACTTTGGATATCACATTTGTATTTGTGTGTGTGTGTGTGTGTGTGTGTGTGTGTGTGTGTGTGTGTGTGTGTGTGTTAATAACATGGCATAATGGCTGTTTATCAGCTACTACAGCTGCTGACATTTGCAGAATGCCACTATCGACGCACACAAAAGGAGACAAGACCAGAGTCAAACGACAGCGTGGAGATAGATCTGAATAAAAGAGATCATTTAACCACACTGTGTAACATGGAAACAGACAGTGACTGTTTGTTTCGTTTTCTTACTTTGGTTTATTCACTGTGAAAAATATGAAGAACTTTTACATTTTATGACATATACACATGTAGAAATCGACTCATGTTTTGTCTGCATGTCAAACAGCTTCTTTCCTTAGTCAAGTGTCATGAACCTGAGACTACAGTTTATGTTTTAAGTGCATTGTGCATCTTTGTGTAAATCGCGTAATGAGCCAGGAAGTCAGGTCATCGACTTGTGTCTCTTGTCACTTTGTTGAGTTTCAAAAGCATAAGTTGCACAATGCTGCTCCAGAATGTCTTGTCTGCCTCAGTGTGTGTTTGAATTGTTAGAAATGTGTACACACATCTGGCTGACTGCAGTTTTCTGAATGTTGACATGCTGACATAAGTGGATTTTTTTTTTTTTTTTTTTTCCCAGAGAAAACAAAAACTTAATTGAACTCAACTTTTTTTGGAAGTTGTGAGCATCAGGCTTCAGTCAACAAGAGGACCTTATCGTGTGTGTTGTGTGTGTGTGTGTGTGTGTTTCAGGCATCGAATTCATCAGCATGAAGCAGATAATTATTTTGTTCTAGTCAGTGTCATGCCTCACTGCTCGCACACACACACACACACCCACACACTCTCTCTCTCTGACACGCACCGTCACACACGCCCATTATCTCTCTAATCATCGCTGTCTTTGCCTGATGAATACGTATCGGTGGACGTGGGTGGGTGTGTGATATTACAGCATTAATGTTTGGTCATTTTCCTTCATGGGTCATTATCATCACGAGTGTTGGCAGGATACATTCTGTCAGATCCTGTTCAGTTTTACTTGATATCAAATCTGAGGTAATTTCAAACCAATAATAGCCAAAATGTGTAAAAGTCCAGTGTGTCTCCAGAGAAGGACACATTTTCTCTGCTCAAACCACACACGGTGGATTCGGACGTGATAACAGTTGATTATTTGCAGAAATGGAAATTTGCATAAATAATATTCTGAAAAAATGCATCAGATTGTTGACTGGTGGTTGTTCATTGAAGAGGAAGGCATATTTTGTTTAAAAATATTCATTTATAAGTCATTTTTTTGTCATTTTTACTCTTGTACACAGTGTTGTACACTTCGTTCTATACTAATACATTATTTTTCTATGACACTTTATACATATCATTCTGCTACAATTTTTACTCCTGTGAATTTCTCCACTTAAAGGGGCTTTTATATCTTGTTCATCTCATCTCTCCTCATATATCATTGGAATTTGGTTTTGAGGATTTCCAGCATATTTCCCTGATGCTGTTAAGACAAATTGATCTACACTGATATTATTTTTTTTTTCATGTCCCGTGTGTCTAACAGATGCCATACGGATGTAGGACACTGACCACCCACTCTGAGCAGGATGTACCTGTGAAATGCAGAGTAAATAACCATCGTAATGGAGGGACATTCACCTTGCTGTCTAATTAGGACATTATCTCAATCCAAGGCTTTTTACTACTTTGGCTTTTGACTGTATGTGTCTGTGTGACTGACCATAATCCACAGTGTCAGTGCTGGCACTGTCTGCCATCGCGCTCCACCACAGACAGACGGTAATGGTGATGTGTCCATAGCTTAGACAGTTGGACCTTAATGGGCCGTGATGTTGGTCATATTTTGAGTTAGTTTAGGTTGTAAAACTAAATTCTTAGACAGTCAGAAGGAAGCTGCACTGTATTGTTGTAGTTTCCTGTTGTATTTTATCGTGGAATGTCGTTTCCGCACAGCTGCTACTTCCATATTCTGAGCATTTTTATTACTTAAACATTTTTTCCCTTTATTTCAAGCATATAAGTATTTATGTGTATGGGTTTTTTTATTTATACTGTTATATAAGTAGAAAAGTCTACCCAACATTCAGTGTAAGTGAAAGATCAAATGCATTTAACTTATTTATCTTTAATTTTCCGTTTTTTCCTGTTTATATAATTCCCTTCCTTTATCACTCATAATATGATACATTGTGATCATCACAACTGACACACCATTTTATTTTGGTTTTGTGTTGAACGGGACGTGTATTTTTAAAATTTTTTTAATGTTTTTTACCGCAGGGTCAGCGCTTTCATTTCACATTGATCACGTGTGTAGATTTCAACAAATCAAGGGGTTCAACAAATCAAGTTACTGTCAGTGACAAAAGATCTGATGTATTATTTCATGTCACAATATATATCTAACTTCTCAGAGGAGGCACACACCTCCAAGACCAGGGCTGAGCTGAGTTCCACCTCATAATCCAAAGACGTGCCAGCCAGGCAGACTGTTAATGATGCATTGTATACATTATCCCTGTGGTTGCCCAGCCATCTGCCCACAGTTCCTTTATGCAATCTGGCCAGTGAAACCAGAGGTAGACTGTTGGACCATAAAAACAATGAATATGTAAAAACAATGGGAAAAAAATAGCATATTGCATGCCTTAGGTGGTTTCATGGTGTCTAATTTTTCATTGATTATCAAACATGAATATACACAGAATGAATCTGGATGTGTCCTGTATTTGCACTCCTTTGCCCAGATGTATGAAACTACTGTAGATTATACTGCAGCAGCAAAGTGCAACTACCGGTAAGATTAGCAATGAAAAACCTATTGCAATAAGGCTGTTCTGTTTATCAAATGATATGTGATATGTACTTGTTAGACAGAGCTTGTCACATTGAGTGTAACACGGCAATCTACTTTCAGGCCATTGTACACTTACATGACAGAAACAAACAGTACAGTTGTTATATTGGACTAAACTCATGGTCAGCTCAGTAAAAAACAGATGTTATCTTGTGTTTTTAGTAATCACCAGTTGTTTTCATTTCGTTCTCAACGTAACAAAACAGAATTGTTAAGTTACACATCAAGTTGGTTCAGTAGAGATTTAAGTAAATATATAACTAGCAATATATTCTATGTCAAACTACACATAATTTCTTTAACGTGAAAAGCTACCTGCATCTAGCTAGCTAGCTGGCTAACATTATCAGCATTATCAAAGCTAACTTCCTATGGTAGCTAGCTAAAATACCTGGCTAGCTTATATGAGTTCGCTAGCAAACTACCCATGTTTTAAGGTGAGGTGCAAATAACCTGGGTAATTTGCATATTATTCATTTTTTTCCACATTAACCGTAACATGTGCATAAGAACAAAAGGAAACAAGGAAAGGAACAGACAGCAATATTGTATGTAAGCGTATCGGCAGGAAGGGAAGTAGACAGACAAATGCTGCTCCTCAGCCTGAAGCCTCAGCTCAACACGGGGATTCAGTCCGAGCAATTACGGCTGACGTTTCTCTTGTACTCCTCTGACGTAATGTCACAACTCTCAGATCAAGAGGAGCAGATACATGAAAGTTCAGCTCCAAGAGATGTGTGCTCGGGGGTCAAGATCACACAGAACTGCATCCTTATTTCTGAGACTGACCTGAGTAGAAATCATATCCACTGTGCCAGACACGGTGAAAGAAAGTTTATCTTGGACTTATCGTCCCCAAAGGAGACCCTGCAGCTGAACTCAATGAAGGTATTCCGTTGTAGGTTTGGGTTGTACAGTGATCCTACTAGTGTTTAATGGCCTATTGAGCGGCTATTGGCTGCTCTGCTGCTCACTAATGACCTTATAGCATTAACGCTTCACTTACTGCGTGAAGAGCGTCCACCCTTAAATAAACCCTGTGCGTTCATGTGACTTATGGTTTGGACATGAAGGATTCTGGATAATATACGAGTTAGCCCACAAACTGAATGATAGATGCACATGTTCTTTGTGAAATTTGTACTTTCCAGTCTCCCTCTGGTGCCGCCGTTCAATCTGCCTTGACTGTCAAACAATATGAAGACAGGAAAAGGAATGCGCATTAACGCAGCCACGCCGTGCTCACACACTCTGAGAAGCAGCCATGCCTCAACATCATTCCGCCTCAGTTGTTCCACTGGATATACCTCACAAAACCCATAACTGCACAAACACAATCACACACAGAAACACGCTTGAGCAGATGCATAGAAAGATTTTTTTTGTCTTCTCTTTTTTACAATTCAGCTCTGCTTCACTTACTTTCTTGATGACCACAAGCTGGTGCCGCACTGCCTCAACAACAAGCCAATGTTCTTGCACATGCATTTGCATAAATCTGAAATATGAGTTTCAAAGTAGTGTACACTAACGCACTACGATGTTGGGTGTGTCACTTGGCTTGTATGTGCAGGTGAATGATCAGCAGTGTTGTAGGTTTTCTGAAAACTCAGATGCAACCATGTTAATGAGCTGGACATGATTATTATAATTGTAGTACTGGTCTCACAGTGTTTCGGTCGGTCTTGACCGGTCTTGTCGTCACCCGCGGAGAGCACAACAGGCTTTAAATTAGACCCCAGCAGTGTTTTATTTCCAATCTTGTGACTGGTACATAAGCATATGTTCCATTCTGCTATACAGCCATTTGTGTGATTTGACAGAACACGTCCAGAAGGCTCATGCATGGCTGATTCGCCTGCATTGAAACAGTGTGTTTGTCATGTGATCTGATCCACGATATCATTCACTCGTGGCTCATTTTAACACTCTGTTGAGACCGGCTCTCTTCTCTTTCCCGAACAGCACAGAAATCTTCCATCTGTCATGCTTTAAGGGATATTACAGCTAATAAATAA
Organism: Centriscus cristatus; assembly: GCA_037832705.1. NCBI lineage: Eukaryota > Metazoa > Chordata > Actinopteri > Syngnathiformes > Centriscidae > Centriscus > Centriscus cristatus. The sequence goes on from JBBMJM010061446.1 coordinate 12,138, forward strand.
TGGACAAGCAGCAAATAACGGCATCACAGTATTACACAGCTCATAGTAGATTGATGCCCCAGCGTTCCCTGCATGCAGCCAAATCTACCAGCGTGCCTGTGCGTAGACTATCGAACAGTCAATTTCTCAGGGTTTAGCAGCGGAAGGGTGCCGCCTTCAGGGGGCGTAACTCCCAGAGGTGATTTGTGTAACTATGAGTGTAAAAGAGAATGATGCCGAATCGAAGCAAAGCCTGCTTCACAGTTTTCTGCTGTGCTTCTGTTGCCTTTCATTAAAGATAAAAATACCTGCTACTGTCATAATCACATAATAATCCCATGGCGCGTCTTTCTTTCCCTCCCATGCAGGTGATATTATTAGCAATGCTTATTTGAATAATTTTCTGTTGGTCTTTACAGTTTTGTTTTGTTTTTTTTCCTCAAGTTTTTTCTGCAACACTTGCCCTTTTTTTCTTTACTCCAGGTAATAAAGCTGTCGTTTGAAGAGTTCGATCTGGAGAGAGGATATGATACTCTGACTGTGGGGGATGGGGGGAAGATCGGAGACACTCGGCGTGTCCTCTACGTGTAAGCACCAGTGACATTTACTGAGCAGTGTAATCGTATACATGTTGGATTTAATACCATTAAACAGATGAATTTCAATCAGCTAGACTGTGTGTAAAACAAGATCCATAGAAATGTCTCTATGTCCAAAACGATTGCTTTGTGTCCATGTCTGTCTGCCTGCAGTCTGACGGGCTCCAGTGTCCCCGACCTCATCGTTAGCTTATCCAGTCAGATGTGGCTGCATCTGCAGTCGGACGATACGATTGGCTCCGCGGGGTTCAAGGCAGTATACGAAGGTATGACCTCTTGAAAGAACACTACAGGTACAAATGGACGTGCATGGCTGTCATACATGTTTTTATTTACGTGTGTATGTGTATTAATGTATATTTACTGTGATACTACAGCACCATGGCACCATCTTATTGTGCCAGTGCAGCTGTGAGTTGAATCAGACGCGGATAATAATTGAAAGAAAAGTGAGGCAGAGCCAGGCAGAGAGCAAACAACAAGAAATTGACAGACTGGGACAAAATAACACGAAATGAAATAGAGTGAGAAGAAATAAACCACCTTTGACAGTCTGAGTCAAAGAAGACAGGAGAGCGAGCAGAGGGAGATCTGGGTTCTGCTAAGCTAAGTTGGATTCAATGATATTGCTGACATTGCGGTCAGTTATTGTTGCAGGGTCAGTTACTCTTCAAGGTGTTATTATTGTGTGCGTGCATGTGTGCGTGCACCGAGGCTTTGTCATGGACATAAATCCACACTCGTCCCCATTTCGGGAGACAGATGAATGATGAACTGGAGAATGGACTGTGTGATGTGTGCTGTGCTGCTCAAACTGGTCGTGTCAGCTCGGGGTTTGGCCCCCGGAGCGAGCGGAGTCACTGCTGTGGATACTGTGCACGTCAAATGATGACGTGCGCACAGGAAAGTCTTGACAGCAGCTGTTGTCAGTCAGCGATACATTTGATTCATGTTCCCAGTAGTTATTTCCATTGTCAACAGGTGGCGTTGACCTTGACTCGCTGGGGTCACCCACTTTTACATCTCTCCTGAAACTGAAGGGGAAGCTACGTTTTCTACAGAAGAGGTTAATGTGAACACAAACACGACTGAAATTCAGAAAGTACACGGTGGTCTCTGAACGTTCTTGTGGGTTGTATTTTTTCTCGGGATGACTGCAGATTGGCGGATGGTGTGTTTTTCTGTGTCCCCGTGTGCGTGCGTGAACGCTGTCAGATCACATAATGTCGCCGTGCGACTGACTTTGATCAGAGGAAAGCCCCCTGAGAGTTCTTCGGCTTTTAGGCCCGCAGAAAAACCCACCGAGGGAGTGGAAATGTGTGTGGCTGTTTTGTTTCTGAATACCATCGTGTTCCACTTGTTAATCACCAAAGCTTTTTATGTTGTGAGTGTGCGTGAGCGAGACAGACAGACTTAATAACATAAACACACACAGCCCATTATGGTAATTGAAGCTTTCAGTGAAATCTTCCTGCCAAGTTTTCAAGCTGATGGCAAATGGCTATAAAACGAGCAACAATGCAAATATATACATACATACATCGTTCCATGTGCACAGCGCTCAGCATGAAGGGGTACACCCACTGTGGGTCAATATCTCACCGAACAGCTTCCAAAATGTTGACAAACTGAGAACAAAACAAATTGTTCATTTGCACACACAAAAGATTTTTTTTTTTTTCCCTACAAATTCACCGAAGGCTAAGGATGTCGCGATTATCGTACTGTATCGATCGATGAATCGTGATTATGAAAGTCAGGATGATCGTATCGAACCATACTGAAATAATCATGGTTAGGTCAGGGACTTTGACTGTGATTTACGTCAGGAGAGAGAGAGACAGGTGGAGGAAGCGGGAGGAGAGGGGGTTGAGCTGCAGCGTCTCTCTCCCTCTGATTCACATGAACAATATTTCAGTCTTAAAATATAATTATTTTGTTCACAAACGCAAGAGCTTTTGCAGAGCCTGAGACATCCATTTGGATTTTTTTTAAAAGAATCTTTTCTTTTCTCCATATTTCCCACCGTACTGTACATAAATGTGAAAATTGTGATTATTCCCTGGACAATAATCACCCCTGGGAAAGTTACATTAGTGGCATTCCTACTGACGACCATGTTGCAAAAATAAGTCCAGCCCAATGAAAAGGTTCTAAATTCTAATTAGGAAGAATTCAGTTCAGTCTAATTACTCATTATTCAGGTGTCCAGTAGACCGTTAAGACAAGACCTCCATATTCCATGCTGTCAGCAGTGGCACCACGTTGAAAAAAAAAATTGGAGAAGAAAGGTGGCGACAAGACAAGAAGATCGGTAGAGGAGAGTCTGAAAGGCTCAGACTTACTGTGTGAATGAGTCCTGGGTGTGTTGTGGGCGTATCAGTCAATGAGCCTTTAAAACGGAGCACATGGGGGTCACAGCTGAGGTGTCAGACTTCTCCGTGATTTGACTAAATACCTGTGGAACGTCGTTCGACCCGTTTTCATCAGATGACAGAGCAGCTGTCAGGAGCCATTGAGCTCTCCAAGGTGCCGATCCTGTTCATAACACTGCACCAGTCATCCAATTTGTATTTCTTTCTTTTCATATGTGTAGTCTCCATAAGTGTCTGTTTTTTGGAGATGTTGATAGTCTGATTGATTGACAGATTGATAAGTCTGTTTCAAAAGGGGTTGTGAAAATAAAGGATGGTGTTATCAAAGGAAGGGAAGAACCAACTAAAGAACACTTCACATCTGACTATTCTGTTCTTGTGGGTATACATACATCCAAGGAGATGGCAAACGTTTCAAATACACACACACACACACACGCACGCACGCACGGTCGCCTTGACATGTATTTGCCCAAAGCGGCTCCAGGAGCTTGTGGTACAAGATGACAGATGCCTGGTAGATTGTGAGCGTCTAAAGGCAACAGCAGAAAGGGGGAAGAGAGACGAGCAGTTGATCAGAACACAGTTTCCATTAAGGGAAGAATGGACGAAAAACGGTCCGAAAACTAATGGAACATGATTGCAGACCAGTTGAGCCGCATCACTAATGTGACACTCAACACACGACAAAGCACAGCATATTGATCACATGGGTGGTGAATGCACCACTTCAACCAAAGTAGGGGGGAGATACAAAGCGAAGAAGGAAGACAGCAATGTTCAGATATGACGTCTTAGGAACTGCAATTACATAAACAATGATTTTTTTTTCCTGCTATTGTCACCTCCTGCTGATTAGTGCACAAGGGAGCATTGGAATCTCCGTTCACGCCACCACTTATTAACTGAAATGTTTAACAACTTCCTGGATGACAATTAGCAGGAATGGGGGAATAGTGGAGTCACTAAAAATTAATTTCTCAAAGGCTTAATCATAACACTGCAATATTCTTGTTCTTTTTTTTCCCCCCTCTCGACCGAACACAGTCATATTAACTTTGCTGTGAATGACACATTTAAGACGTGGCAGTGATTTGGTCACACTCCATGAAGCCACATTAAGTCAGACTTGTGGTTACTGTCTAACCACTGGTTACCGTAGGAACAAAACTAGAAACCATGGCAATAGCTGCTGAGAGACGGTGGGTTCTGCCTTCATCTCTCAACACGTTTCACTGCGCCAAAATGGAATCGATGAATCTGCGTGTCAGAAATGTAGTGTCGCCCAGTGCCTGCTGCTTCGACATCCGTCTCCCGAACACCATTAATTTACACACGCCTTCATTGTTTACCGCTGTAAACAATGGCACGTAGACAGAAAACACTGGAGCAAAGTCAGCTGAGGATACTGAAACATTGACTGGAACGTCACAAATCCCAGCTGCTCATCTGGGACCACAGCTGAGTCAACGATGACTGGTCTACACACACACACACACTCACACACACACACACACATCTTTGGAGCATGTGTCTCCCTCCCACCTAACATCTGTATCAAGGACTCTTTCTCAGATTTTAAATGTCATCTCAAAACACCTGTTTTTAAATATCCATCGATCTACTTTGACAATGACCCAAATCAAACCACTGTCATCTAGAACCATCAATCAATGTCGTCTGCCTTCACATCAGAGCATGAGAAAATTGAAATCTTACCACAATAAGATAATATCTTATAAAATTTAACAACATCATAATAATAATAATAATAATAATGATGATGATGATGATGATGATGAAGATGATAATAATATTCTTTTGGGGCACGCACCACCAGTGTGCTGCGCATATGGCTCACAGGTGTGTTGGCATCAGCTTTGAAAGATAAACCACACACCAGACATCCTGTGTATTCAGACTCTCCTCCAAGGTGGGCAAACCCAGAACATTTCCACAGGGAAGCATCCAGACGGTGTTGTTATCAGATGCCTGAACAACCTCCGCTGATCACTGTTTACATGAAGAAACAGCAGGTCTCTGAGCTCCGTCGAGATGTCTCAGCTCCTCGACCGTCTCGGTGTCACTCTGACCAGACACCCCATGAAGAAGAATCATTTGACCGCAGCACACACAGACTGACCCGAATCAGGGATCAGTGCTGCAATCAGATGGATAACACCTGATCCACTGTGTGATAGATAGATAGATAGACAGATAGATAGATAGATAGATAGATAGATAGATTGATTGAGATTTTGTCTTTATTTGTTTGTTTTACAAAGACAGAATGACGCCGGCCCAGTGTGTGTTTTCATCATGTCCTATA
>JBBMJM010061774.1:0-15874 GCA_037832705.1 Centriscus cristatus
ATTAAGTCCGTCCCCCCCCCCCCCCCCAGGACAGCACCGGTGTCCACTGTGTATGACTGTGGAGGGAGGGAATGAATCTCCCAAAAGAAATTCAGAGTCATTATTATTATTATTATTATTATTAACATTAATACAACAAATACTGCAATTCTGTATTTTTATTTTTGCTACCTACCATTGATCTTTTTTTCCAGGCATCTAGAAATGATCTGAATCCACCACAATCACCACATCAACCAGTAAAAAACACCTGACCATAGGTCCGTTGTCCAAGAAAGACGTACTGAGGAGGGTGTGATGATTGACTCCATGGTTTAATATATGACCGGACATACATATTTGCAGAATACACATCGTTACGCACGATCCACAACTAACTTCAAGTCTGTCCACTTTCGTGCGGCTCTTCTTGTACATGTAGTAGCAGATGCTTGACAGGGTCACACTGGCCCCGAGACACAGCACCTCAGTGACGCTCACAGGAAATCCATCCATGCTCTCTGTCTCCTGTCAGCAGCTACTGGAAGGGGAGAAAGAGGATGATCACACTATCAGATGTATCCAGTGGGTAATCACTTGAATCAGGCAAGAAAGACCAGAAAGAAAATTAGTACAATGCTGCGGAAAATGACCAATTTCGGTCTATTTTTATATTTCTGCATAAGCTGCCGTCCACATGGACTTTGGTGAAAATACAGTTAAAATAACTTATACCATTCCAAAGAATGATTAACAAATAAAATTAAACTTATCAAAATATCGTGACAATATGGAAAAGTACATGAGACTATAAAAAAAAGATGTTGGCGAGAGTTAATGATGACAGAGGGGGGGTATTTTACACAGTCTAAGTATGGTGAGGAGCGGTGTGTGAGGGTCCTGGGGTAATAATGGTACATACATCAGGACTGAGTTGTCTTACTATGTAGAACCAAAATGAACATAAACACTTCAAATTCGACTTAAACCATGCTCTGTTATACACAAATATTATTGCTTATTCATGCCTTGGCTTTTATGTCATTTAGCACAGGTATGGCTGTTCAACACGGTGTAGGATAGGATTCACCTTAAAGTAGTAGGTACCGTTAGCTGTGGTCCCGTGTTTATCGTAGAGTAGTAGTAGTAGTAGTAGTAGTAGTAGTAGTATCTTATTATATTGCTACGCTATATCCAATGTAAACCGTGTGATGTCTTATCTGACCTGACTGTTGTGAACGACTGGTTAGCATGTTAGCTGCTAGTGTTGCAACGATAACAGCCTTAAGCGTTTTGACAACCAACAACAATGTAGACGACTGTCCATAATGTAAAAAAGCAACAACATGTAAATGTTGTACTTTTGAACACTGCTAAAACAATTCATTACCTGCGAGAGAAAAGGAAACTCGGAAAAATCGAGTTGACCCATGGACCTCCGCTGTCACGTGACACGGGCGACTAAGTTTTACGTCAGCACGTAGCAGAGACGCGCAGGGAACGTAGGAGTGGTAAGACGGTGGTCCGACGGACGGTGGTCCAGCGGTGGTCCAACGGTGGTCCAAGCTGAAGATGAAACTAACGGCATATTAAACATGGACTTTACAAAGGCAGAGCTAAACCGCGCACGTGACAGTGTGGGAACCAGGAGGTCAGGAGGTCATCCTCAGGAACGGATCAGATCTGGAACATTAGGATGAAAGAAGAAATGTTACTGCAATAATATAATAAAGTGTGGGAGGTTGGAAAGTGGCCACAGAGATGGAAGGAAGCTATAATAAACCAGGAAAAGACTGCAATGATCCAGGAAGCAGGCGGCCAATTGCTCCAACGTCCAACGTATGTAAAATGATGGAGGAGATGGTAAATGACAGTATCTAAATCTCAAATTGGGTTCAGGAGAGGGAGGAACACTATGGACCCAGTTGTAAGTCTAGAATACGAGGTAAGAAAGGCACAGACATAGAGAGAAAGTGTAGTGGCAGTATTTTTAGATGTAGATGTGGGGAGGGTTAGGGCTAGGACTATGAACTAAACTTTGGAAATTAGGACTTAATGGGCGTATGTTCAGATAGAACAAGGATTTTTTTATTTGAAAGAAGGATACAAGTGAGGATAGGGAATATATTCAGAGAAAAAGGGAAGTGAAAACGTCAGTCGCGTCAGTAGGTTTTCAAAGATTAAGGAGTAGGTGGAAAAAACTGCCAGGAAGAGAGGACAGGATGGTGGTCCTACAATATACAGAGACAGGTGGGAGACATGAGAAATACAGAACGGGGCAGAAGAGAAAAAACAATAATGACAAGGCTCAGGTTTGGACATACTGCACTGAATGGTTCAACGGCTAAAATAGGAAGACATGACACAGGGAAATGTGAGAAATGCGGGCAACTCGAAACAATACAACACGTGATGGTACAATGTCAGGGATATGAAGAAGGAAGACAGGTGGATAAGAAAACTCCAGGGAAACAAGATACCATATGACTTCAAAACCATGTTACAATAACATTCTGGAAGCAGATGTTGGCAAATTAGGTTGGATTTCATTAGAATAGGTGGTTTAAGGGTGAAGATATAACTCTTGGTTGTTGTTGTTTTCAGAGAGGGAGCATAGAACATTTTGAGCCACACTCCATACCAGTAGGTGGCGGTAATGCACCTTATCGTTGTTTGCCCGCCGCCACGAAGAAGAAGAAGATGAGGAAGAAGAAGAAGAAGAGACGCGCATGGTAAGTGAGCGCTTGTGTCTGTCTCAAAGATGGCAGGAGGAGTTGTACGGAGAAAAGCCTCAAGTCCCCCGTCTCCTTTGTGGGCAACCCTCCGCACACTATGGCAGGACAAATATGTGGTCCTGTTCAAGGCCGAGTACACGCTGATGGTCGTGTCAGTGCTTTGGTTTCTGGAGGTCGGGATCAACGTGTGGGTCATACAGAAGGTAGCATGTAAGTAGCTGGGACGCTAGTTAGCATGCTACGGTAACCTGCCATGTTTTTGAACGCCGCTGGACGCTACATGGCTAGCGTTAGCTGAAACACGTAGTTCACCTGTCAGAGCGCAATGTACTGACCTCGCATGTCGGATGGTCTTTGTTTTTTGTTTGTTTTTAATGATATTTATGGTTAAATGCACTTGGCATAAAGTACACCCGTATGCACAAGTTGTTGGACAACACTTGATTTCGCTTGATGACATTTATCATTTAGAGTGTAGTAGGTTGTGGAATACTCGATAATTACCAATAATTTAAACAGTTGCTACTTTTTTCTGTTTTCCGTAGTGGACATATTTGAATTTACTATTACTTTCTGTTCAGTTCTGGACTTTGAAGGTGCATTGGCGGATGGTGGTGGTGGCGGCAATGGCATTTTGTGAGGCCCTGTGGTTTCTGCATGTTTCCGCTCCACAGACACAGAGATCGACTGGAAAGCCTACATGGACGAGGTGGAGGGTGTCATCAACGGAACTTACGATTACACCCAGCTGAAAGGAGACACGGGCCCCTTGGTGTGAGTTCTGTAAACCTGTTGTTAGATCTCGTCCTTAATTTACAAAGCCCAGGACAAATGTGTGTGCCTGTTGTTGCAGGTATCCTGCGGGCTTCGTATACATCTTTATGGCTCTGTACTACGTCACCAGCTCTGGGGTGAACGTCCGTCTGGCCCAGTACCTCTTTGCTGTGTTCTACCTCATCACACTGCTGTTGGTCTTTAGAATTTACCACCGGACGAAGAAGGTTAGTCTGGGTTGTGTGACAGAACCCGTTTTTGGTGGGCTATGTGCGTCTGTTCTGAGATGTAACATGTTCAGTGTTGGGAATTTTCAAAGCTGGAAACATGGATAAAAATCAGGAGTTTGAAAAGTGAAGGTTGACCCTTAACAAGGATTTCAAATATAGGAAATCTGTGTTAGCCTGTATCAGCATGTGGAAGAAAACAAGAATTCGTTCAGGTACACTTGAGAATATCTTTGCTATCCTCAGTCACATGCACACAGTAAATATATTTGGTATATGACATTCCTGCTTTACTTGCAAATATCATATGAAAGAACATGTTTCCATCCCGTAGATGCTGATAAGTTAGATGCTAACCGTGAACTAAAGCTAGTTCCAGAGGGTACATTTCCGTGGACGTTATACGTACGTGAACATATTTGTCATTGATCGTTCACGGAGTCATCCACGTGCCTCTGAGATGGGGTCCAGCTCGGTTCCCCTTCTGTTTGGTAAAGTACGTCCATCGAACTCTTCACTCAGTGAACTCGGATGAATTCATGGACATGTAGTCCAGTCCTGGAGCACAACTTATGTTGTCTGTGTGTCTTCTTTCTTCCATGTTTTTCACTCAGTGATAACTCCGTGATAACATCTGTGCAGGTCCCGCCCTACGTGTTCTTCTTCATGTGCTGTGCCTCCTACCGCATCCACTCCATCTTTGTGCTGCGTCTGTTCAATGACCCCGTTGCCATGATGCTGCTGTTTGTGGCCGTCAACCTCTTCCTGGATGGTTACTGGACCCTGGGCTGCGGCATTTACAGGCAAGTGTGGACTCTGGTGCACCTGTAGCAGCCCCCTCCTGTTCCTGTAACTCACAATTCAACAAAAGCTTCATCCTTTCCCACCGACGGCGTCTCACCAGCGTACTTTGGGGCATCGTAGATATGCAGGTGTGCCATCATAGAACGTTGAAAGCTGAGATGAAAGAGCAAGGGGAAAAAGAAGTTGCATACAAACATATTGCTGACATTACGGTAATCTCGTTTGCCACGCAAGCCAGTGAGTCTCTACCGTAATAACAGCAACTGGCCTGTGAAGTACAACTCGTCAGCGTTCAGGAAGGGGTCTGCACTTTGTGACAGGTGACGGCGGGGCTCCCCAGTGTGCTAGCTGAACGTCCGGGGTGTTGCAGGGTGGGGTGGGCTCCATGCAGTGTGATGACGTAATGCAGTCTCCCTCTCTTTCTGACAGTTTAGCTGTGTCTGTGAAAATGAACGTGCTTCTCTTCGCCCCTGGATTACTTTTCCTCCTCCTGTCCGAGTTCGGTCTCATCCGGACCATCCCCAGACTGACTTTGTGTGCGGGCGTACAGGTGAGTGTCACCAGGTGGTGTTAGCGCCGCGTCTGTCGCCGTGTCTGCATTCATCCGTCTCCCCTCGCAGCTTGTTCTGGGTCTCCCTTTCCTCCTGGAGAATCCTGTTGGTTACCTGAGTCGGGCTTTTGATCTAGGACGTCAGTTTCTGTTCCAGTGGACGGTGAACTGGCGCTTTCTACCGGAATGGCTCTTCTTGAGCCGCTACTTCCACTTCCTCCTGCTGGCAGCTCACGTACTGACCCTGCTGCTCTTCGCCCTGCGCCGCTGGAAGAGGTGAACCAGACTTCAAATGTATTTGAAGATGAAGTATGTGAGTTTGCTGCGGAGTAGAGATGTACCGTGTAGATTTACAGTAGATGATGAATAGAACTAAGGGGAATTTGTACTTTTTACTTTGTGTTTTTCCTCCCTGTGTCTCGTGGGACTCAAATATCCTCCATCAGACATGTGATACACACAGATGTGCAAAAACCTTTCCCCTAAAATGCCGCTTTGTTCTTGTTGTTTGTAGGCCAGCAGAGGGCAGTCTAGAACTCCTCAAGGAGCCGGGCAAGCGGAAAATTCTTGCACAGAAAACAACCGTTGATCATATCTTTTCATAGTGCACCCTTAACCCCCCCTCAGGGCACCACAACGACCTGATCAGAAAATGTCCAGTCGGTTCCTCTGGCTGGAGGAAGGAGGAAACGTCCATCGTTTCCTAGAAGTTGACAGTAGCCATGTTGCTGTCATTACGGTAATCTCTGCTGGTGGAAGCCAGCGAGTCGTACCTGTAGTGACAGGAACCTGCCTGTGAAGTTGTGGGGCTGGGCGACAGTTTGAATATCCTGTATCTGTAGGGACCAATCAGAGGACTACGTCTCGGCTCACTAGGAGCCTGGAACTGCAGGTGGAACAAAAAAACCCACCAGTACCAGGTTCTATCACCAGTGGACAATTTTGTCATATGATTGTTTCATTTTAAAGGGTATTTTTGTTGAAAATATGTGTATTTACCTACAAGCCCTCCTGCCAGAGGTTTGGGGTGCTGCAGTATTTGTTTCCATTTATTCATGAAGCCGGTGCTCATTATCATTGGGGTTAGGGTACTGTTCTCTGGGGCTGGTTCCAGGTGATCTTCAGAGGTTTGAGGTGGGTGGTCCGTGTCGCCCAGACCTGTGAAGTACAACTCGTCAGCGTTCAGGAGACGTTTCCTGATGATGGTTTCTGATACTCCAGAGCATATCGCCGGTGACGCTGTTGGAAAGCTCAGGTGTTCCTCGACGTTCCTCCTGAATCCTGTTGCTCGGTGGCTTTTGACCTTAACAGACCACCACAGATTGTGCTGATTCTGTTCACCTCCAACTTCATCGGCATGTGCTTCAGTCGGTCTCTGCACTACCAGTTCTATGTCTGGTACTTCCACACGCTGCCCTACCTGCTCTGGAGTGGGGGAGTTAAAAAACTAGCCCACCTGCTCAGGTAAGAGAGAAGTGAAGCGGTGGTGCAGCCGGGGGGTCAGCGTCGGCCCTGTACCCATGGTCCTCTGCTTTCAGGGTCCTGATTCTGGGTCTCATCGAGCTGTCGTGGAACACGTACCCCTCCACCAGCAGCAGCTCAGCAGCCCTCCACGTGTGTCACCTCATCGTCCTCCTGTGTCTGTGGCTGGCTCCGCCCCCTCCCTCAGCCCCCTCCCGAACTCGAGCAGACGCACCTGGCAAGGACAAATGTCAGTGAGCCTCAGCCAGAGCAGGTCGTCGATCGTTCAGCCTGCCGGCCCCCGTCCCCTTCGCTTTGAGGGAAGGGGTGGGGCGGGGGTCTGTACGCTGTGAAAGGAGCCCTTTGGTGCTCGTCTGCAGATGGTATGGCAGGTGGGCCTGGAGGAGGGGGAACGTATTTATTACAGGTTTCATTTTCAGACACATGTGAAGGGGACGTTGGCGTTATTTCCTTCGATCACGAGCACAAGAACACGTCAGCTGACAGTCACGTGCTTCAAACGACTAATAAAGGGGGAATGCACCGAGACGAGGGCCTGTCGAACACACTCACACCACTCGGATGACGAGAAGAAGACCGAGTCTCCATGGAGATCATCACGGTGGAGGTTGTAGGATTTCCCAGAGATGACCTGAGACAATCCTAGCTGCTTGTTGCTCGTTCATCTTTTATTAGGATCACACACGTTTCACCATCAGACCGCCGATGTTTTATATTAAACATGTGACTTGAATTGGACACTCTGCCTCGTCCTTTTTGGCTCTGGCTCATTTCTTTTATGGCACTTGTCTTCTGAGCAGGTATGTAGACATTTTCAGAAACGGACAGTTTACCGCAGATATTTAACACAAGTGAAAACTTCAGATTCCTGTTTTCTAATAAACAAGGCTTCTTGTGATTGCATGAAGAATTATTTCTCCTGAAAGGCCGCGACGTCGTCGTTTAATAAGTCCCTCAACGTCAGCGATATCTCCTGAGCGTCCCGTGGAGTATCGTAATTACGGGACTATTTGTGCACTCGGAAAAGGGTTCCTGAATCGGTTCCTCTCCTTCAGAAGGTGCTAGAGGGAGAAAACGTCCATCAGTTCCTGAAAGCTGAGAACAGCCCCATGTTGCTGTCATTACGGTAATCCCATTCACCTCAACGTCCAGGAGCTTCTCCTCTCAGCTCCATCTTCTCACCAAGTGGCAGTATTCAGCTTGCAGGAACTGTTCAACGTTTTCTTGTGGTGCAAATAGTCGCGTCATTACCGTACTGCGCGGTATGAATCGTCAATGTCTCTGCAGCGTGTCCGTCGGTGGTCCGGGGTCCACCTGACTCTGGGTGAAGATCCCAGACGGGACGGTCCCCGTCAGTGGCGCTCACATGTTGTTGGGGTTGTAACACAGCATGTTGAGTTGAATGTTCTCGTCCCAGTGGCGTAGCAGCAGGAACAGCTGTCTGGCGGCCCCCTTCAGCCCCGCCAGGTCCACCCCCTCAGGCAGCTGCTGGCAGCGCAGCCAGAAGTCGGCTTTGGCCGCCACCAGCTCCCACTCCATGAAGTATCCGGCGCAGCGGTGCTCGAGCCAGGCCAGCGCCACGGCCGTGGCCCAGCTGCAGCCCTCCAGGTCCTCCGGGAGATGAGCACATTGGCATACGTCTGTCTCGGACCCCCGGCCGCTGTCTGCCTGCCCGTGGCTTCCGGAAAGCTCCACGGAACCCTCCTCAGAGCTGGGGGGGTCAGGGGACAAGGTCGCCGCGTCTCTGTCGGACTGGTGTCTGCGGCGAAGCCTGGGCTCCAGCATCAGGGGGGTGTCGTCGGGGGTGTGGTGGAAAGGAGGTGCTGCTGCTTTGGAGAGGGAGCAGGCTGACGGAGAGAAGGTCACGTGGGGATGGGAGGGGGGTCTGGCTGAGGACGACAGGGATGGAGCACTGGGGGACGTGCTCCGGAAAGGTGGGCTGAGACTGCGCCGATGGAGGCTGTAGGGAGAAGCCCTCCTCAGACGGTCCAGGGAGATGTGGAGGCAGTCGGAGAAGGTCTCTGTCAGAAGGAACGCTCCAGACGCCAGCTGCAGGCCCACCTGAGGAGACACACGACACACGTGTGGAGCACAGATCTCTGGGGTCTGTTCAGCCTTTCGTTGGACTTCTCCTGTTGCTATGGTTACAGGTCACCAGCTGAAGGACAGACAACGATTCACACTCACATGGAGAGTGAATGGGAGGAAGCCGGAGTACCCAGAAAGAACCAGAGTAGACAGGTGTCATCATGATGCTGTTAATATTCTGCTTCAACTACGACTCTGTGACTAACAAGCACTCAAGACATGACAAGATGATCCTTTATGGTCCCACGCCGGAGCCCCTCCCACGTCTCACAGCTCACCAGCGGCAGGTAGTCTGGAGCTTCAGGCTCGGGCTGTTTCTCCGTCTCCGCAGACAGGCAGTGGGACTTGAGGGGAACCTGTTTGCCCGATGAAATGGAGGACCTGAGTCTGCCGAGTGGGAACCTGGAACGCATGCAAAGGTTGTGGTGGAATCCCCCGGTATATTCACGAACACGCCAGTTTGAACTCGTTTCCCTTGTGTGTGTGTACCTCGTGCCAAAGAAGCTCTCCATGGACTTGCTCTCGATAGATCGCTGCGATCGGGTGCGTGAGGGGGCCGCTGCTGAAGTGCTCGCAGAGATGCCGCTGCCACCGACACCTGAGGACGTGGTCTCAGTCAGACAGAAGCTGAGGAGCGTGGTATCTTCAGACATGTAGACGTCTACACGTGGCTCTGTGTCCACTCAGCTGTACTCACTGGAGTCCCAGGATGTGAGGCTACAGGGGGAGGCCGGGGTGTCGTCTTTGTCTGTCAGATACAAACACTGTGGATTAATCATGGACGAAGCGGACACACGAATGGTGGCGTTGTCTCCGTCAACCTGTGGAGTTGCAGTGGTCCTCGGCCTCTTCGATGTTTGGCCTTTTGATGTTTGTTTTAGGTAATGTAAAAAAACGACTAATATGTAAATTACTCCCATTGTTTGCGTGTGTTTTCAGGTGATGTGCAAAGCTCCTACATAGACTGTAGCTAGCTGCCCACAGCAACTAAGCAAAACACCGAGCTGGCTAACAATCCGTTAGCTAGCACTAACAGTCGATTGCACATAATTTAAACAATTTGCAATCACTGTGACATCTCGCACATCTGACCTTCCAACCCCCGTCAGTCTGTTTAGTTACGTATTTTGCAGCTCATGTAGCTCAACTTTCCCACAAGGGACATTAAAGTCCATCCTGATCCAGAACGATGATCATTGCAGGGATCCACACCTGAAATTATTCATGCAAATCAAGTGGAGCGATGAGGAAAAGAAAAAAGTTCCCTGGTTCTCCGTGTTACTGAAGCAGTGAGACAGGAGCACGGGGGCTGGATCGGACCCCGCTCTGGCCCCGGGGCCATGTGTTTGACACCGACGAGTCACCTGTGTTGTGGACGTCGCTGCTGCCCCGCTGGCCCTTGCTGGGGGTGCTGTCGGTGGTCGTGAAGGCTGTGTACATGCAGACGATGTTGCAGTGCTTACTGGTCTGGATGGCTTTCACACGGTGTCTCTTCACGGATCCTGTGCACGTGGACACGCACGTGAG
The DNA here is from genome assembly GCA_037832705.1 of Centriscus cristatus. Taxonomy (NCBI): domain Eukaryota; kingdom Metazoa; phylum Chordata; class Actinopteri; order Syngnathiformes; family Centriscidae; genus Centriscus; species Centriscus cristatus. Next base: position 10,167 of record JBBMJM010061774.1, read on the forward strand.
GAGGCAGTGTGGCGTCAAACAAGACGCTGATGTTTGAGCTGTTCATCCTCACCGTGTCCGCTCTGACTCTCTTTCTCTGCCATTTTCTCAAAGTCTCTTATGACAGAGCGAGCAGTCAGCTGGTGAATAATCTCCTCCCAAGAGCCCCTTTCTCCTTCTCCACCTCCCCCACCGCCCCCACCTCCTTCTGCCTCCGGTGTCTCCTGGCCCTCAGGGAGCCAGAGGTGCCTCAGGTTCACAGTGACCTCCCAGGACACGGGCCTGCCGCTCAACAGGCCGTGAATGTGGGTGCGACACTGGCCTGGTGGAGGCTCCTCTGGGGGGGCAGCGGTGAACAGGTATTCAGGGTCTGTGAAGTTGTCCCAGTCCAGAGGGGACGCAGGGAACAGGAGTCCATCTGAGGGGTCAGAAACAGACACAGAGGAACACGCCGGAGGGGCGAATGGAAGACAAATACTGTTGATGGGCCCTCCTGACGGGGGCTTGGTCTCGCCATCGCTCTCATCCAGCTTCCCTCCCAGGGTCTGGTGGAAGGAGACCCTCTCCAGAGCTCTCCTCAGACGATGCATTTCCAGCTCGCCTTGTGGGGACGAGAAACTCCGTGCTGCCATTGTCGAACGGGCCATTGCTTTTTGTCTCCGACAGGACTCCTCTCCTCCGTCCATGGGCTCATTCTGTTTGCATGTGTGTGTGGAGGGGGTGGGGTTGGGGGTGGGGGGCATCAGACAAAGCAAACATCTCCCTCCTCACGTCGCCTTCCACATCCACACTCTTACCTTTCTTGTCTTCTCCTCTGTGTTTTGAGCTGAGAGGTTCTGCTGCCACGCCGGCTCTGCCCAGCGCGACAGCGAAGACCTCTGGTCAGGAGCTGGCATCTTCTCAAGCCCTTGGGGCAAAGAGCCCGTGTCAGTGGGTGGGACGGAGGAGAGGGCATCTGGCAGGAAGACCCTGCTCGTAGCCTCGGAGTTGGAGGAGGTGTGTATGTGCGTCAGAAGACTCTGCTCACTGCTGAGGGAGCAGTGGGTCAGGACGTACTGCTCCTGGATGTAAGAGCTCTCCTGGATCCTTGTCCTCACGTCGCTGGACCAGTCCATGTCCACACCTACAGGAGACCGACAGCTGATCACCACCAGCGTGTGACGAGCTCAGGAATCAGCTGTTTGATCAGAGGCTGACCTGGACCTGGACCAGTCTTTGTGTCCTTGGCACAGGAGAACTCGGAGGAGATTTCCCTGGAGATCTCCTTCACCGCCTCCTCCAAGTCGTTGCCATCGGTGCATGTCGCCACAGGCATGAGCTCAGAGGTTGGAGGTGGTGAGAGCTCGTCACTGGACTGAGCAAACCCCCCCCCTGTGGACCCACTGAGCATATCTCTACAGCCCCGCTCCTGAGACGGTGGGACACGTCGAACTTTAGAGCACTTTGTATTCAATATTCAACAGAATGCAACAATGTGTTAACAATATGTTATTGCTGAAACCCCAAAACCCACAAAGCAAAAATAATTAAAAACGATTAAAAAGAAGAAACACCTGAGGGATGAAACCGCAAAGAAAAATGTTGGATCAGATCCAATAAATGATGAACATCATCTTTTTATATATATCAATTACTTGTTATTTATAGGACATTTGAAAAAGGAAAGAGAGAGAGAGAGAGAGAGAGAGAGAGAGAGAGAGAGAGAGAGAGAGAGAGAGAGAGAGAGAGAGAGAGAGAGAGATTTATTGATTTATGATTTCTAAAACTGACTGAAGTATGGAAACATGTAGCCAATAAGTCCATAAGAGGACATAGATAGATAAAGCTCGGACTAGAAGGTCGGTGTTTCTACATATCTCTGCATCAGAAGGTCGGCATGATAATCTACCTCGGACTTCCTGGCCGTGAAGGCCGTCATGTCGTACAAAGTGCAATAACCAATGAGGCGGTTTCCTGGGTAGAGGGGAGGGATGTCGCTGGGGGACAGGAGAGCCTCCATGTTTTCCGGCAGGTACCAGTCAATCCGCACGTCGGTCAGAACAGGTTCAAAGGCCTTTTTCAGGGACTTGATGAACTGAGAGGAATCACAGCGGGAAGGCTTTACACACATATCCTCCAGCAGAGGGCAGTGCTGCAGTGCTGCTGACCTTTGGCTGGAGCCTCTCCTCCTCATCCAGGAACTCTGTAGAACCTCCCGTCAGCTTGGCGACACCCTGCAGGAGTCTCCTGCAGGCTCGAGGGCCCAGGCCCAGACCAAAGCACCTGACATGATTCATACATGTCATGTTTACCACAGCACAACAGAATCCATCATGACGTGAACGTTGGGAACGACAAGCTGGGACCTTCTGTCCCTATGTGGTCCTGACCAGAGTAAGAACTCGTCATTTACTTCTTGAATATATATTTGGAAACCCAGTGGCTGTCAGGGGTTTGTTTGACAGTAAACCCTGCTCCGGTGCGGTGGACTGAGATTATTCGGAGCGTCCGAGCTGGTTCACAAGCACATTCTGTGTCTCATATGGGTGGTGAAGAAACAGCAAACATCCCGATGATAGAAGTACAGCGGGGGAGGTGGGAGCAGCAGGGGAATACTAATGAGGAGTGGAGGTGGAGTTATTGGTCAGTCTCTGCAGAGGAGAGCACTTAGTGGGATTAGTGGGTGGGGCCAAAGATACCTCAGCACTTTCTAGTCTTTTTTTACCATTTCATGTTGGCTAGCTGTTCTCCACATTGTCTGTTTCCTTTCACGATTCCTTTCCAGTCACAGCAGACATGTTGGTGTTCTTGCTTTCATTTAACTTCGGGGTTCCTTGTGCTTTGTGTCACTGTCCCTAATATTTTGCACATACCTGCCAGCACATGTGTTTCTGCGCACTAGCTCCAGCACTTTAGCCACGCTGCTGATGGATCCATCGGTAATGATGAAGAGCTGGCGCGGGTGTGAGCGCTGCACAGGCTGCTGGTACACCCAGGACAGCGCCCCCAGCAGGTTGGTGCCCCTCATGTCAGCTTTCATCCTCTGGATCCACTCACACGCCTGGATTAGTGTGACCTGAGAGGAAAGCAGAGTGGACCGTCCTGTCAACACTTTCCAAAGTGAACCTGATGCTCGCCCCGTGCCCCTTGCATAGCATAAACTTCAACTTAAAAAAATAGAGATCACACCTGTGACGCCGACTCCTGCCTTCAAACTAAATCACGTCCCACTGTGGACTAATGACGGTGGCTGATTTAAGGATAACGCCTGCCCGACTGAAGAGCATGAAAGGTCACCATATGGTGGGCAGAACGCGAAAAGGCTGTTTGTCCTTGCAGCCCATGGTCTGAGTACAACTTGATACTCTGCTGCTACGGCAACGCAAGAACTGACCTATAGCCTGACTGCAGGGGAACAGAGGCACGGCCAAAGAGAACAAATTATCCTGCGAGATGGAAAAGCATCTGCTTCCTGGAAACAAGAGCTGTGACTGGAGCAGAACACGTGATTTTCTGGATGTGGACCAGTGAGAAACGGACATCAGTGCAGAGCTGGCTGGAGGTGAAGAGCGGCCTGACAGTGGTGCCGAAGCCAACGATGTTGATCATGGTTCCAGAGGGCAGGCTCTTCAGCGCTACCACCATGGTTTCCTACGGAAACACGAGGGGGAAAAGCGTCACTCAGCTTACCCCATAAACCCTTTGTTCTGGATGCAGCTCACCTTCACACGCCGAATGTTGTCGCCGCTCATGCTGCCGCTACGGTCAACGAGGAACAACAGTTCTCTGGTGGCTGTGTTGAGCTCCACAGGTTCACCCAACAGGTTGGGACAGAAGTTGAGCATCAGCACGGGGCTACTCAGAATGTCCTTGTGGTACCGCTTCCTCACAAACTCCAGCTGCAAAACCAGGGCAAACTAGATTGTGGTGCAGGAACAGTCATGAGCTATGACGGACAGTAACCAATCAGTGTCAACCTTCCTCTCGGGTCGGGCATCCTTGTGAGTGCAGCGGATGAAGTCCCGGCGGGCACAGACCTGTCGCTCGTACTGGCTGAAGGAGAGACGGCCTCTCTCGATGATGACCAGTGGGCTGTGTGGTTCTGAGATGAGAAGTCAGTGTCAGAGCAGAGAAAAGGAAACGACACCAACGGGGCAGCGCTCATGTCTCACCGCTGAGGTGCAGGATGATCTCGATGTGTCTGTCGTATGGATGCTCCTGAGCCAAGGTGATGTATGTAGCAGAGGCGCTTTGGGCGCTGGGGTCAGCGTCGGCCCTCAGGGCATGAGTGGGGCTCTCCAGTCCTGAGGAAGGATGGAGGATTAGGAGACAAATATCTGATCTCCGTTGCTCTGGTCTGTCACTGACACCCTGATGCATGGAGAGGATTGGAGGGGAGGGAAGTACCGGCCAGGAGGCACGCCCCTCTGACCAGCAGCTGGAAGTTGAGCTCATAAGGCGCCAGATTGGCAGCTGGACTGGTGAAGATGGCGTGAGCACACTGCTGCTCGGAACCAAGGACCCGGTCCGGTTTCCCTGAGGTGGCACCAAAACAGCTGGTGGCTCTAAGAAGAGGAGATGAACGTAGACAATGTCGAGTCGTGTCAATGTTACAGGTACCGGAACAAAACATAATTTCTAATATGCAAATGACCCAGGTAGTTGACAAACGTCCCGTCCTTCTGGGTTGTGCATGTTAGGGTTAGCGTGAGCTAAAGGATTGGTCTATTTGTTGTATGCGAGTCACATTACATGATGTTTCTTCCAATAAAAAGGGGAATGTTGCTGTGTACCCAGTTTCATCCGACTTCATCCCATTCTCACTCTTGCTTGCAGTCATCAGGCGAGCGACGATCGGGGTGAGTAATGTTGGATAGACAATGCGGATGGCGCCGTTTTCTAATGTGGGCAGTTCTAGGGTGGTTTTGATGGTGATGGACACTATGTCCATGGGACCAATGACCCCTGTTCCCACAATGAAGGTGGTTCTCTCCAAGTCTTCGTCCAGGATGAGATGCCCTGAAGACAAAGGACAAGCGCTCACATCTTCAGTCACATGACAAATGACCACAGGATGTCCAACAAGCACAGTGGGGCCAATGATGTCATCACTGGAGACCAGAGTGTCCCAAGACATCAGAACATTCATGATGAGGGAAGATGAAGCCCTCTGTCCTCTGTCCTGTTTGTCCTGCACGTTTGTACAATTTGGACGATGTTTTTCACAACGTATTTGCATGAATTTTCTTGCAAAAACGATTTATTTATATGATGCACAAAGTCAATTAGTTAGGTGAGTGATTTGGTTATTTAGAGCAAAATCCAGAACAATTCCCCAGACCAGGACTCAACCTTCTTCTTGCCGCTCCACTAAATCAAAACGTTAAATCCCAAAAATAAGGCAGAGTCCTCTAGAAAATTGAAAGTAAACCAATTGTATCTGTAGGATGACACCTTTACATGCCAAATGGAAGGTAAAGGTGCTACACTAATAATAATAATACTATTAGAATAATATGTCTGAGGTATTCTTGAGGTGTTTTTTTAGGATGCAACCTCAGAGTTTTATACATTCTCTGTAAATGGGACATTAGCAGTTGATGGGACCTGAAGCTATGACGTGACACCTGAAGTCAAACAGATGAGACATGACATCCCTGTTGATTCTTGGGACGTCCTTCCTCGCTCACCGTTGGTGCATTGCATGTCCAGTCTGGAGCTCCCACAGCAGCCCCATTCCCGGCCCTCCC
>JBBMJM010061993.1:0-17404 GCA_037832705.1 Centriscus cristatus
GCAAAGTCCCAACCACCATGTAATTAATTGCATTCTCTTAGGTTCTGCAATAGATGTGGTTTTATTATACAAGACGCTTAGATATAAACTAAGATTCAATGTCACATCTTCACTGTTCATGTTCTCATCACATCTTGATGTCAAACAGGAATTCATTGTTCAATTTGTCATTGTTGGCAAATTCCAAGCAACAGATGTGATTATCTGCATTAGGAAGAGCTCGTTATCATCAAATAGTGATATTTAATCAATTTTCCTGCCTGGTTTTACATCCCCTCCATCGTGTTCCTTATTGCTGGTGAAGGCAAAGAGTGAAATCCCTAACTTACCTCACATTTTGACAGACAGTTCCACAATCTTTTTTTTTTTTTTTCCTTTTGCACCAACTGGAGCGGTGCTCCAGTTTCTTTGCACATCTTGAATAAAATTCTATTCCCACATCACAGACATCGGTTCACATGACTGACAATGTCTTGCTCCACCACCCTGGTCAACTATAGAGTAGTGTTGCCCCAATTTGTTTAATCGACTTTCTTTTACAAATTGTACTGAATCACTCACTGTTAATTTCTCTGTTCAGCTCAGTGCAGCAGTGAACTGTTATGGGTGAATGTGGTTTGTTGGTTCATTTTCTGTAGACCAGTTGATTGATAGGAATCACTCAAGATAAATTATACAACATCACCAACTTACTGTAGTGATTTTACTGCTATAGTTAGTGAATATTCAAACCACTAACGACTCCTCACGAATCTAACGACTTTTTCTGGTGTTTTGGAGACGATGTGAGAACATTTATTATTCTGCCGTTCCTACGCTCCATGTGCTATGCAGCCGTGAACTCTTCACTGGCCCTGAAGCACTCACAGGCGGTCGGTTCCACATCCGTCTCAGCTACAGCATTCACAAATGTACTGATTTGCTTTGAATGTATTTACACAAGCTCAGCCTTCAAGCAGTTTAATCTAACAGATCAATGCCGAAATGCAGACCATCCATCCATCCATCATCATGCGCTTATCCGAGGTTGGGTCACGGGGGTAACAGCTTCAATAGGGAGCCCCAGACTGGTGACACGGGCCAGTTGTGATTGGGGGCTCCTGAGGCATTCCCAGGCCAGGGTGGAGATGTAATGTCTCCACCTGTTCCTTGGTCTGCCTGGGGCCTCCTTCTAGGTAGACCTGAATGGAGCACCTCCCAAGGGAGGAGTCCAGGTGGCATTCTGACCAGATGCATGAACTCAACTGGCTCCTCTCAATGCAAAGGAGCAGCGTTTCTGAAAAAGATTTACAATTTTAACTGATTTTAACTGTACAGCAGATATGTATACACATCACTAATCTAGATAGATTTCAATCAGTCAGTTTTTAATTGTATAGAGCCAAATTACAACAAATAATTATCTCGTGACACTTAACAAATAGAGCAGGTCTAGACCAGACCAGACAGATTTAACTCAGCAAGACACAATAAGTATGTATGCCAATGTGGTTGTTTAATCAGACATCAGGGCCATTGCCAAGGACAAAATCATATTGTATAGTCATCATTTACAATCCCAATCCCATATACCAGGAATCCAACTCATGCTTTCAAAAACTGCTTTCAATAACGTTACTTCTCTTCCAAGTGGTAATTTCGAATTCTCCCCTCCAATGTCCCATTTATGACTCTCTCCTGAATGAAATACAATTAGAGGAACAATTATTCCGTTCTATAGTAATCACTTTTGGGCTGTGTGTGCATTCACTGTGTCTTCCCAACTGTCCTCTCTCACCTTCAGAGTTCATTTGGGGCTGATGAACAGACCTCCAAAGAGCTACTTCTCCCTGATGGTTCAGGTAGATGTTTCACTCATTAATGTTCAGCATATGGTTGGTGCAGGTTTTGGAACATGGGAATGGATTTCAAACGAGGACTCTATATATAAGTGTCCTGTTTGGTCATGTGTCAGCAGACATGTAAAGCCTCATCTTTTTATGCATCTCTGTGGGCTATTTTAGTTTTCTTCAGTGGACATGCATGACCCTCTGCGAGCAACCCTCTGCGAGCCACACAGCAGGATCAAATGTTCTCTTTTTACCATTTACACACACTCAATCTTATACTGCAGCTCTTCATGTGTGCTTAAATTAGTCCCTGACAAGTAACATTCACTGAAGTGTAGTGAGGCTGTTTGTACAGCATTCTTGAGCCCTCTTAAATGAAATGTCAGAGAACATGTATGATATTTAAAGATTTAACTGTGCACATTTGGAATTCTGTTGATTCATATTTACAGTCATGGAAAAAAAAATTAGACCACTTTTTATTTCTTCACTAAGATGCCATTTAATAACATAACATTACACATGCAAAGGCCCAGAGGGATTTCTTGCTTACATACAAGCTGTAGTCCAACTTAGAAGTTGTCTGCTTTCACATAATGCCTAAAACAGAATAATTATGACAAGACACAAAGGCACTGCTAGGAAGTTGCATGAGCAAGAGACTGGTAGTCAAAAAACTGAAGATCTAAACGAGAGCCGTTCATTACACGGAGAAAAAGCAAGCCAAAACATAGTACTACCAAAGCCTCAACCGGCTAACATCTTTCAACCCCACAAGAGAACCATACAGCAATGGACTTCTTGCAGCTGGTCAAAAAAAGTCACACATGGTACAAAAGAAGCCCTTCATCAAGGAAACCCAGAGAAAGGCCTGGTTCCTTTTTGGTATGGGCAACAATGATTGGACTGTTGATGATTGGGTTATGGTTCTTTTCTGTGATTAATCCATTTTTGGGTTGATGGCACCTCAGACAACTTCCTGGTTAGGAAGAAGTCTTGAGGAGCCTACTAAACATACTGTCTAGCCCCTACACGAAAACCTGGCTGTGGATCAGTGATAATCTGGGGTTGTTTCAACATGGGTGGAACAGCACAAATGCAATTGTGTGATGGACGAATGAACCAGGTCACATACAAGGCTACTCTTGAAAACGGTCTTCTTCCATCATTTGAATGGCTGGACATTGGCCCTTGCCACAAGGCAAAGTCAGCCTTTAAAGGAAGTACAGGAGGTTCTGTCCTTTCTTGCATAGAGCGTCATTAATTAATTAGGATATAAATCAAACAGCTCTGATGTGCATTTCACTGCTTTTCTTTTCAAATTTCCCACCTGACTCAGTCCAATGATGAGAAAATTGATTAATTTCGATGGAGATTTTGTTCAATAGCTTGAAGGTCATGTGACATACCGAAACCAAACCAATGTGTAATTCTACATCTTCCCCATCTGCATAGGACATATGTCTTCAAATATATATATATACAATAATATGAAAAAGTTTGGGCAGGGTTTTGTTCTTTGTTCTGAAATAGGTCTTAAAATGAAGAATTTCTGTGTAATTCTGCTAACAAACATCATGGAACTTTTTGGCAGCACTAACACCACATTTCCACTGTTGATACTTTGTACTTTTTTAGTACTTCCTCCAGGGAGTATCAAGCAAACTCAGTCAGTACTTGTAACATTTGATGTCGCAGAGAGCCAGCCTCTGATTGGTCTCTAAAAAGAGAGGCCTGTCCCAAGTACTACCCTAGACCAGGGGTGCCCAATACGTCGATCACCATCGACTGGTCGATTGCAAAGGGAGTGTGGGTAGATCGCATGTCAATAAAAAGTAGAGGATAAATGATTGGCCACCATCAATCCTCACTATGACGTTTGTCCTGTGACTGACATACAGGTCAGCCAATCTGACGACTGATCACTTTCTGACATTTGACGACAAAACCGTGCGAACGTCTCAAATGAGGAAGTGTATAGCATAGCTAGCCTCCACTTTATTTGAACTAAATTTAAGAAGAATAGTGCCGGTCCAAGTAAGAAGTCTAAAACCTACCACTGCCATCAGCAATGGGAGGACTTTTTTCACAATGTCATATTCTAATTGCGTTTGCCTCATCTGTCCGTGTGCCATTGCGATTCCAAAGAGGGGAAATGTTCTTTCGGACTGTTCATAAAAACTGTGAGATTCTTTCCACCAAAAAGTGAGCTGAGAAAGAGAAAAGTGCACAAACTGAAATCCCAGCTGTCGGGACAGCAGTCCTTTTTCTCTCATTTGACCACAAAAGCATAGGCAGCCACCGGAGCATCATTCCAGGTGAGTCACGTACTTGTTAACCATAAGAAGTCCTTCCAAGACGGAGACACGGTAAAAGAGGCATTTGTTGAAGCAGCCGGTTCCTTGTTTGGAGAATTTAAAAACAAATCTGAAATAGTGTCTAGAGCTATCGAGGAATACAGTCACCCGGCGCGCTGAAGCTACGGCCGAGGATTTGACCCAGCAACTCTGGAAGGAGGTCGCAGACTGCGAATGTTTCTCGCTGCAATTAGACGAGTCAACCGATGTGAGTGACACAGCCCAATGGTGAATTTCTATTCAGAAGGTGTTTACTGACATGAACGTAAAGAGGAGCTGTTGACAGTGTTTCCCATGAATGCAATTTGGGTTATGCAAGACACACCAATATGTATTGTGGATGCAAATACAATTATTTAAAAAATACATTATGTTTTGCATTTTTATTGAAGGTAGATCGTTTTGACTTGGTCATGTTATAAGTAGCTCACAAGCTGAAGAAGTGTGGGCACCCCTGCAGTACAATAAAAAATGTGCTCAAATTTCCATACATTTCCTCCGTCTGATGTGACCGGCCACTTACTGAACAACCTGGCTCCGGGTCCTTGTCAGCAGCGTCCTGTGAGCAAACAGGTACCTGTGTCATCAGAAAACAGACCTGTCAACGTGCTCTAGTGACTCCATAGTGTCCCCAATCAGAGAGATTGTTTTGCAAAGGTAATCCACCTGCACATCTTTAATGCGAGTCAAGAGTTCTTCAAGTTCAGTTGGCAAATTATCCTCTGCAGCGTAGAAGCCCATCTCTGACTTGCGTTTGATGGTTGAGTTCCAGTGATTCTTCACAGCATTATCTGTCCTACCAAAAAAAAAAGAAAACATACAATATAGTGTACAAAAGAAACCATTTTCCCCCTGCAAACATTGTCAACAGTTTCTGACACATATTTACCTCCCAGGTAGCAACTTTGCAATCTCAGCCCAGCGGTTTCCCAGCAGGTCGTGGGCCTTATAGATGATGAGGTCCTCCTCGGCCGTCCATGAAGACTTCTTCACATTGGGATTGAGGTGGTTGTGCCAGCGTTCTCTGCACTGCTTCCCGAGCCGGCCCTTCAGATGTTTGGCTACCACTGCCCATTGTTTGTTGCCATAGAGATTGACAAGCTCTATAACCTGCAGAATGAAGGAGAAATTAAACCACTTTCTGTCACTCTGAATATTTACTTTAGGAGCCACAAAGAAATGAGATAGCTACCTTCTCATCTTCCTCTTTGGTCCAGGGACCTTTAATCAACTCTGGATCCAAAACCTTAAACCAACGGTGCTGACACTGTTGTTCAGTGTGAGTCTAGGTAGAAGAAAATCAAGGTAAAATGCTTGAAACCATCAATCTTAGTTAGTGTCCTTTAACTAAACACTTGAAGCCATGGCCACACAGAAATGCATCTTTCCTGAGCTGATGACGACATACACCCACCTCTCCCTTAACCCGGCATTAACTCCCGTCCTGCAGAGTAAGCTACCGAATGAGATGAGCCCCATCCATACAAATGTCTCCTTCTTAGTTTGATTCATATTCTCCACCATCTTCTCCTTCCTGCGGTTGGATCTCTGAGGTAGCATTAGCACCACACGCAGGCCTAGCATACCACATACTACCTCATCCGTATGTACAGTACAGTGTATATTACAGAGTCTACACAATAAAATACACATCAGATATGAAAGACGAGAAGTGCAAGCAGAGGACAGACAAGTGGTGTGGTTAATGACCAACAACAACCAAATGCAACTAGTGAGTTTTTAATAATGAGAATGTAACCTACCGGTATGTAACTGGCAATGTATTTCCAATCATTCGATCCCACTTTTTGAACCAGAGTCTTGAGCTTGTCATCCTGAAAGAAGACAAACATTTCTTTTATGTATTTTTACTCACAGACTCCAGAGAGAAAGGATGATGTTGTGGCAATCACCTCATCTTGGGTCCACTTCACCTTCACTTTCCCACAGTCCCGCTGCTCTGCCACATCTGAGTCAGTGTCTTGATGCATGGTGTCCTCCCCATCCTCACTGAGACACACACGTTGATCCACATTTGATCCACGAGTTTGATAGGTCTGACAGATCTATCTCTAACTCCTAAGTTTTGTTTCCTTCTTTGTTTTTTTAAACTTTTGTTTTTATTCATATATACACTGCTCAAAAAAATAAAACACTTCGAAAACAAATGAGATCTAAAAAAAAATGTTGCAGCAGGTCTATTTTGCCAAAATGTCATTGTAGCAACTCAAAATGATTCTCAGTAGTTTGTGTGGCCCCCACGTGCCTGAAAACGTCAGGGCACACTCCTAGTGAGACAAGGAATGGTGTCCTTGGGGATCTCCTCCCAGATCTGAACCAGGGTCTCAATGAGCTCCGGAACAGTTTGAGGAGCAACCTGGTGGCGCCGGATGGAGCTAAACATAATGTCTGAGAGGTGTTCTATTGGTTTTAGGTCAGGTGAACATGGGGGCCAGTCGATGTTTAACCGCCCGCCACAAATGCCAAAGAAGAAGAGCACCCGGATCCAGCCAATAGAACGTCTCTGACCCAGCATGCAGAGCCCACGTGATCACAACAACCCGTGTGTGCGTTACCGTAGGAGAAGTCATGTCGGCCGTGTGGCAATATTTTACCGTAAATTTAGACAAAGACGTTGCAGCTGAGTGCAAAACAAGTTTCCCGTAGTAGCACAGAACCGGGAAAGTTTAATACGACCAAACTCATCGCGCATTTGAAGCAGCATAACAAAAAACAGCATGAGGATTTTCGAAAGACCAGAAAGCTACTGCTGTTAGCTTCACCACCGACATCTGGAGCGCAGACCATCGACCGCTGTCCTTATTGAGCCTGACTGCGCACTGGGTAGACGCTGACATTACAGAGCAGTGTTACATGCACGCGAGTTCAGAGTTTTCATACCTAATGTTGCTGACTATTGTTCTCTGTTTGGGTAACATTACTTGACCAAGCCTTTCTAGCATTCCACACTACAAAATAAGTAATACAAGTATGTATGAATCTTGCTGATATTGTATCGGATCAATATCGGCCGATACTCAAGGCTGCAATATCAGTATCGTATCTTGAGACTTTGCTGGGAGACCCAGCAGAACGTTTTGCAACAGCATGCATTGATGTGCCATCCTGGGGCAGTTGGACTACATGTACAACCCCTGTAGCGCACCATGCTATCAACAAAGGTTGATCCAAAGCCAAACGAATAACTACAACAGCAGAAAGTCAGTCAGTAAAACAAAAACAAAATAATCAGCCAAGAGATGAGGGGGAAAAGGTACCTGTGGCCTTAACCTAGAGAAACATTCCTGTATTGGCGGTCGTCTCATTGTTGCCCCTCGGATGCACCTGTTGTTGATTTCATTCACAACAAAGCAGCAGAAACTGATCCCACAAGTTTGACCGATGGAGTACCGGTTGCTGTACTCCAGGGGTGTCCAAACTATGGCCTGCGGCCCACATTTTTTAAATAGAATAGAATATGGCCCGCACTTCAAACTTTTGCCTGAGTGTGTTGAAGTTTTAACACCAGGGGGGAGCTACTGTTAATCAAGGCAGTTGCTCCTGTAACAGTTGAGCGAGCTGTGGATTCCACTTGTCGCAATGCAGCCAATCATGTACGTGTGTACCTGTGACCTGGACTCTGATTGGCTCCCATGACTCTCCTCATCTTAAACCTGGGCTGTGACGTCTGCACAGCGCCAGTAAGTAAGGATTGAGCTCATGGTGAGTCACAATCACGAAACATAGCATCATGTCCATGTAAATAGAGCATTGTAATAACACAGCTATCCTCCAATATTCAGAGTTTAGTTGTACGGAATATGTCACCCTAGTAAAGGGATTTGAGTGTTCGCTGTTTGTAGCCCATGCGCTAAGCACTAGCAGCGCTAGTGTGGGCCCTGAGCTAACATCGCTAATTGTTCTAAAAAAGCTGTGTATGAAGTGCTGTGCTGGGGTGTGGCTGACTGGTGCGTCCCAGTTCTACCGCAGCTTGAGGAAGGAAAAGTTTCCTCTGATGAGACGCGTGAAAAGAATGATCAGTCTAACATACATATGTGAGCAAACATTTTCTCTGTTAACACTGAACAAAACATGCGACAAATAATTTTGTGCACTACTTTCTTATATGTGATTTTCTTGTTACTACACATAGTACACTCCGTTGTGCACAGCGCAGATTCCACACGCAAAGTCAGCTGATCTCATCTGATGTAGATTTGTTCCTTAACCAAGTGACATTTGTCGGATCAGCACCACAGCTGGATGCCCGAGTTACATACCCAGCACAGCTAATACCCACCAGAATAATTTACTAAAATGATATCACTCCTGTTATTAAGTCCAGTGCAGTTTGTTATAATGTTGATAACCGTTTCAAACGAATGTGAACAGGTGTGTTGCTAAGTCTTCATTGTTTTGTTTCTCTATACTGTAAATCTTCTAAGAAAAATCTGAGGCTGCTGTTCTGAGAATGTGCTACCAAAGCTTCTCCTGAATAAATCAGTAAAGATCCATTTATGTAAAGCTGTAACAAGGGCGGTTTTGTCTTTAATTATATGCAACAATACAGAATATTTGTCCACTTTCAATTGATTTGTCTAACTTTAATACAGGAAAGTTAACTTTATACACGTCCTTTCTAGTAAGTGGCCCAGCCCCTTCTATATATTTATGTATGTGGCCCTCAGTGAAAAAGGTTTGGACACCCCTGCTATACTCTGATTAAAAAGTGTTCCTTTAATTTTTTTGAGCATTGTATTTGGGGAGCTGCTTGAAAAACACTGCACTTGAATGTAACACCGTGAATCAGCCGGTCCGCATAAACCAGGGCTATGCAACTGGCGGCCCACCAAGCATGTTAGTTCGGCCTGCGGAGTATTGCCAAAAAAAAAAAAAAGTTGATTTATCATGTTCAGACGAAACAGACATTCGCCGGTAAGAGGCGCTGTGGCGGCGTGCAGTGCTATACCCCTCCACCCACAGTAGAAGAAGAATAACCTTCAGAACTCCGCTTCCTGCCCATGAAATCAGATGTAAACAAACATTGCCACTTGCACGGCACGGCTCGCTCCGAGCGCTATCGAAATTCAAAAAAAGACAAGTCGATTCCGAAAATTGCCAGTTTAATAACAAGTGGACAGACAAATATGTGTAACCGATTTGTAACTCTGGTTTGATTTCACGCAAAATTGCTTCTCTCCGAGTTGTGTCTGTGTGGCCCCAAGAGTGACGCAACATGTCAGCATACAGAAGTAACAAATTAAAACAAAGGGAGCCCACAAACCTGTGCAAAATAACAGATGTGCTTTACAGCACGTTCCACGATGTCCCACGACACACACCTTCAAAAGAGACATAGTGATAACTCATGTTTCCACGTGTTGAAGCCCATTCTAACAAGAGCATTCATGGTGTCTTACCTCTCCTCTCCAGGCTAGCTCCAGTGAGGCAAGTGCAGCGAAAAGTGACATCACTTCTGCCAAGAGCACTTATCAAAATAAAATAATTTAACAAAATAAAAGCTCCCCGTAAGAAACAAAACCGAAACAGGAACAAAAACAGATTTGGCGAGAAAGCTAACCAGAGTTACACATCGGTTACACTGGAGAGGAGACGAGGGGGGTGTGTCGCGGTGCTGTAACGCAAAAGAATACAACCTTCAGAAGCACTTCACCGCAACACACAAGTAGCATGCCAACTATCCCCCAGGTTCAGATTTGCGAAAGGAAAGGATTAAGAAGCTTGCTGAAAACTATAATAAAGCGCGCTATAACTTCACTTTGGCTTTTACGCTGCGGTCGCAGATATGCAACATGTTCTTTTTCCTTATGCCTATAACTTTTTCATAAGCTACACTATAAACATCTATTGTGATTTATTACACGTGTGGTCCATGTATTGTTCAGACAAGTTGCATATTATGCACTTGTTTTTTTTTTGTTGACATGTTTACATTTTGAGAGGTTGCAATTTTCAAATTAATGACGCACTTTAAAAAAAGAAAAAAAGAAAAAGGTAACTACTACCTGGCCAAAGTAGTATAAATAAAACATGAAACTTGAAAATGTGGTTGCGTGTTGTGTGAAATATACACATATTCATAGCACATACATATATATACATATATTCATAGCGCTGTGGCACTCTGGCCCCCGGCCCCTTGGGTTTTTGACAATGTGGCCCCCTGAACAGTTTAGTTGAATGGCCCTGGCATAAACGGACAACATATCTGCCGCCGGAAAAGGGCGGCAGATATGTTGTCCGTGAAGTACTCTTCGGCGCATTAAACGTAAACCCTCCGCGTTAGACGAAATCGACGGATGTCATGTTTACGTCTTTTTGTAACCCTCCAAATACAATAGGACACGACAACAACAAAAAGAAGTTCTTACCTGCGCGGCCACCAGGACATTTCCCTCTGTGGCTGTTGTTGACGGTCCGGTGGTGACTCGTCCTGCTGTCCGTGTCTGTTGGTTTCTATTTGTTGTAATCGGCCCTTCGTCACCTCACGGACTGGTCGGCTGGAGGCTCGAGGCTGTTAATGTGAAAGAAAATATCTTCGATCGCAGATCAGATAGAGCTGCTGCTAACCCGCTTCTCCGCGGTGCCGTATTTCTATCTGGCGCCCTTTCACCAAGCGCACAGCCCGGATGGAGACGTCATTGCGCAGTCCATATGCGCGAAAAACAGGCGCACTTCCGATTGGATTTTCAAAAATAAGAGTCCTTCTTTAAAACCTTTTTGAGTAAAATATATTATTAGAATGACAGTAGAAATGTTTGAAGAAATAAGAATACACTTAGCGGGGAGAGTAGTATGGTGTGGGGATTTTAATGCACATAGTACGTTATGGGGTAGTAGGAATGATGATAACTGTATAGTGGTAGAGGAGTTCATGGAGAGTAGAAATTTAGTGTGCTTAAATGATGGGAGGGAACAAGAATTAATATTTGAACAGGATCAGAGTCAGCAATAGATCTCAAACTGTAACAGACTCACTAGCAGGTGTTTGTACATGGACTGAGACACTACAATTGGAAGTGATCGCTACCTGATTAGCAAAGTGGTGGGTGTAGGGCTAGAACGAGGGAATAAAGAAGGAGAGATTCAGATTCAAGCTCAGCACTTATGACTATTCGGAACAATCACTCGCGCAGTAGACCAGATATATTAACAGAGATTCAGCAAACATTGCACAGAATACAGATGATGGGGATCACAGTGGTGTTTGTATGGGTGCTGGCACATGTAGGGGTGAAAGGGAATGAGGCAGCAGATAAGGTAGCAAAGGAAGCAACGAAGAAAAGTGAAGTGGACATAACAATAAGCATAAGTAAATCAGAAATTAAAAATATAATCAAACAAAGATTGAGGAGTAGGTGGCAAAAACAGTGGGAGGAAGAGAGAACAGGACGGTGGTTCTACAATATACAAAGACAGGTGGGAGACATGAGAAATACAGACCGAGGCAGAAGGGAAGAAACAAGGCTCAGGTTTGGACATATTTCACGGAATGGTTCACTAGTTAAAATAATAATAATAATAATAATAATAATAATAATAATAATAATAAAATGAAGCACATCAGAGATAGCAGATCTTAGAAAAGAGAAAGCCTGGAAAATATCATTAGAATAATTAAATAAACAAATAGATCAGTTAATCAGATTGAACTAGAATCTTTTAGAAGCTTGACTAGGTCGCTCTGGAGTTTTTGGTTTTTGCTTTTAAGAATAGGAACACTCTGCCACTCTTGGACGTTCTAATTTTAATTCTAATTTTAATTCTAATTTTAATTCTATCCTTCTACCACAATCCCGGTGCACTGGTCCGGCTCAGTGGAAAAAAAATGAAATGAAGCCGGAGCTGCAGGATTACTGCGAGAAAACACAGTGGGTTGTTTTTCTTAGAGGTCGGAGGGACTCGTCCCCTCCATCCCCACAGGATATGTGCCCAGCAGGGTCCCGACTGACGGGGCTCAGGCCAGGTGCAGCGGAGCAGGTCAAGAGCACAGAGGTTTAAGTGTCAGGGGTCAGGGGAAGGTCACGGCGACGAACGCACCCTCCAAAGGGAACTCTCCTCCATCAACTCTTTCAGGCCCAATAGTAGGACCGGGTCCAGCTCTGCTGTGCACTCTGACGGGAACGGCTCGTGTTTGGGGGTTTTTGTGTTTGTGGAAACGTGTGGATCACTTGAGTATTACTGAGCCATATGTGAAGGCGATGAGGGTCTGGAATATAGCCCCCCTTATTCTATGTCAGTCAGGTTCTCCTGGGCAAAAACAAATTAGTCACACAAAGCCAGAGGTGTGGTGGTGGGTATTGTTTTTTTATTGGGTTTTTTTTTTTGGGGGGGGCCTACCCATACAGGAAATCCCTCGGCTTCTTGGTTTTACCCTTCTTCTCCACCCACATTGTGACTGAGCTCCATGATTTGTAGGTTTTCTTTTCATTTGCTTCCAAAGTTTGAAGCCTCAATGCGCAGAGCTCAGTGCGGGGCGGCTGGTTCGCCCTCACTCACCACATGCAGGCCGCTCTGATGGAGCAGACGTCCAAGTTCGTAATTGCGGTGTCGTAATTACCAGGTGAAAACCAAATTCTTTGCCTTCCAGCTTCATCAAAACGAACTAAGTCTGAAAACCATCTGTGCTAGTTCTTTGACGGACACGTTCCGTGGTATTCCACGTACCACTATAATATTTCCATTGAAAAAAAAAAAAAGGAAATCTGACGTCTGTCCGCAGCTCGCAAAACAACAAAACAAAAATTCCAGCAGAGATGTGGTGCTGTTTTTTTGGGGGTTTTTTTGTGTTTATCCGTTGGACAACAATGCAACCACAATTACAACCATATTCCCCAACTGTGTGTGTGCGTGTGTGTGAGCTAAAGGTAATGAATATAAGACCTTATGTCCTTGTGTCTAAAGTTTGGGAAAGGGTAAGAATTAAAGCATTTAGGATACACAATATTCTAGTGCCTTTGAAATCTGTCTCTGTACACGTTGTCTCTGGAGCGCTGATGTATCACACCTTTGCGTTACAAGTCATTGTACGGGAATAAAGATGTTTATAAATGTGTCATTGTGATGGTCACGGGTCTGGCCTCGGCTTAAATAAGCCCTTACTCAAATGTCAGGCTGCCATTTGCTTTTGCAAACAACATATTGGCTCAGCACTTGTGTCCAAACAATTGTCGCAACTCACCAAGAATTGAATTGTGTCGTGTGTGAGATGCTGTCCTCTCATGACTTTGACTCACTGACCACTTTCTTCAAACCAAGTTTCTCTTCCAGCTGCATACAGCAGCAAAAGTCTTTGTTGTTTCAATTGGTAGAGGCCAATATGCAGGATCTGGTGGGGATGTACTTTTCCATGACCTGAGGATACTTCCTTAGGCTGATGTGACCACACTGACCTTGATGACATTAAATAACATGTTTAGACACTCCCATTATTTGTGTTTGGTCGCCCAGGAAGCATAATCTGTGTGACACGATCTCTATCCCCTGGGGCTTTGTCATATTTACCTAAAACTGGCTCAAACTACATTCCCAAAGCACATGTAGGAAAGTCCCAGCCTTTGTTCCACATCCCCAGTAGAGATTATCAGGTTACAAGCTCACCTATGGCATCTAAAGGGGGTAAAATAGAATCTATGTTGGGTAAACTTCCCAACTTCTTTGCTACTATTCTCTTCCATTCTTCCTCTTTTCGTTCGCATTCCGAATCCCTCTGCCGTGTTGTCTTCAAACTCTATCTATATCTCTGGTGACTCCAGAAAGTCCCTTACTGGGTTTGTCGCATGTGCAGCTGATTTCCAGGTTTATCAGGTATGGACCAAAATGTCAATGTTTTGTTCGCCAAGCTGCGGTTCTCCCTGGCACTTTAGCACTTTCATAGGGGGTTGAACCAAACACGTTGACCCACTCCTGGACACATGGCATCAGGAAGGGATTGGCTTTGGCAGGATCCAGCTCCCAACAGGGTCGGGAGCTGGATCTGATTTTTGCTTACGTTCTAATACTAATCATATCTTTGCAGTGAAACTACAAATCTTTCCAAGGAGAGAAGAAGCAAATTGCACGTGGGGAGGATTAACTCTGAACTCGGGATGTTTGACAGCTGAGGCTGTTGACTTCTTTTTAAGCTCCTTTCACCTCCATGACAGTATTTTTACAGAGCAAATTGGATGGAGGCTCATGGACTGCGGAGGCAGACAGGCAGCTCTGGAAATGTGTGCGGTTTCTCACCAGAACTCAGATTTGAACAGTCTGAATTTTCACACCTAATGTTTTTTGTTTTGTTTTTTTCCCTCCATATTTTCAGCAAAACTATGTGAAAGTGACCTGAGTGTCTCTGTGGGGGAATTTTTGCTGATTCTAGCATTGGTTGGTTAGTGTCAGAAAAAAAAGTGATAAGCACCATGAGTTCCAGATCATGTACCCTTTCTTATTGGTCTCCTGCCTGAACTGCGGAGAATATCGAGAAATTCCACCCAGAAAGTCCTTAATTCCTGGAGTGCAGATGTTTACTTTGTGGTTTCACAGAGGAAAGTATAATGAGATGAAACTCACCTCTCTGTTTGGCTCCGTTGCTCATGGCGTTGTGTGCCAGCAGTTTGACAGGGAGCGATTTGACCCGGCGTACCAACGGCATCGCCACCCGCGGGTGTTTGACGGGCACCACCCGGGGGAGCGGAGACACCCTGCTGCGATACTCAAACAACCTGAGGCGAGAAGAACAGGGAGGGCATCAGAAAAGGAGAATTCGATAAGTTAGATGAGGATAGTTCAGGTTTGAAAAATGGAAATGGAAATATTCACAGTCTATTCGTTATCGATCTGTGTTTGCAGTGAAATCTCTGATAGCAGTAAAAGCATCATGTACCATTTCTGTGGTTACGTCCAAGTATCCACCGGCAATAAAGGAGCGATATACTGTTACATGACCGCCTGATCAGTGAGCATCAGATCAGTTCAGCAGATGTGGAGGTCGACCGAAGCGATAACTCATACACAAACACACATTGGACTTTTTCCTGTTCAACCAATTTCTGGAATCTGGAGTAGAATTCCTCATCATGTGGCACCATCTCTGATTCTCCGTCTCTGTTCTGAACCCTTTCCCACCATCACTGGTTTTATTGCGCTGCCTTTTAAAGCACTTTGTAACGTAACATCTTAAATTGGCTTTTTAAATAAACCTACTCTTTTAATTTACTCCGGTGGTCATCACTCTTTTCTGTCAGTGCTTGTTTGTGCTTCAATCAGATTCTGTGTCTCATTTAAAATTAGATGCAGCGTGAAAGACTCATGGAAAGACAGAAAGGGACTTTATCAGATGTAACTCTGGTGTGTTTAAGAAATGATTGTACATTAAGAACTTTTCATAACTTTCCTGAAATCAACGTGTAAATTGTGGACAGCTCAAAGTGCAACATGGTAGTAAAAACATGGTAAAACCCTTAAAACACACAAACCGCAAGTAAGAATAATTAAAAAACAAGTTTTAATCATTATATTGTATTAAATGAAAATCAATACTGCGCTATTGTAATTATAAATGCATTATCAATGAACTTCTACAAGACATTTGATGTTTCATTTGATGTGTTTAACCTGATGAAATGAAAAGTTCTCTTACAACAGTAGTTCAGCAGGTTATTTTATGGCGTTCCATTGCTGTTTTTGATTGATATCGTGGGCGTTATCAGGCAGAAATGATGCTATAAAATCGGTGTGCAGGCTCCATAAACCCCCTCAGAAATGTTACAAGGTAATAAAGTCAGTTTTATTTATTGACCTATCATCGCAAATCAAACATTCACTACATTGGAGCTTCACATTCTGACTGGAAACGAGTCCCGAAGACAGAAAGGATAAGGGATGTCAAGAAATAACGAACAGATGAACAAATACAGACAGAAACACACAAACAACTGATAACTTGCAACTGTGAACTGCCACCCGGGGTTGTTGGATCAACATTTCCCACATCTAAATCCATTCCACAGCGAGCTAGGTACCTAGCTAGCTATACACGCGCTGACGTTAGCATGATCAATGTTAGCGCGTACTTGCTAAGTAGTAAAACAATCCATTTTTCCTGCTCTAAATCCTGAGAATGAAACCCTCCTCTTCCCGGGACCCGCTGAAACCAACGTAACCTCAAGTTCTTCTGTCCAAAAACGCAAAGCTTCATACATTTGCAGTCGGAAGATTCTTCCGGAGATAAGACGGTATCCCAGCAGCAATACAAAGGCTTTGTTTATATCAATGCTGAATAATAACATTTCTCTTTTTCAGGGGGAATGCAAAGTTCCTGATGTTGGAGAAGAGACAGACATTCATTCGACAGACTGATTTATCGCAGCTGGCCATCTCCGCTGTCTGCTCGTGTCAGTGCGGACACATGGCGTCTGTGTATTTTTTTTGACTTTGTTGCAGCAAAGATTTGGTTTCAAAGCCTCAACAGCTCATGAAAATCAGTTCAGACATATATGTGACTCCAAAGCTTTGACGGATGAGGGAGGAAACGCGAGGGAACTTCAGCACAGAGTTTTGAAGACTTCAACTCGGAAAGCTTCTTTCTGTGTTCGTCAATCGTATCAAAGGACGCTGACGCTTCCGTTTTATCCAGGATTTGCTAAAAGGAATGAAAGAAACTAAAAGAAAAGAAACTTGTGGAACTGCGGGAGAATTCGATCAAATAAATCTCAAATATTCATCACTGAAAATATGTCTGGAGAAACATCAGCCAGAATCCATTTTAAATAAACATATTGAAATATATGAAACATTCATCCATTCAGAATTAGAAATAAATTATTATTATAATTGTGGTTGTTTTTGTTGTTCTTGTTACATTTTATTGGTACATTGAACGTATATAACAGGCACACATCTGTCCTCTGAGTGCAGAGGAAACAGTCAAACTGTCTGACATAAACCTCAGCGTGAATGATGACCCGGGTGTCAGAGAAGCTTCACAGACAAAACCGAGTTGGGACCGAAAAGCCAGAAAAAGACTCCAGCACCATGGACGTATAATTCATATCTGGAGGAAACCGCATGGACCACTTTGATCGAAGGTGATCAGCAGGTCCCTGCACCGTGGATTAACTGATTCTGAGATTACACGACGCGGGCGCACACACACACACACACACACACACACACACACACACACACACACACACACACACACACACACACACACAC
>JBBMJM010062534.1:0-17390 GCA_037832705.1 Centriscus cristatus
GTGTGTGTGTGTGTGTGTGTGTGTGTGTGTGTGTGTGTGTGTGTGTGTGTGTGTGTGTGTGTGTGTGTGTGTATAAAGACTTCTGATAGTACACGTCTCTGTAGTACACTATGCACATTATGTACTTAGTTGTGAAGTGTGCATGTTTCGACAGGGTCACACCATCTCCAATCAACACTTACTGCCGATACGCTAGCTGACTCATTTTGTGAATATTTACAACACATCGACCTCTGACCTCACGTCTTAAACCTTCATTACACACAATAACCAGACATATCCACAACTTCAATGATTGGACATGTGTGAAAATGTGTTTACTAGCTAGCAAGCTAATGTTAGCATAGGCCTGTATTCCAGCGGTCGGTGATACCCCCACTGGTGACGCTGTTGTCTGCTGCCATCTTCAGAAGTGAAAGGTCATCATTTCTCCAACGTGTCCATCAATGCAATGAACTTTTTGTCTGTTTGAGCAAACCAGTTGAGTGTGCGTACATTACATTTTCACATAGTCAGTGTGAACACACTTATCTACTGAAAATACAAAGTTTAAGTATAAAAGTAAGGGATGTCAGAGACAGCACTTGAATTTGATGAAATGATGAATCAGTCAAAATTATTCCAGATCTGATGTGAATATCAAACTCAGAGGTCAAATTAGAACATTTTCTATATTGGATCATGACTTATAGTACAAAATGTGCTGTGTTTCTCTATGCTATGGGCCCACACACACTCTAAATGTTCTCTTGTGTAGTGTGTACCATTCCTTTCAGCTCAAGATGGACCATTCACATTCTGAAGAGACAGGTCGCATACAAACCATCCACGTACAACTGACAGCAGGCACACCCTAGCACAAGAATACAATGTAAACTGTATGTACCAGAACAAGAAACAGGAACCATACCTGCATGTAGCACTAGACATTCAGCCCACAACGTGTGTGCTAGTCTGCAAAAGCTTGATGTCCTCTATCATTCTGCCATCCATTTTGTTACGAATGTCCCCTTCAGAATTCACCACTCCACTTCATACTCATCAATGTTCTGGTGAAACTCACTGGTTCATGTTAATCTACAAAATACACCTCTTAGTCTGTCACCCGCATATCTGTGAAATCGGTTACAAGTCATATCTGCTACCTACAACACCCGCTCTGCTCATCTTCTAATATAATCAGAAAACATTCTGTAACTGGTCACTTATCATTTCAAGCTACAGCACCTGAAGACTGGATCAACCTACAAAAACGGCTGACACTGGACAATTTCATCCCAAAGTCAGCCTTCATGTAGTCATACTTTTTTCCAGTTCCATGTTTACCAACTGTTGACTGTTTATCTGTCCTTACTGGCTTGTCCTGCCATGCTCTGAATTTGTCTTATATACATATTCATTTATTTTTTTCATTATTTTATTTTATTTTATTTTATTTACTTTTTCCTCCTGCTATGCATTTCGCCAGCTCGACATTTCAAATAAGAATTCTTTGTTAATGTCTGACCTGGTTAAATAAATAAAAAAATAGTTTTAAAGGGTTTGAATTCCTAAATTCCAATGTGAAAATGTCAACTTGCTCCAAACGCCAGAAAGCAGATTCCTTTGTTGATCATTTGACCAAAAGAGGGCAGTACTTTCTCAGTTAAGGAAGCTGCGGGGACGAGCCGTCTTACTTTCTCACAGCAATCATGAATCTCTAGTTGACTAATGTGACGTCTTCATGTTCCGTAAACTGAAAACATCTTCGATCGTCTACTGTGTTCGTCCTCATAAGATTAAGCATCCAGCTGATTGGAAGATGTGTTAGTGGGAGAACTGTAGGGGGTGTTCGACATGTTAAAGTGGCGAGTCTCCAGCGTCTCACTGCATTATTAATGAATCTTTTTCTGGCATCATCTCCCTGCTCTCCCTGAAAATGTGGGAGGATGAGACAAGCATAAATCCGATGGATTCTGTGAGTCCTCAACCCGTCACTGAGCAGAAATACTAAGAAAGAAATGCACTGGGTTGGAACTAGTTTCAGCTTCTCCAGGTCTATTCTTGTAGATACAAGACGATACAAGAGTACAAGAAACAATCATGATCATTTCAAAGAAGCAATATATATGTCAGAAACAGCATTTAATGTGAATGTACACGGAACTGTTTGGAATTAAAGCTCAGCACAGCACAATGAAAGTAATGCATGACATGTCCACATCGAACCAGATGAACAAGAAATGTAAGCGTGCTCCTTTGGACGTGCTCTGATGCCGCCTCCAACTGAGGGAGATTGTGAGAAAAAAGCATTGCAGCTGGAAGAAAATGTGGAGGTCCGTATTATGTAAAAGGATTAGCAATGATTGGAAACTGAACACAATTATCCACATCAGTTTTTAGACTGCCTCCTCGGCATGCTGTAATTTTAATCACTTCCACATGAACAGTTCTGTATGTACATATATTTAAGAATACCCTTTTGTCAGCTTGTATACATGTTCTAGTTTAAAATGTCATCGCAGACTATTGGACAACTGGAATAGCTGCTGCGCTGACACTGACCCTATTCCATCAATCTCACACTAAAACACTCCTAGCATTTAAATATTTCAAAGAGCACCTCAGTGAACTCAAGAGACGCTCCGAGGCTCACTGTGTATTAATGTGAGTGTATGAGTTTGTGCAGTAAGTCGATTTTGAATCGTCAAATTTAACTGCCGAGCTTGAGGATGAGGACACTTTACGTTGGTCCCCAGTTTTCCCTCACTGCTGCAAAGCCTGGGCAAAAAGAAAAGGAAACAAGTCTGTATGTACCTGCGTGTGTGTGTATGTGTGTGTGTGTGTGTGTGTGTAGGCAAGATAAACCTGTTTGCAGTGTTATAGGTTTATAGCCTTATTCACCCATTCACACTCACTTTCACACTTGTTGGTGGAAGCTACAAACACACATTCACACACCGATGACAACATCAGATGCTATTTTGGGATTCAGGGTCCAGAACACTTTGACATTGACTCCAGAAGAACCTGGAACACTCCAACGAATGGACACAAAAACACACAAAAACACAAAACAACAACAACAAAAATGAAAAAAAAAAAACTGGAAATGAAGGAGCTGAGGGAAGCAAGCGATGAATCTAATTAACACACAGTTATTCTTTGATTCTTTCTCTGTGCTCCATGGTGCATCAGTGTCTGCTTTACATCTGCAGTCTCCAAAGACGCCTACGCGACAGTTTGCATAAACATGCAAACCAAATTCTTATGATTTGCCATTTTCACACACAAACACTTTGACTTTCCGTTAGACAACATTCAGCTGTGATACTTCAGTCAGACAGGTCCATGGAGACGTAAGTTAACTTTCTATGATGCAGGTCAGAGAAGTGTCTTAACCCAGTGTCTGCTTGTTCAAGTTTTCTGAGAGATGGTTTTAGATTATTGTAGAACGTTAGAAAGAAGCAGTAGAGCAGAGCAAAATAACCCAAACATATGATGATTGAAAAGTGTGTTTGGACCCTGTTAATATTGTTTCTGATTAATGATCTGTCTGTTCCCCTTCTGCAAAGAGATCCACTGTTTGTTCCATGTCAGGCCTCAGGTCTGTTCTGCCCTGAAGAACATCAACATTTAATGTGTACACACTCTCGCAGCAGTGAGGAGAACATCAGTCAATTATTAATGTTTAAAAGGTTTCGAAAATGCTAGACCTGTGTGATGGGATCACTACAGTGTGCAGGGGCAGAAGACGAAAGGGTTTGGTTTCATCAGCATCCTCCCATCAAGACAGCTTGATTGAAAAGGAACGGGCCTGAGGTATTTGTGGAACACATACATAAACCTTGGAATGGATGTAACCCTGAACAGCATCCAGGGCAACGATAAGTCCACCAGAGAAACACAAATGAATCAGAGGAGTCCTTGAAAGCATATACTACCTGCAGGGAATTCACCAGTCACATGTGCAGAGAACATCTGGAGCAAGCAGCTCGTCCGTCCAGCTGTCACCTTCGATCTCATCTCAGAGAAGAAGTTCTAGATGCTGATCTGAATGTCTGTCACGTGTAAGCAGCCACATCTAGCATAAACACACTGAAGAAAACAGCCCCGTGTGACATAGATGTCACAGGCATAGATGTAGTTCTACCATGAATAATGAATTTCTATGGTGGAGGTCACAGAAAGTTCTCTGAAAACAACAGTCTCCTCCAGAGGTCTTTACACGCTGAGCAGTAATGGTGGAGGTAAACAAACATTCTGGTTAAGAGGGGAGCAGACATAGAATGGGAATCCTTCTCCACATAGTCATTGACGCTGAAGTGATTTCCTGTGTGATGATGGGAAACCATTGCATTTTCAAAGGTTAATGAGGAATAGACTCTCCAGATCCCCTGAAATGTGGCCAACAGACCGTGGGGAGGAGAGAGACAGATGTTGTCAGTCTGCAGAAGGAAGTAAAGGTGAAAGTGCCTCTCACTAATGGGCAGCAACACCTGCATTGTAAAAAGAAAGTAGGATTTTATAGTCTATGAAAAAATAAAATGTTTGGACTTCTGTTGAAATAATCGTCCAGGTAAAGGCTCTGAAATCATTTTTGATTCAACATGACGCTTCAGTCATGGTCTGATTGAATCACAATGGAGGCAGTTTTTACAGTGGCTGGGAGGTGCAAGAGAAATTTATATTTTAGAAGACATTTAATGTTTAGTAAATATCTTCCATGTAGAAAAAAAAATTACATTTACATAACTTTGGCAACCGGAAGTCTTTCAAACCAGACCAGGAGTAGAAGTGGAGAAGTGCAGTAGAAGCGGTAGTGAAGATGTAAGTGGGAGTTCCTGGTCATCAAGACTGATGACATTCGAGCAGTCTTTTGCCCGTTTTTGTGGCGAACACTTGAGCGGATTGACGCGGTTTTGTTGTTTGTTTGCCTGAAAATGAACTAAACATATAATAATGTTTTCTAAATGTAATACGTCTTCTGAAATGTAAATTTGTCTTGCACTTCTCGGCCACCATAATGTATAGCAATCATCTCTCATCACATTTCTAGAATATCAATATGTCACAAAGAACAGAGGATGTCTCACTGGATTCGCCGATTTATTGCACATAGTTGATGGCAAAAAAACAACAACAGCACAATATTAGTGAGTATTCTTATTTAGTACAGATAAAGGCAATTCAAAGTGTTTTACAGAAAGACTTTTACAGAAAGTAAGAAAAGGCAATAAAATAAAAAAGACACTAACTAAAGAAAATAAACAGAAACCAATTAAAACATATAACAAACATATAAACATATAATCAAACAGCATAAAAACAACAGATGCACAGGAGAACAAAGACAGTGAAAGATATTGATCCATCTTTAAATAATACACTGAATCTAAGGAAAAGCTGCTGTATAATAGTAATAATGTTTTTAAGTCTGATTTAAAAGAACTGACATTTTGTGCCGACCTCGGGTGTGCAGAGAGCTGAGGAGTATCATATCTGAAAGCTTTCACTCAACAGTGATAACAAAGATAAACCAAGAAAGGAGAGTAAACAAAGAATTCAGAGCTGCACAGATTTTCTCTTGTTGTACTTTTCAGACCTTTAAACAACGTTCACAGTCTCGAGAGGAAACAACTCAAATTGCTTGAAATTCCTCAGAAAGCCACAAGGCTCATGTGACACAAGGGGAAATGTTCTAAATCACTGTGTAAATGAGTCTGTGTCTCCTCTCCAGGTGCACCACACTGTCGACCCTCTGACAGCTGGGATGAGCACGAGCCCTCGAATGAACATAATACACCAGCTTCCGTGGATCCGAGGTCTTCTTCTTTACACACCATATTACCAGGAGGGGGGTGGGGGCCTGGATCCCTACTGAGCATCTCACTATCATAACTTCACATCAGCACATCTGTGGCGGTGGCCCTCCGTCATCTGAATTCATCCAGGCAGACGGCCTGTCAGGTCAATTCATCTGGTCAGCGGTCGGAGGCCCCAGACTGGGCCAGTGTAGGTGTGGCACGTTTCCATCCCATCATTGACTCTGCAGCCTCAAGCTGCTATTTATAGACTGCACAAATGACGTGTCTCTTTGCTTTATTTCTCTCTGTCGATGTACGTGAACATCGTGGATGCTGAGAAAACACTTGAAGGGCGAACACTCCCTCTTCATGTCAAGGATGCTCCCCATTTCAGCGCCAGTGGCTCCGGAGTCCTGTGGCAGCCATCTTAGGTGAACCAGCGCAGCCGACGCGTGGAGCTCCGGTGGAGCACCTCTCCGCTCCTCTCTGCGGTCAGGACCGCGGCCAGCTCCCCGCCCGGAAGGCAGGGAGAGGCCATCGCTGCTTCCCACCGAAAACAACTGCTCTCCGCTCCGTCATCCGCGCGACCCCCTCCCCTTCCCCCGCCCCCCGCCGCCCTCCACCTCCCCCCTCCTGCATCCGCTGCGGTGACTGGCCAATAGCAGGGAAACGTAAGCGTCGACGGCGCAGGCGGAGGTTGCTCCGGCTCGTTCGGCTCCACTCGGACTGCTGACATCCTTCAGCAAGCGGGTACCACCAGGGCCTTTCCCCTTCCCGACCTCGGTCATATTCAGCAGGAAAAACAGACACGAGCGAGCCACGGCGTGGGTGGGGGGGCGTCCGATCAGCGGGGAACCTGCAGGGAGGCATCACCTCTAGAGCAAGATGTTAGATCCGTCGTCAAGCGAGGAGGAATCTGACGGGATAGTGGAGGAGGAGAGCAAAGAGGTGATGGCACCTCAGTCCGGATCCCGCATCTCTCCGAGCAGAACCAGCGAGAGCTCGGGGGGGCTGGCGCCCAGCAGCAGCCGCAGCAGCGCCCGTCCGACCAGCCCGAGCCCGTCGGCCGCCAGCGAGGAGAAGGAGGATCTGGAGAAGCTGCAGAGGGAGGAGGAGGACCGTAAGAAGAAGCTGCAGCTCTATGTGTTTGTGATGCGATGCATCGCGTACCCGTTCAACGCCAAACAGCCCACGGACATGGCCCGGCGGCAGCAGAAGGTGAGAGGGACCGCAGGTTCCGTGACCTACATAGGCTCCAACACTGGAGGTGGTGGTGGGGTGTGGGTGGGGGGTGGAAGGGTGTGGGGGGGTGGGGGTTGGTGCTGATGCTGATGGTGGTGGAGGGCGCTGGGCCTATCCGACAGCGGATGAATACATCACTGGTCCAGTGAAACTAGTGTTTGTGACGACTGGAGTGAAACCCTCGTGCACGGGAGGACACGAGGACACTGCACGGCTTCCGCTTTGTGCTGCAGAGCTGCGGGCAGTGTCCATAGAATACATCTACATACATTCATACACCAGCTCACAGGTGAGATCAATGCCCATTAAGGGAAAGGGCTCCAAGAGAAGGCGATTTGGGACAGGGGTGGGGGGGTTTGGGGGTCATCGTCCTTGTAGCTTTCAGAGGTCCTGCATCCCATTAGAGATGGAGATCTGTGCCCTGCGTGTCTCTCTGACGTGTGCGCCATCACTTATCCCGTCAATTGGCCTCCCAAGGTGACTTTTAGGCTCAGTCCCCCTCAGAGGGTCGCTTACCACCACCTTCACATGGGCCCGGCTCCTCTCTGTGGCTTGTCAACACATTTTTTTGCATGAAAATTAAATGCACATGTTTTGTGCCATTTTTGGGGAGATTTTGAGCACTTCAGGGACAAGGCCTGGTAGGAATGGGGAAGCCGGTCTTTGGTCATGATGTCTTTCATGGCAAAGTCGTGGATCAGGCCCCACGGTCTTGATTGAGTTGATATTGTGTAGTGTGTTTGTCAGATAAATCATTTTGTCCCTGTTGACAATTGAGCCACTGTTGTCATTTTCTTTATGTGGGACGAGGAGGACGTCCAGTGTCTGCAGATGTACAGTCAAATGATGTGTCCCTACTAACCTTTGAATATTTACATAAAATACTGGCTAATGTCCATGTAGTACATCATTCATCAATGAATATCATCAATATACATGTACAAAGATGCACGCAGTTTAGCATGTCAAATTAATATTCAAGATTTCTCCAAAAACAAATCTGGTGACAACCAAAATGGCCCCAATGTGCCAAGGAAGGATCTTGTAGAATAATTTTGACCTTAACTGTATGCTCCCGTGCTGAAGGGCGTGTGTGCACTGTGTCACTCAGTCAGGGACAAGTTGTGAAGGAAAATGACTGATGAATTGTAGTTGAGATAGTTCAACCTGCAGACAAATTGTTGTCTTCTGGAGGAATTCAAGGAATCTGCCCTGATTTTCCTGCTGACTCCGAAGTACACGTGGGCAGCGTAAATCCCAGTTTCCATCTGTTTGTTTATTTGTTCAGCGTAGGTTCCTGACAGTCTTTTATATATCTGGCTGCTCAGCTCACACCATCCTCTGATGCGGATGAGTGGATACCTGGACTAACAACGAGAGGCTTGGTGTCAGTCCAGGAAGTCAGCATGTACTGGAGGTCTGCATTCACAGTTCACTGTGATTAAAATGTGCATACTCGGTCCACGTAAAGACAATCATAAGAAGAAGAAATGACAGGAGACAAATATAAAATGTCTATCTAGTATCCATCCATCGTCTAATTCGTTGTAAACAATATGACATGTGGACAATAATCAGAGCACACACACAATGTTCAATACATGTTCATCAACATCTCGGTAGATTCCTCCCCTTAATCACGTTCCGTGACGTGGACTCATTCACAAACATTAATCAAGTTAATTCCTTGCACCACTATTTCATTTGTGCCATTATGGATTAGTCCTATAAGTATGATGGAGCAATTTTTGTAATAAAAAGACTTAACTGCCTTCGAAAAACATGTGGAGCAGCTCCATGATAATCCCATCATAGAAGCCCTGGCACACAAGCAGCCACGATAGACTATCACAGAGGAACAGGCTGGGCTGCGCTGCTGCTGCTGCCTCACTGTGTTGCTGTAACCTTGTGAAATGGGACCACAGAAGTTGCATCCTTTCGTGGGTTGAGCAAATTTATTTTTTATTCATTCTAGTCAGTGAACGTGCACGTTGCAACCGGTAACGGGTGTGTGCACGCAGTTGCTAATTGTCATGGAACACACTTTCACTAATTGCGCTCTTTGTAAATATAGGAAATTATTATTGATAGGTTATTGATAGATTTCATTCTGCGTCCTCATTGTCAGTCCTGCAGTCCATCATGACTGAGCTGACATTAAAGCTAAGTCAGCAAAAAGTCCTCCTCATTCAGAGTGCGGTATGTGTCTAAAGCATTTGGAATATACATCTGAATGCAGATGCAGGTCTGACAAAGGTTGGAGTTGAGAAAAAAGCGGCCGATTTGTGTAATTTTTAGACAATAAAATTGTTGCTGTGGCTGTAATTTTCACTGTACCCCTATAAACTATATATCTGTATATTCAGGGAATCATCGCCGTGCCAACATTAGATGGTTTGTCGACCTGTGGTCCGTGAACCACGTTAAAGTAGCTCAAGGAGTGATGTTCTAGTCACAGAGACTGTGCTGGTCATGTGACAGGCAGTTGTCAGGGGATTGAGCCGCTATGAGGGAAAGCTTCTCTGACGGCCCCACACCTGCCATTCCATACATATGCCAGAATCGTCGAAAGGAACGGATGGCATCCTCATTCATCCATGGATAAGCCTCATGTTTCTGGCAGTTTCTACAGCACTCCTTTTATTCACAAACTTGGAGGTTTTGTCTTAGGTTTCTTTCCTCGTCTATAAGAAGAAAATGTCCTTTTGATTGAGCTGCCAGAATTTATTGAGACAGAGGCAAGACACTGGTTGTATAGAGGGAAAGTATCATCGTTACCTTCTTGGACACAATTTTTTCCAATATTTCAGTCAGACTGAATGATGCCAGACTCAGACAAACAAATGATTTGGTTTAATTTATTCGGTGGAATCCTTTCACTTCAGAGACCAGAGATCCTGCTGATCTGAATGTTATTGTCTGAATTTGATGCTGACAGTGAGCAGATGTGGCAAAGCAAAGGTCATTAAAACAAACCTCAGTTTTGCACTAAAGAGCGCTTTGCATTTTTAATGTGTTTGCATTATTGAAGTTGAATGCAAACACTCAGTTTACTGTCACTGTGCTTTGCATTGCCCACAATGCCATGTGCTTTACACATAAACCCATGTGATAGTATTTATAGATTGTAGTGTACTAGTCAACTTAGTACTTATAGCATCCTAGTGTATGTTTGGTTCACAAAGTGAGTAATCGCCTACGTTTACATTTGTCCACAACACTGTGATGCCTTGTAATACTCACCCATTGAATTTCGGTTGGGCGACACAGTGGAGCAGTGGTTATCACTAACACCTCATAGCAAGAGGGCCTTGGATTGCTCCAGGTACTCCAGCTTCCTTCCCACCTGCAACATCATGCTGAGGTTAACTGGTCTCTAAATCACCCATAGGTTGAGGTGATTGTGAGGGTTGTCTGTCCTATGATGACCTTTGCATTTTAAATACATTCAGAATATGTCTGTAAAGTGCATGTGAAAGAGTGAATTCAAATCAGTGATACTCAGTTGAAGTTCGACACTGAGGGGCAATGTAGTGCTTCGTCTGGGAAATGATTTTGATCTGGAAATGATTTTTACAGTGAGATATCCACCTCTGTAAAACTAGAAAAAGAAAAAAAAATCATGTTTTGGAGCAAATCGGGACATTTTTATCAGTGTCTCAGCAAATATTCCATGGACCTCGGTGGATATTGTGATATGTGTCCTCACACTGCGTGTCTAGTTTGAGTCAATCAATTTTTATTTGTTCAGCCCAACATCACAGTGACAATTGCCTCAATGGACTTTAAAGTATGTCCAGTACTACACCCTCTGACCTTTGACCCTCAGTCAGGGTGAGAAAAAAACTACCCAAAAACCCTTTAATTGGGGAAAAAAAGCCAGAAACCTCACTGAGAACTGCAGAAAGAGGGATCCCTCTCCCTGGGATGGACAGAGCAGCAATAGGAGATTGATGTACAGTGGTCTGAACCTGGAGATGTGGAGGTTGTCCCATTGATGCTGGAGGTGGGGGGCGGGTCAGTTCATCCCAGGATCCTCAGGTCTGAATGTAGCAACAGCTCCAGATAGGATGGAACCAAACCTAACCAAAGGAACCAAAGGAGTAAGAGACATGCAGGGATTTTTATTTTGAGAAACATTTGAGGAATGATGAATCTGGAACTACTGGGACAAACTGATTGTAGAAGGGACAAGGGGGAGAGAGGATTAAAAAAAAAGGGGAAGAGAAGAGGCCCAGTGTTTTGTTTTCCTCGTCAGTCTTGGACTTTCACAGCATAAGTGAGGGCTGGTTCAAGTCAACTCTGAGCCCGAGCCAGTACAAGATATAGCCTCTGTCACAGAGGAAGGCCTTAAGTCTGTTCTTAAGAGGGTGCCACCCCCCCAGACCCAAACTGGAAGGTGGCTCCACAGGATGGGGGTCTGGTAGCTGAACAGTCTGATACTTATTGTGGATTTAGAGATTCGAGGAACCACAAGCAGGTTCTAGATTCTGTGAACATAATATGGTTCTATAAGATTTGTGAGGTATGATGGTCCCTGTCCTTTCAGGGCTTTAAAGGTGAGGAGAGGAGTTTTTAAGTCTATTCTATATTTCTCAGAGATCCACTGTAAAGAAGTTCATACTGGGGATATGTGATCTCTTTTCTTTGTTCCTGTCAGCTGTTTGTCTACTGTTTTCTCAAAGATCTTTGAAAGACATCGGAGGGTTGATATTGGTCTGTAGTTAGCTAGGACACTGGGGCCAAGTGTTGGTTTCTTGAACGCAGGGTTAATAACAGCTAATTTGATAACAGCTAACAGCTAATTTGCTAGTTGCTAAGTAATGGGAGACTCTGTTTGAGTAGTGTGGCGGGAATTGGATCTAGATTGCAGGCTTTGACAAAAAGATGATAGATGTTAGCTCAGGTAGATGTATCGGGGAAGAGTGTGTTCAGGTGCATATCAGGATGATCTGCTGTGACTGTAGTTATTGTATTTGAGTCATGCCTAAATGACGGATCAAATATGGTATGGCACAAAGAGACAGACGATGTTCAATATACGAGTAAAAATAAATGGTGTTATCATCTGGTTGTTGTCACTTGTACATAGTTTTAGAGTCAAGATACTGAGACAAGACATGTTAACGAAAGCTGCCTGGCTAAGCCATGACCAATGTTTGCACATACAAGCACATTTAAGGTGGCACATTTATATAAGTCTTTAATCTCTGCTGATATCTTCTTGGTGGGTGAGTATGAGAATGCCACATGACAGGCATTCAAGCTCATTATTTATGTTCTGAGTGATTCTGTGACTAAAGACTGACCTGACGCACTGTTGTCACTAAAAGAGGCACACGTCTTGAAAAAAGAACTGCAACATTTAATTCAGAATTTAGTTTTTCACTTTATTAAAATATCACACATGCTTAGTCATTTGTGTTGGAAATGTCATTTGCA
Source organism: Centriscus cristatus (assembly GCA_037832705.1). Lineage (NCBI taxonomy): Eukaryota > Metazoa > Chordata > Actinopteri > Syngnathiformes > Centriscidae > Centriscus > Centriscus cristatus. The sequence continues at coordinate 12,471 of JBBMJM010062534.1, forward strand.
TCGTTCAGGTATAATCTGACATCATCTTTCATTCCAGAGAAAAGGGAGCAAATACAGAGGCAACCCACGGTAGTCAGACACTCTCATTATATGCAGTCGGATGATGAAGAAAAAAGGGCAGCAGCTAACTGTGCACGACAGTGAGTTCTGCCTGAAAAAGGCATATTGTGACAAAAAGAGCCTCAGCAGTCAGAGTTAACAAAGAAATGTGTCACACAGCCTTTGTCTCACATTCAATGGCATGTTTGAACAACATTGAAAAAGGCAAAAATCATTTGGGAAAGTGATGTAAAAGGAGCTGAACAGCTAAAGAAGCAGCAGGAGAAATATCCTCTAACCTGCTATCTGTGCAGTTGTACTTATGAAACGTTCATATCAGACATTGATTATTCTGTTGGCATAGGACCAAAGTTCAAAATCCTCTTTGGAAATGTACTAACAAATAGGGATTTGCTACTTTGAAGGTGTCACAAATGGATTTAAGTATTTACTTGATGAATTTGATTTCTCTATTCCCGTGAGGAGGCATTAAAAAAACACGCCTACTGATGTTTCTCTCCTCTGACTGTGTTCTCTTTCCGTAGCATGCTTGTTAATTAAAGCATAGCCTATATGTCCCAGCAGAGCCCATGTGATCCCCTTTGTCTTCCAAAGCAGCAGTTTAATATCAGTGTACAAATGTTCACCTGGTGTACTGATCGTCACTATGGTGAAAGCACGAGAACAACATAGGAAAGTGTATTTGATGAAGTTCCTGGAGAGAGTTTAAGGTTAGTTGTTGTGTCGTCCTGTTATTTGTGTACTTACAGATCTATTGGCAGAGCTCCTGTCAGTCTTTTTTACTGCTGTATTTAGAACATAATCCCCTGCTATAGCACTTTAGACTATGTACATAATTCAGCGTAGAGAGAACAGTGTGGTGAACGTGGGTGTTTGACAGCAGCTGGTTGACAACTGGTCTGAGGGACTTTTGTAGATTTACATCACACTTGCAAAATAGACTAGATATTGTGAGAGGGCTTTCTTTCCATTTCATTGCAATTTCATGCTTTCTCTAAATGTATTTTATTACAATAGTTTCAATAGCAGCGAGCGATTGAATGTAGCTGTGCAGAACAATAAAGGAAAAATAAGATGAAATGAATTAAGGATCTTGCATCCCCAAATGTTTGTAACTAATTACTCGTCAGTCTGTTTTCCTGTTTTCCATAACTATATGATTTTACGATTAATAATGAGAAATGTTAATTATGATTATTGCACAGCATATTTTATAACATTTTATGGTAATTTGAATTTCTGAGTCATAGCAATGTGCAGATCGACACCATCACACATTTTGGAGTTCCACAATTGTGGAAATGGCCAAGCAGACGATTTTGCATCAAAATCATCTCATTTTGAGAAACTGCCCAGTGATATTTTCTTCCCAAATTCAGCTCCTCTCTTTCATCAGCCAGAACGCAATGTAAGATTTTACATGCATGCATACATAATAGCTGCAAGAACCCCATCATCATTACTTGAATTTGTTGATGATGAGACACAATAATAAAGTCAATAATAAACACAATAATATTGCAATGGACAACCCTGAGGCCATGACTATAAATGAATGTGATTTGATTTGTTTCAAAGCACATTTAAAAACAATGCATGTTGACCAAAGTGTTGAACAGGTTAAAAGTCTAGGAAACGGAAATGAAATAGCAGCCTAAATTAAATCAGGACACACAAAGCAAAGAAAATTCAGACCGGGTGCTCAGGGAGATGCAGGGGCTGGTTTCCAAAGAGTCAGTGGAAGGGCAAAGAAAATCAGACTGGGGGGGTCTGGGGGCTGTAAGCACAAAGGCATTGTCCTCCCTATGTTTCAAATTGGAGCATGGAACATCTGGGAACATCTCTAGGTCAGCTGACCGGAGGGCTCTGGAGGAAGAGAAGGGGGTTCTTAGAGGTAAGAGGGCCCAGTCCATTCAGGGTTGTATAGACAAACAGGAAGCGTCTACGATGGTGAAAGGCAAGGGCAGGAGTGAGGTGGTCTTTCCTACAGCTACCTGTCAGAAGACTGGCTCCAGCATTCTGGACCATTTGTAGAGATGTCTGATTCATCCCAGTGTAGAAAGAATTTCACTTGTCCAGGCGGGTGGAAATTGAGGCTTGGATGACTTTTTCTAGGTCCTTGAAAGTAAGGACGTGATGGCACTTGACTTTGTAATGGCGCAGAGTTGCACAAACATTGTTTTCAGGTCTTAACAGACCCGTTTATCTAATTTGAGTTGTGTATTAAAAATGAAGTTTGATAATGGTGGACATCTTGCTGAGACTATTGAGTATGAGCTTATCTTCACAGATTTCATGGTTTTCTGCCATCCAGAACATCATGTCATTAATGCAAGAATGGGACCAAAACTGAGCCTTGTGGGACACCACAGAAGAGGGTAGAGGGGGAAGGGCTGTCGGTATTTACAGAGAAGCTTTTATTGAAGAAATAGGATATGAACTAGTTCAGAGCAGTGCTTGAGACGACCTATTGCTGTGTTGTGGAACAGGAAAAGAGAGAGATTATTGCTTCGGATTTTCCACATGAAGGAATAAAGCTATGGAGGTCATTCTCATAGAGGAATCATTACTGCAGCCCTCTGCTGAGCCACTCCTTCTCCCTGATGACGCTCACCGAGTGATAAAGACCACAAACAGCAGCCTCGAGCCCTGGGAGGCAGTGTGCTGGGTAGGAGACTCACTCTCATTTTCTTTCCTGTGTTGGCACTGGTTCTGTGCACATTGCTTTTCTCCAAAAGTCAACTCCTGCAAGCTCACAAACTCTACAGTAGGATACTCATACCGATGCCAGAACAAGCCTTGTAAAACAACCCATTTGGCCATACTTCAAATCAGGACATTTATAAGAACTAAAATTAGAATGTTCAAGGTTTGTTGAATTAGCCATCAGAAATATTTGTGTATTGAAGCTATTCCTTCTCCACCTTGTTTTGAATACTTTGAAGACATTAAAAACACATACACACACAGGAAGCAAAGAAAGTCACACATTTATTTAAGTCAGAATGTGTAGGTGGGTTGACGAATTAGCCCCCAGCTACTGCCGCGCCATCATGTCTGTTAATACCGCTTTAACCTGAAGAGGCCACAGTGAGTCACCACAGTGTGAAGGAGCCATGGTTCTACCTCAGTCTGTCTCCTGAGGTCTTCACAGAGCGATGGTGAGCCACGGCCGCTGCAGCTTTACCTCACGTCTCGTTCTCCATGGAGCTCCGACAGCAGCAAAACCACAGTGAGCACAGGTCACAGGTCGGAGTGACTGGTGTACATTTTTAAATGCTTTGGCCCGTGACTTGTAGAATATGTGGTGTTGTGAATGTGCTTTCCTGGTGACCAGAGTGTATCTGACACGTCCTCTGCAGTTTTCCGCATCAATCCAATCCCCCTTGAGCTCTTTCAGTCGGTATTTTCAAGAAATAAAACTTGGCTGGATGACTTTTTCCCTGAGTCATCAGGTGTTTTTAGTTGGCACAAATCATGTGCTTCACTTTGGCTTCAGGTCAGTCTTGATTTGTTTGTGAAAATCAAACTGACTGGCTCTTCCAATATCTCTCTGAACAAGAATCTTCTTACTCTGAACAGTCTGATTCAGTGACAGCCAATCTATCAGGGATGAGTCGACAACGATGAACACATTTCACAAGAGAAAACTAGAGCCTTTTTGTTTGTCAGTGAAAAGACGACTCACCAGGCCTGAACAATCCATACGTCTTCAAAGATTCAGCGAGTGATGAGCCAATGAGCAAAGCATGAATGCATTATGTGTCTTAAAATGAACTGAAACAAATCCGCGTGCCACGTGTTGGTATGTAGCTTCAAAAACTGCTTTAATCAAGTGTGCTGTAAGATGAGTAGAATGGAGTGACTGGGACAAATTATGGAAGTTCATGTCAGCGTCATGTATGTAGTTTTGTGAGTGCTCATTTAAAGATCTCGAGCACCTGAGCTCAGCTGGATGAGTGTTGGGAGTGCGTTGGTGGTGTGATAATGGATGACGGGGACGAGGTGCATAGCTGCTTGTGAAAACAGTGTTGGTCGGTGCACATCAGCAGCGCCGTAACTCCTGCATGTGACAACACTGTGGGGAGCGTGAGCAGCCTGTTTGTGTCAAGCTCTGTCTGCAGAGTATACACACCTGGCTGTTTGCGAACCCAGCAGAATGCTGTTGACTCACATAACCCTGCATTTGTTTTAGGAGAGCAAATGCATATGAGCTTGTCGGGCCAGGGAGAATAGTGTGTTCATCTGCCTTTGTGTAATGAAGTTGTGTGTATTCTCTGGTAGATTTTGGACAGCTGTCACATGGTGCTTGTTGTCATACTCATGTCTGCTGTTTGCTCAGATGTGGGCTGCTGGTGTCACCTGCAACATGACTGAAATGGGCTTTGTCTGGTGCGAGCATCCACAGAGGCTGTGTTTGCTGAAAACCAACAGCAGCATTGGACAGCAACTGTTTGTTTGTGAGCACATCTGCTGCCGTCGATGATCGGACAGACATGGACGGACTCCACAGCAGCTTTCAAAAACTGAGTCTCGTCTTCCACCTCAGAACCTCTTCATTGTCTGTCCATCCAACACCTACTGGTTCTCCCTGGGGTGTCTGCCGTTACAATGCCATTACATTTTGTTTGTACAGAAGCACTATTAACATTTTTTTTTGCACTGATACCAATAAGCAGTGACTTTTTAGAAATAGGTGAGGGTAAGAAAAATGACCAAGATTAATTTTACATTCTAGCTCTGCCTCTAAGCAAATAGTATTACTGACATCACTACTGTTGGAATTAGGGATGAACCATATTGTATAACTTCTTTAACTGATCATGACTCCATATCTAACATATCCAAAGGTGGATTTCA
>JBBMJM010062752.1:6583-17385 GCA_037832705.1 Centriscus cristatus
ACACACACACACACACACACACAGTCAGTTTGTACATTACACATGAGCTGCTACCGTGTGTGTTTCTGTGTGTCCACTGACTTGATGTGTTTCTCCAGTAACACAATGGCCTGCTCCTTCTCCTCCAGTCTCCTCCTCAGCGAGGCGATCTCCTTCTGCTTCTCCAACAGCTCCTTCTGCAGACGGTAGTTACTCTCCTCCAAAGTCTCGCAGAACGCCTGAGCGACGACAGAGAGACAAAACGACAAACGCACTGGATGCAGGAGCCTTCAGCATTCTCACCTCCAGACAGTTGAGTATATTCATCATACCTCCACTGTCGACACTGCAGAATGCGTAAAAATGGGCGGTGAAGGGTCATGGAACAACCAATAAATCCTGAGGATTTATTTTTTTCGTACTTGTCAAAACGTCCCCGACTGAATCATCCACTATCCACTGTTCACTGTCTGAGGCCATTTCTGATGGTCTACTTTCAGGTGCCATGTCCATCAGACCTGCTTGTGGACGTTTTACTGAACTGATCAAAGGTTCTGTGCAGATGTGCACAGTCTTTACGGTAAAGCTGGTGTTTGAAGTACAGAGGCTTCAGATTTTACAGGCAAACAGTCCTGCTAAAAGTCATTTCTGGCGCCATGGAAATTTTACTTGGCTGTTTTTAATTGTAATTCTCACGCAAAACCAGCCGGCTTGACTTTAACTTAAAACAAACCTGTGTAAAAGTTCATCTGCAGAAGGGTCTTTGTTGTGCGAATAAAATGAAACGAGTCACTGAGTTCCACGTGGACAGGAGAGGCCCTGAGGTGGGACCAGGGGCAACTTCAGACTATGAGCGTGTTCCTCAGAAAACCTGCACCAGCTACAGTTTTTTTAACATTTGAAAATCGCTCATCTGACCTCAGAAGTACGTGAATCTCCAACAGCTCCTTGTGAAACACGTCGACGTGTCACTGTGTGAAGTAACATCAGTTCAGGTCAACTGGGGCTTTTTAGTAGGACAGGAAAGTCCAGAACCAGCGGCTGATGAGCGACAAACCAACGGAGCATAAGCAGCGTACTGTTGGGAGACTTACCTCAATCAGAGGATGCTGCATCCTCACACACACACACACACACACTTACTCTGCTCTCCTCCAGACTGTCAAAGGGTCCGGGGGGGTCATCCAGACATAAAAACTCTCTCACCGCCAGGCTGTCAAAGAGACAATCAGAGGGAATGAAGCAAACATACGTTACGTTAGTAAAATGAAAAACGTGTTTGCTGTCTATATATCTGGATATTTAGATATTCTACAGTCTTGTCACGTACCAGTTGGCAATGTCCTTGTGTGCAACCAGGTTTTGTAAAAAGGCTTGTAGTCCCAGCTGCCTGTCTTCCAAGAAGTCACTGTCGTAGTTGTCTTTGAACCAGCGCTTTGGCGGCAGCGAGAGGCGAAAGCCCGGAAACATCTCTTTAAGCTGGAGAACAGAAAACAACATCGCTTGATCAAAGAGTGTATTTTTGTTTCTAGTGAAGAGTTCCTTCAACGGTTCGTGTCATTCCAGAGCGATTCAGGTGAGACTTCCTTCTGCTGACAGCGAGGATGTTTCTAATGTCAACGTTTTGAGCGATGCGCTGCGGAGCGGAGTGCAAAGGGTTTGCAGATGTCACACCTACAGACGGAGCAGCAGCACCATCAATTCATAAAAATGTGGTTTAATTCATCCGAATCACATGCTTTGTTTGCATTGTCGATGTGGAAAACGGGACTCACTACTCCCCACTGCACCAGGTTGGATCAGTTCCAGTGGCACAAGCCCGTCTGCACCCTATTTACTGTGAGACAGTTCCCATCGATTACTACTTGGAGACCTGCCCCCATTTCGAAATGCACCTGTTCTGAGTTAGAACTGACTTTAGTCCTCGTTTCCAAGGAGCCTTCGGTGCAGCAAACACTCATCGGCCATACGAGCTGGGACATGAATACAAATAAATATGAACAGACATCAAGACAAGTTGCTATGTTGTTACTTTTTATTGCAGCAGATCAAATTTTATGACTTCCTCATTAGACGGTTCACGGTAGTTCACCGAGGGTCTTCTCCTTCAAAGGGCTACGTGCCATCCTCCACCTCTGTGCTCCCTCAACATCAACTTAACATAGAACATATGCGAACATGCATTTACAGAGTTCGCAAACCAGATGTACAGCGAAAACAAGAGCAGCGATACACGTGGTGAGATTTGGCGAGTTGGCGAGTGAACATAACGTTGTCTCGGAACACTAAATTATCGTGGACACCACGCCAAGGACATATGGAGTAATTTAGACAGGGAGCCATGGCAGCAACTACATGCTGAGGAGAGTTCGAGCTGCTTGAAAAGAATAACAAACATAAGCTTTGAGCAGGAGTGTCTGCGCGTTTATCCACAACAACATCACGTAGCTTTAGGATGAACATCCACTGCAGGGCAAATTAACTGCAGGTTACAGTAGTGGGAACAAAGGTTTGAGATCGAGAAACCCCGGGACAACCCAGTTAAGCTCCGGCCGGTTGGCAGTTGGGAACAGAGGGGCCTTTGTGCGGCTCTAATCGCTTTTTGTCTGCGCCCTAAAAAAAACAAACATAGGAAGCCTAAAACGCCAAAGGACTGACTGTCGCAAACGGGGCGGAATGATGAAAGATGAAACACAAAACGGAGGTTCAGATGACGGAAATTTAAGACCACTGGTGCTTTCAAAGCACATAGACGACACACCTTGTCATTGAGCCTGGAGAAGTCGGTGTACCGTCTAAAAACAACCCAGTTCTCATCGGGAGTCTTCCTCACCAGGACTTTATACACCTGCGACAGAGAAAAGACATCACACGCACCATGTTATCCACATGCTCTTCTGTCTTTGAAGACCAGCACAGAAACGCTGCTTATTCGTATTCGTGTAAATTAGTCTCATGTACAAAGAATAATTACTCCACACCACAAAGATAATGCATTAAGATAAAATTAAAACATCATGTAAAAAAAAAACAAAAAAAGGAAAGTAAAAGTAAAGTAATAATAATCACAAACCATATTTGCCATCCTTGTTGGAGGGAAGCAGAAATTCAAATAATCAATTTTAATAAATCTTAAAATACAGTCTATATTGAAAGCTATTTTTTTTTAATTCCATTCATGAATAATTCATTATGACTTATGAGAAATACAGTGGAATAATAATAAAACTAGTACAACTATTTTTGCATTATAATTTCTATAACTTCTGCTTCTGTACCGTGAACTTTGCCCTCTCTTCCATGACCTCATATCCCAGTACTGTTGGGGTGATAGGCCTCTCCTCCCCGTCCTCTTGGTGGCTGCCTGCAGGATCTGACAAGGAGCGAGGGCAGCTGGAGTACTCAACAGAGGGCTCAAAAGTCCCATTCACTCGAGCCTGTGTCACCGGGCTGGGGAGAGGTGGAGGGGTCTGACTGCGGCCACCTCTGTCCGTGCAACGGGACTGGCGATGGGACCTTCCAAATCCTCCTCCATGGTCATCCCTGGACCCCCTCGGCGAGCTGCTGGAGACGCTGCCTAACGATGAAGCGCGCTGCGGCCGTCTTGGCTTGTTGCTACCTCTTGACAAGACTCTGTCCATGGGCACAGGGACAGGCACAAAGGGTGATGCCATCCTCCTGACGCGTCTGCTGCTGCCCCGCCACGGCAGTGGTCAATGACGTGCTGCAGACAGAATCAATGATTGATGGTGCATTAATGTTAACTCTAAACACTCTGTCAGTGATGATAAACACATATCCCTCATGAGCAGTAGAAGGTAGAAACACAGGTTCCATTATGGAATCTTCGGATTTCCTTTGAATGTAGGCCAAAGGAAGTTAATCTGTTAAACATTACTGTGAAGAGTGTGGAAGCAGATGAATTATACATGACAGGAGCTCCATGCTATTCATAATTCATGGACTTGAGAAGATGATGGGTAAAATCTGCGATGGAAAAAAGAATCCTCAAATCTTTGTCCTTTCAACACTTTCCAGTCTGACAGATTGTCAGTGTGCTATAATACATATGATGTTATCAGTAACGGAGCAGACAGAAATAAAATCAGAAACATGACTCGTGATTCAGGTTTTACTGCAAAACAATAAGTATTTAATTTTACATCAACTGCTCCATTAGCATAGTGAGGTTGTACTACATCTAGAATCAATCCTTTGTCCATTGAAATGTATTATTGTGACGGCAATGACTGCTTTATAATAATATATAATAATAAATAATTGGAAACAGTACAGGATCAAGGATAAGATTCAACCGAAAGTATTCCATCCATTTAGTCATGGAAACAGCGAAGATAAACTTTACTGTCTACAAATAACTCCAAACAATCCTGACTATGGACATGTCAACAAGTCAGGTGACTGGAGTAGGATGGTTAGCCATCAAGCTAACGTTAGCTGCCATACATAACCTGATTACAGCGGGATTGACTAACTGACAGATTTCCTACACACCGTTTGGAAGAACGAAGAACAACATCTGACGTCACTGCTTCCCTGAAGTAGCAGGTTGCTTAAGTAGTGACATGAATCCAATTAAACTCGGATGTTCCTTATCATGAATTGGATCCATCATATCCTACCCAGGCCGAATCGATTAATTTACATGTGGATTAGGATGATCTCATTCCCTGTTTTGTCTTGCTGTTTTTTTAGTAAATAAAACGGCAGGTCTTAAATGGAACCTTTTTCAGCGGTGTTCAGAGGTGTTGTGATGTTTCTATCCTACTCCGGTCATATTAGCTAAGCTAGCACTTTTGTGGAAAAATAAATAAATAAAACGATTCATAGTGACAAAACGTTCACTTACCGTAGCAACAAAATATCATTTCCTGTCATAAAACGAGTTCATTATACACATGAATCCCAACGCTTAATTGTCCTGCTACAGTTTAGCCACTGTACTGTTTCCTCCCCTGTCCTGCTCATGTTAGCATGCTTCATGCGTTTTTGAGTGTCGCCAGGAGAGGGCGCGCTAACATACATAATGCAGTCGTAGCTGGAGCGCTTCTTCTTCGGCTCGTTGTGCTTCTATTCTGGTGTCTTGACTGTTGTAAACCATTTTACTGCCCCCTACTGGATCACTGCATTAGCGCACAATTATTCAAAGTCACGAGTCTTCATATTAAATATTTGAATGAGTAATTATGAACTTGCTTACTTCCGTTCTTCAATATTAATTCCTGCCTTTCCTCATGATCTAAAAGTAGTAAATAGATCGAAGGTCAGTTACTTACAATCGGTGCTTATTCAGAAGCGCTTTTTAAAAATTATTTTGTATTCATTTATATTTTGAAAAGACCAGCTGGAATGGATGATGCTACTGTTAACTAAACTAAACAGACTGTTTAGTCTACTGTTAACTAAGTAGATGGAATACCCATTGTAAGGCATAACAGTGTAGGGCCTGCCTCAGCAATGTGGGCAGTGAGCACCATTTAATTTCATAAGTAATTAAGTAAGTAAGAATAAAAGAAAACAAATAAAAGAAGGAACTAAAAAGAAAGACAGACAGACAGACAAACAGACAGATAGACAGATAGATAGATAGATACTTTATTTAATCTCTTAAGAGAAATTCACACAAGGAAACATATTCCAAAACCTGGAAAAATTTGAGAAAGTCTGACTTACAAAAGCCAACGCTCCTGATGTCCACCTCGTTTGTGAGTCTAATGCTCTTGGAGACCAGGTAATATCACAAACTGGACATGTTAACAGTACACTGACTGCGACTGAAGCAAACTCTGCTTCGCAAGCATCAAAGGAAGTCTTTGATACTGCCTGCACGTGTGTGAGGGGCTCGGGGAGTGGGTGGGGGCAAAATTACTTTTTTTAAAAAGGTGGGGGCTCCTATCCACCCTCAAGTGGCAGCGCCCATCGCTATGAGACATAAATACCTGTTTCTGACGAGTTGCAGGAAGAATCCAGCAGTGGCAGACTCCCCACACACCCACTGGCACATTGAAACCTTCACCCAGGTGAAGATATGAGTAGACATGTTCATTTGATGGGTGTGATTTGTAGAGCCGTAGGACTGCTTAGGTGTGTCCTAAAATAATAAGTATTTGACTCCGCTTCAATAAAACAGGTTTGTCTGTACTTGAGATACGTCAGATCACTCTTTGACTTAGAGCGAAGCATCGGCGTAAGTACAAAAGTCTTTTTATATTTCACAATTTATGTCATTTGCATCGACTCGAGGGCCACTATAGGTCATCTTAGGGTGGTCAGAGAAATAGACACATGCTTTGTAATGTATGTAATTACTGTGAGTCTGCACACTTTTACTGCTTTGTTGAGTGCTGCAAATTTGTGCTGCTCAAAAAAATGTTTTATCTACATTTGTGATAAAAAGAAAAATAGATGCGTGTGTGTGTGCGCGTATTTTATATTTGTATATTCATGCGTATTTGCTACAATTCCATGCATTGATGCTCTGACATCTCCGTTTCAGACACAATGGCACTTTCGAACTCGCAATCCAAGGCCAACACCTCCTTCGCCCTGGCCTTGTACAAAAAGCTGAGCGAGGATGACAAAACTGCAAATGTCTTCTACTCCCCGTTAAGTATCTCTGCAGGTCTGGCTATGGTGATGCTGGGGGCCAGGGGCAACACGGCCACACAGATGTCAGAGGTCCGCACACACATACACACACACACACACGCTCGTGCTTCAGCGCACTTCATTTAGAACTTCTTCAGAAAACTTATGCCAGCTTAGTTAACCTACAATAGACTTAAGCTGCAGCTGATAGCATGTCTCCCTTTATAGCAGCATATTTCTGGGAGTTGGTGCGTGAGTTTAAACTTCATGGACTGTTATTAACACAGAAAGCGTCCACCACAGAACACGTAACCTCGATCTTATGAGTAGAAGTCAGCAGTTGTGAACACACCTATTTGGAGTGAGGAAAATGGGTTCCAGTTTGAAGCTGAATGTATCAGACACAAATACATGTGAATTGTGAGGATGAAATACAGAAAAGCGTGTGTTAACAGGATGGGGTTTGAGTCAGGAAAGTGTAAACACAAGTCCTGCATTAATCATTCAGTACTGGCGTCATCTGCAATTAGTCAGTGCTGTTTGTACAGGGGGAAAAATACAGATGTAGATCCCTGCAGCTCACGAGATGAGCAGAGCAGTGGGGAGAAGACGCCTCTGTGACGTAAATCGATGGATTGCAGCTCCTCACAGGGAAAAAACTGAATTTAAATGGCAAAGAACAGAGAAAAATAAAATGGCAAATCATTAATAATATGAGTTTGACACATAACTGGATACGCTCAAAGCTGCTAAAATGCTATATTGTCATTCGATTTATTTTTTTAATTTTTTCCCATGTCAACTGAAATTCTTCAGCCAGATGTGAGGCTGATGGATGCTACTGACTGCGAATAAGACCCAGATGCTGACAGCAAAGTATGTGGGTCACATATTCAGCTGTCATGCCAATGTCATCAGCGATGGTACCCGAAGGGACAATGTGCATTTTACTCGTGTTCAGAGATTCCGTTCTCACTGTTGAACTGATGAGAGAACCCACCCATTTCATGGCAGGTCCTGTGCTTCACTGAGGCAGAGCAACCCAAGCAAGCGCAACCACGAGAGTCACTGCTGCATTCCACGTCGCCGATGCAGTCCCAGATGAACACGCGCATGCAGATGCAGATGCGGATGCGGCAGACCAGCCGGCTGCCACCGTACCTCCTGAAGGTGGTGATGGCGCAACTTAGCTGAGTGGTGTCACCATGTGAAGAAATCATCATCGCGACCCATTTCCCATGTGCCCTGTATGCTGATTTAACAGGGCTTCTCTATTAATGATGGTGGCTTTGTTTCATTTCCTGATGTCTGTCATTCTTCTGAGTGTCATACGTTCAAAAGTCGGAATCTTGGTTTCTGAAATAATGAGAGCACTGACAGCAGAATCATCCTTCTTTTGTTTTGTTTGGCAGGATCACGCATGGTTCTGTTGTAAGAATCCACACGGATTCAGTAATCAATTCATCATTTCACTTTAGAAATGAAAACAAAAGTTGTTCTTCCCTGATGATTTTGCTGCCTGTTGCCATTATTTCACAGGTAAGCTCGGTGGGGTCGTTGCTCTGCAGTGGTGTGTGTCCGATGCTGGCTGAGTGTGTCTTTGTAAACACGCAGGTCTTCTCTGGCTGTTCGCAGTGCCTGAAACCCAACAGTGGTGAGGAGGGCGTCCACGCTGACCTCGCCCAGCTGCTGGGCCAACTCGACAAGGCCAATGAGAATGAGAACTCCCTCAGTCTCGCCAGCCGATTATACGGAGAAAAAACCCTGCAGTTTGTCGAGGTGTGTGAAGTAAATAATGTTGATATAATGCAGAATAATCCTTTGGTCATAAAATTAGATTTGTCTGTTTTTTCTGTGCATTCTTTAAAGTGGGGGAGAATGAGGTTTTGTATGTCTGTGTTCCCAGGAGTTCTTGGCAGAAACCAAAAAGTACTACAAAGCTGAGCTGGAGACTGCAGATTTCAAAACCGATGCAGAGGCGTCTCGAGTCGTCATCAACAGCTGGGTAGAAGAGAACACACAAGGTAAGTGACGGAGTGGAGGTACTCCTGAGCTCCTAACCCAGTGTTTAATGTCCGTAACCCCTCAGTGAGATGTGAGATACGCCCCGAAAAATTTGATTTAAATGCTTTTTGCTATTTCACATTGATGTTTTAGAACCCCTTTCCTTTTTAATGGAAAGAAAGTCCACCTGGCGTGGATGCCCATCTGCTCAGAGAGGATTCAGAAACAAGGACATTTCCACTGACAATGACCAGCCAAAGTCGAAACACAAACACAGAGATTGTAAAGACACAAATAAATTAAAAAAAGAAAAGAAAAGAAAAGAAAAGTATGGGTGTGACTGATGCACTGACAGGGTGGGGGCTCAGAGGAGGTGGGGGGTTCTGCACTGTCACATTGTTACATGCACAGACAGAATAAAGTATGACAAGGCAGGAATTATGGATTAAGACATTGTAAATCCCAAAGAATGATGCTGATGATCATGTCTTCCTGAACCAGGTAAAGTCAAGGACCTGCTGGTTCCAGGCGTGCTGGACGACATGACTCGACTGGTGCTGGTCAACGCCATCTACTTCAAAGGCAGCTGGAACAAGCAGTTTAAAGAAGAGTTCACTGTTGATTCCCAGTTTAGGATAAATAAGGTAACAAACAGCAATGGATGGAGACAGTCCGACAGTTTACCTGATGTCTGCCACTGCCAGTGTAGCCACGGTAACCACACCTACCTCAATACTTAAATTCATTCACTAACAAAGTAGGTATGTGTATTGTTTGGACTTCACCACCTCTAAACCTGGGAACTAGTAAGAGTTACACTTTAGTCGGAACACTGTTCAAACTTGTTCTGTAAGAACCTGGAGCGTTTCCTGTAGCTGAGTCACTTCCAAAGATACACGCTGATCGTTTGCTGCTCTCTCTAGAATGACACCAAACCTGTGAAGATGATGTGCCAGAAAAGTAAATACCCTTTCACCCCAGTCCCAGAGGCAAACTGCCAGGTAATCAAAAGGAGGCTGACCGCATCATCAGATTATCCTAAAAAAAAAAAAAAAAACTGACAGAAGTTTTCTACACAGGTCCTGGCGATGCCGTATGAGGGGAAAGACCTGAGCATGCTTATCATTCTGCCCGTTGATGTAACGGATGAGACGACAGGCTTGGAGCAGGTACAACGGGACACAAACACATCAAGGCAACATATGAACAACCTGACTTCATATAAGGGGTTCATCCTCCACAGCTGGAAAAGGAGCTGACCTATGAGAAATTTGTGGACTGGACAAACCCAGACATGATGGGGGAATGTGAAGTTGAGGTGCGACTGCCTCGATTCAAGCTGGAGCAGACGTATGACCTGAAAGATGTCCTGACCACCATGGGCATGGTGGACGCTTTCGACGTGGCACAGAGCGACTTTTCTGGTGAGATACAGACCAATTACACCAGCAACAACAAAAAAATATTCTGTCTGTTTAAACCGTCATGTCTGCTGCCAGGCATGTCCTCGGCTGTGGACCTGGTGCTGTCCAAAGTCGTCCACAAAGCTTTTGTGGAGGTCAACGAGGAGGGAACTGAGGCCGCTGCTTCCACTGCAGCCATCGTGTCAGAGCGCTCTTTGATGGTGACGCCCAGCTTCATCGCAGACCACCCCTTCCTCTTCTTCATCCGCCACAACCCCTCCAGGAGTGTCCTGTTCGCTGGAAGATACTGCTCCCCTGAGTGAGCGGGTTTGGTCGTTCACTGCATGTGTCAGATGTTCTGTGAGAAGAAAGACAAGTCCAGATCTAAACTTGTCCACATGGTCACTCTGTGGGAAATAAATACGATAATAATGTCGTAGAAGTCTTTAGGTACTTCACATGTGTGGTTTTACTGCTTCCCCCTTTCTGCTTCATGACAGACTGCACCTTGTCATCTACAAAGTGTTACAAGGGAAAAAAAGCGCATAAATCAGTTCAAATCACGCAACAAGAACATGCGAGGTTCCCCTGAACGAGATAATCAAAGACATCATACATTATACAAAACATGCAAACAGTATACTAGGCTTTCTGTGGGATGACAAGAGCACGTTTATAGGTCTGATGAGAGAAAGCTTGCCAGCGACCACCCCCTCATGATAGTTTTGCCTCTGACATTGATGACGGCTCTGGAAAGAATAAGTGCGCAATCTTTTCTGCACTTTCCAGTGCTGTGCTGTATGCGCA
>JBBMJM010062971.1:4727-17379 GCA_037832705.1 Centriscus cristatus
CACACGTATTTGGATGAAATGATAATTATCACATTTGTACAGAATAGACACATTTGAATGACTTGTTGAGTTCCTGTTTCAACATGCTGGTGCTTTTTGTTGTCATCAGTATTCATGAATTCAACTTGCATCTCGGTGTGAGCGTCCACGGTGAACGAGCAGTTGTTGTCGCTGACGAGGAGCTCGTCTCATTTAAGAACCTCCTTCACAACCACCGATTGCTTGTCGCGCTGCTACAAACGGCCGTTTACAAACGCGGATGTCATCTCTGGAAAGCACGTTGTCTTTCAGTTTAGCTGCTGCACATAAAGGGTCAAAGGAGGAGGATCACGATATAAGGATACGGCGTCCAGAATGTGCCACCCCACTCTCCAGTGCGATGGTCAGTGATGGAGGTCTCATCGTTTTACACTTAAACCACACGCCTCGTTCGTCTCCTCGTTCGTCTTGTATTCCACATTGTTTAGAGGGGCATGTTGTGGTTTTTTGTTGTTGTTGTTGTTAAATCTTTGACTGATCATCATCTTTCTACATCATCAGATCCATCAGTGGCATAAAATCCTAGTTTCAGCTTTGTCAACAACGACAATGAGCGTTCTACGTTAGTTACACACGATCTGTCTACATGTCATCATTTATGATGATGTTGTGTTTTGAAGGAAAATGGTTATTGGTTTAGACATGATTTTTAGCTCCATGCGCTCAGTTCATTATCACTTTTTTTTTTTTTTTTAACCAATAACACTCTAAACAAATGTTTCATCACACTCCAGTCGAACAGGATTTATTGTTCGCACGACGATCAGTCACACGAGTACAACGTACAGCATCTGCGATGTTCTGCAGACTAATCAAGATAGATGAATAAAGACATGGCGCGCACGCGTTACTCTCAGTCGTCCCCCAGAAAATATCTGCTCATCACCACCATCTGCTGCGCGGAGAGACGGGCGGTCGATGTGTCGAGATCCATCCGTCGACATCAACATATGCATAAACTACAAGAATTGATGGAAACTCAGATCATCAGTCTACATGATCGTTATTTACAAACCTTATAGTCAATGTGGGACCTGTAAACATAAGTCAACGTTCGATTCTGTTTCCTGTTTGTGGATCATCAGCTGCAAACGTCCCGGTGATTTGAAAGAGGAGGCTGGACTGTGATAATCGCCGTCGCGTCGGACACGAATGCGAGGTCTAATTTGGTTTAATCACAAGTCAGACAGGAGCATTCCATTTTTGAAATGAACAAGTGAAAGATTGTTTACGCCGAGATTCATTCATCACAAATAGCCTTTATTCAAATTCAACCTCGACCTTTAATTGAGATCATTTGCATGTTTAACGCACGTTATAATTCAATTTGTAATGAGATAATTAATCACAGTTGCCGCTGCACGAATTAATGATTGTCACCGCCTAACAAACACAATATCAGCGCCGTGGGGAAAGAGCATCCGCAGACGGAGGGAAAACAATGTGTGTCAGAGCCCATCAAACATTTAATTCAGCTGCAACTTTCTCCTGTGCGTTTATTTGTTTTCGAAGGCAAAGTGTGAAAAATGAACAACGTGTTTTTGACACAAAGGTTGAAAATGACGTGGAACACCCCCCCACACACACACACACACCAAGAATGGGAGATGAATTGTTATCTAGTAACTGCCTGTCTGTTCCCTTTTTTCCTCAGAGATACGAAAATTTATGCAAACTCTACTAATGTAGGAATGGCTGCTGGCGCCACGTCGTGTGCGCGTTCAAACAGTTAAACATTGTGTAGTGGCTGGTGTGTGGTGTCACACCCAGAGCTTTCACCACTGGATAAAAAAAAAAAAAAAAAAAAAAAAACAGATTTTGGGAGAGTGAAGACACACACCCGAGGATGTTTTTTGCAGCCGTGCAAACCAAACACTGGTGCTGTGATGGGACGAGGGAAAATAAATTACAGCCTTCACAGCCTCTCACGATGAATCAATTACGCTCCATCCATCCAACTTGTCAGCGTGTCAGTGTCCATAAAATAAAAGTTTGCTTGTGCTGAAGGATTCTTCAGACTGCTCTTTCCTGTCAGAGCTCACTCCAATATCCGTTGCAACCACTTGCACCACAGCGTGCCGTTTCTTTATATCACTCTGTTGATGGGAAATAATCCATTACCGGTTGGAACGTGACATCAAAAATACATCACACATGGTGAAGGGATGAAGGCAATAAGGAGGCAAACGAGATCATGGCTGTGGTGGAGAAAGAATTCACTTCAAAAGTGCTTTAACGTAACTTCATTTCGGTCTCTGTTGAATCCCAGTGAGTCCAGTATGGAAGACAATCTAGTCCTGATCAGTCAAACTGAACGTGCAATCGTCACTTATAGATCTGAACTGTCGTGCGTCGCCGTAGCTGCTCAGCCGTGACCTTATCCTCAATGCTTCCTGGTACATTTACTGAAAACAGAATCACATCTGCTGCCGCATGAAAAGACCTGTCAAGATGTTGTCAACGTGTAGTTTCCCTTTTATGTTTGTACTCAAACAGCAGAACCTTCATTTGGTCAGGTTTTGTTTCAGGTAAACATGATACAAATCATGTGATCTTAATTCAACCTTAACCTTGACCTGAGCTAACTTATCTTTTGAAGGAGAGAGGAAATATGGTATTTGCATTGACATCATCAGATCGTCATCTTATCTCTGCAGGTAGGGGGCGCTACCTTACAAACATATTCCTTTGGGCTCATTTCAAAGAACAAGCACACTGCTGGTTCCAGATTCTAGAAGATTCTACCTGTTCAGTGTGTGTCGAGCTGGCGACGGGTTCTGACACCGGGCGTGTCTGTGGCTGCGTGGCCTGTAACAAGCATGCTAACATGCGTGCTCTGACTGTCTGATGAATAAAAACTCTGATGCAGTTTCCTGACGCCCTTTCTGTAAAAGCTCGGTCTTATTCTCCGGGACTGTTGCGCTGAGCTGAAGATAATGTCCGAACACGGAACAGGTATCGTTGATCGCTTGCAAAGAGGCAGATAAGAGAGGGATCCTTGGCCCAGACGTCACTTTGTGGCCTGATGCATTGTTCGCCATCGTCTCACCGTATTGATCTCCGTTATCAACGGGTGCAAAGATCTCAATGTGCTTTATGACTCCTCCCACTGCTCCTGCAGTTTGTCACAGGCTCAAAACCAAGTCAGAAAGAAACCTTTATAAAAAAAAAAACAAAAAAAAAACCCTTCTCTCTAACAGTCAATCACTGCTTCACTTGTCGCCTGATCTAGAATCTACTTTCCCCGACTGGAGGCTTCAACTCAAACAGCTCATTTCAGCTCAGCTGACACTTATTTGACTCGAACCCTCTCTGTGACGCAGACATTATTCAGAACAATGTCGACCATTAAACTGACAGTACACACTTTAGCACACTTTTCATGTATTTTTATCTGACTATTTACATTGTTTTATGGAATAAATGGGGTTTTGTGTTTATTGTGTTCTTATCTCGTGCTTGGTTTTATCTATTCCTGTGTTGTGTCTGACCACCATCAGGGTGTGAATGTCTGCATCCACTGTAAAGTCAATGAGATACACGGGAAGTATCGGAAATCACCTACTGAACACTGGAAAAAGACACGGGTTGATTAGAACCCACAGCAAGTGTTCAGCTGTACTTTCCATACTAGTGACAGACGAACGGTTCAGGTGGAATTGATCCGTCGTTAAGCTCCCGAGCCTCTTTGTTAGCTTCGCTTTGCCTGTCAAGGTTTATTGGGTGTTTTCCACGCACAATAAAAACAGTGGCCGACATAGGAAATCTGCACATTCTACACTTTCTTTTCCCGTAACTGCTGCGTGTATTCCTGAAGAGAAGCAGACTTTTTTGAATAATCAGTATCTTTTACTTTGTTACACGCTGGAAGTGTTCAGAATTCTGGAAAACATATTTCCAGATTGACGACGATAAACTGAAAGGAGAAGAAGAAGAAGAATACTGGAGTAAAACTGGCTTACGACTTTGTAGATTTAAGCCACTTACTTAATCAGAGCCGCTGAATATGTCCAATGTGAAGTTCAACAAATGTATTTATTTATTTACTTATTTCTAAGATTGTGAAGAAAGAGACACACTCTCTCCACTTTCAGGATAAGTGCCACAAAAAGCAAAAAAACTGTCAACCGCAATGTTCCGAAACACAACTCCAGAAGTTCCGTGATTTCATATTAAAAGGAAACACCAGCGCCTCGGCACACACTGTCAAACATGTCAGCAGGACCAGTTTGTTCGTGGCAAACTTTCTGCTCTCTAGTCGCGGATTTCCAAGAATTATTTGCAAGAAGTATTTATGTCTCAGAGTCTGGCTGCAGATCATCTTTTTTCCCCTCCTTCTTAAACAGTACAGCATTTCTGTCCAATTATAATGAGCATCGTTACCTCTGAATTGATGTGGCACCAAATGAGCTCATTGAATATTATTTTAAAAACGCAGTTATTTAAAAATAAGTGATTTAAGAAGTGCACGAAAACTCTGCAGGATAATTGCGTCAGGGCAATTAAGGCC
Source organism: Centriscus cristatus (assembly GCA_037832705.1). NCBI lineage: Eukaryota > Metazoa > Chordata > Actinopteri > Syngnathiformes > Centriscidae > Centriscus > Centriscus cristatus. The sequence goes on from JBBMJM010062971.1 coordinate 9,277, forward strand.
ATTTTCAAAGTCCATTAGCGGTTAAATCGATAGCGATGGGATGTGGATTAAAGCATTTGTACAAATGTGGGGGGTGTTTAACGTACTGATCCTTTATATAGTGAATTTAAAAAATGCGTGTGAACAGATGGTTTATAAACACAGCGCTTTCAATACAAACACCACAATAACATATTGAGAAAACATGTCAGTTTGTCTGATTGTATGAGCCTTTACTTCAGTGGTTTGTGTGCGTCCAATCCCCCGCAGAGATCTGCAAACAACGCAGTCCCACTTCTGAATCTTCTGATTCCTCACACGGAAATCAGAAAGGATGAGTGGAACTATAATACAGCAAAGTTTCTGAGTTCTATTAGAGGAAACACTGTAGAGGAATTGCGTCGTCCAGTAAGCGGCAAATCTTGCCAACACAAACATGATAAGCCCTGATCCCCCCCACCACTCCCCCGCTCTTGTCAGAGCGCTGAAATTGTGTGATTGTTACCGCCGTGAAAATCCCTCAGGTGGAGAGGAAAAAACACAACAAGGAGGCTCCAACTGCAACTCATTGGACGGATGGAGACCGATGTGTCATGACAGCGGCACGACACAAGACAGCAGCAAAGTTGAACGTTTAAACAGGACGGGACAAATGCTGCACCGCGGTAATAATAGAAACAGCAGGGATTAGAAGTTGGCTCGCTTGCGGGCGCCATATGAAAGAGATGCACATGTTTTATCAACTTGTAATTTATACATAACTTTGCAAGAACACATTGTAATTGCTAAATGTACTAAGACGAGCTCATGTACGGCACGGAGTGGAAAAAAAAACGAGGTGTGAATCGAAGGTGCAAATGGATAAAGGGCTGATTCTCAGTCGACTGGAAGATTGAAATATTCCAAAATACCAAGTAATTAACACCTTTCAAACACCTTTCCCCAACACGCTGAGAATAGTTCTTTTATTTGCGGCATAATGACGTCAAAGCCAGGGCATGAAAAAAAAGAGCTGCTTCACACTTCTTTATCTACACTGAGAGTAAGTGAAGCGAAGGCAGTGAAGTTCAGTTGACTGTCAAAAGTAGCAGAGTTTCTGTCAGGTGTAAAATCCGATGATCGTCCACCACTGACGTCAGCGCGGTTCGCTGCTCGCACGAGCTTTGACCAAAGTGCTGCATTGACGCAGCAGTACGACGCCCAACGGAGCGCTATTGGCTGACGAGGCTGACGTGCAACATGGTCGGTTACAACGCATTCACATGTTCCCGTCCCTGCCCTTTTCTCTTCTTCAAATAGAATTGAGTAAACAAGGCTGTTTCCAGTTGGCAGGTTTGTACGTCTTCTCTATTAAGCGTGCACTAATGCGTCTTGTTATCCGTTTGGTAACAGAAGTATTTCATAATGACACATTAGCCTGCAAATCCACAAAATCCAAATCAAATGTGGATTTGATCGTCACGCCTGTCTGCGCAGAAACAAAAACCAATGAAGCCCAATCCCATGGGACTATCTGATACAGAAGTCTGTGGGCGGGGCTTAACAGGATGGCAAGAGTGGTTATGTGCACAACAAAGATGGCTGCTCATGGAGAGTAGTTGTTTGCACGTCTTTGGCGTCAACCCTAAACGCGGTGGACTGTTCTTAGAAAGACCAAAAAAGGACCATTTCTATTCCATCATCTCTCCATCCCATAACCTGAGGATATAACTGCACTGTCATGTTTTGACGCTCCCATTGTGTGTGCTTGCTCATCCAATAGGCATAAGCTTTGTGAGACGGGGAGGTGGAGGTGGTGGTGGTGGGGGGGGGGGTCTCTCTCTCCAGAGCCTTCCCCAGGTGCTCTGTTACTTTCACCCAGAGTGGTTGTGTCAGACTACCGGTACATTCCCATAGCACATGTAGGAAAGTCCCAACAGGGTGCCAGGTAATAGACCCATTCTAAGGGGTGTCAAGTCACATATTTAAGTAAACCTACATCTTTCGATATGTGGCTCTGGATTTCCAGGCTAAATCATATTTTTTTTTCAAAAAGCCACCATCACACAGATTCACACCCTCAGCCTGAAAAGACAAACACTGCCCTGCTTCCTTGCAACTTAGGTAACGAGAAAGTCATGTGTAGGCGGCGCAGGCAGAACAGCTGTGCTCCGAACATGGGGCACGGCCACAAGCGGTGATGGCGGGGTCAGTGCGGCGCTACAGCTGACCACATCACAGGACCGTGCTGCGTGAGGTGGGCGAGTTCGAGAGGAGGTTATCACTTCCGCTGCTGCTGCCTGCTGTTGCTCGGAGCCGTTTGTTATTTTCACTTGCGCCTGTCGCTTTCGTTGTGAGCCTGTCTGTCTGTCTGTCAGAGGGATTACATTCAAAACCCCCCGCTTTGAGTTTCACAGCGGTGGTGTGCCGCGAGACGGTTAAACTTTTGGGGCAGATACTCTAACAGAGCTGGGGTGAATGCACAGTTTGGACTGCCCATGAAAAATAAATGTTCCAAAAAAGTTATATTCAATATCTCTGTACACTTAGGTGCAATGGTGCCTGTATGATTGCTTGTATGTCAGCGTCAGCCAACTGATTCCTATTTATCACAACAGTTTAGTAGATGATATACGATGGAGAGCTGCCGAAGCAATATGCAGAAGAAGTCCTCTTTAATTTAAACACACACACACACAACTTCTTGGACCTCAGAGGTTCACATCAGACGACACTGGACTCTAGGCCGCAGGCAATGTGTCGATGCGACCCTACACAGACGCACTAATCAGTTACCCTCCATCCTGCTGGGCCAGATGGGATGTATTGTTTCCTTCAAACTGAACGTTGCAGCTCTGAAAGCGGCTCATCTTCTCCTACATGTTCAAATGTGGTGTGAGAATTCCACACAGGAAGTGTTTGAGCTGTGTTGTGACCGTTATAGGGCCAACACCCACAGAGGAGCAGCTTATATCGATGTCATCAGCCGTCAGGCGTCAGGTTACGATCCTGTACTTGTGTTTGAATTGTGATGAATCATTCAGTGTCCATGATTAATTCACGGGAGAATGTATTATTCATGTGTTTCACTTTGTGTAACCACGCCTCTCATCCTGTCTGACTGATTTCTTTTCTAATTCGCTCCCAGATCCCTCAGGTGAGCTACGCCTCCACAGCTCCAGAGCTAAGTGACAACACCCGCTATGACTTCTTCTCCCGCGTGGTGCCGCCGGACACGTACCAGGCCCAGGCCATGGTGGACATCGTCAAAGCCATGCGCTGGAACTACGTGTCTACCGTGGCCTCCGAGGGAAACTACGGAGAAAGTGGGGTCGACGCATTCATTCAAAAGTCTCGAGAGGATGGTGAGTCATCTCTTTTTATCCACAAAGTGAAGGGCAAACAAAGCTGGCGAGGAAACAACATATCTGGAAATTAATTCCTCGATTCCTCCTCTTGCTGACCGCCAGACGCACTGACCAGCGCTGACCTGCGTTTTGGCTGATGACACTGCTCTACATTTCTGATGAAAATCTCAGCTAATGCTGAGTCATAAAGTAGGAATGTGGTCAGGAGCACTTGCCAGAGGTGGGAGCTGGTCATCGACACAAGTCAGACTCAAGCCCTCTTAAAAGTCCAAAGGAGTATGTGGTGCAAAAATGGCCCGAGCAGAGTTCGCTGTATTTATTTATGATTTTTAAACTTCTGCCCTCCTACAAACCAGGAGTTGATTGACATGACTAATGTTGAAATCTCTTCCCTGCGATCTCACTCTGCATCAGGCTCCCGCTCGCCCCCCCCCCAGGTAAATACAGCAGATGGCAGACTTGAATTTGATTTTCAAACATGGCACAGCATTGACGGGCCTGAATGAAAGGACTCGGTAATGAAGAGATGGACTGTGTGCAGCGAAGGAAACGCAGCGGGTTTGGCTGCGGCGAGGCCGCCGGCACACAGCGTGATCGCTGACCCTTTCTGAAGCATCATGTAATCACTGCAGACATGTCCAACGCTCCCTGGTGCCACCACGTCCCTGCCAGCTCCGAGCTGCTGCCCGCCATCAGAGGTGGAGCAGCGCGTTACTCCTTTAGAGCCGCCGCGCCGCCCGGCTCGTTGCCCGGGAGCTGAAACCCTAATAAATCAAAATCCACTATTATCAGATCTTTTGCTCGTACGTCGGATTGAACAAACAACAGACTGCAGCCCTGGGGAGAAACAAACAAAACAAGCAGACAAAAAAAAAATCTGCCTCTAATTGTTTTTTTCCATTTAAAACACTGTCGGATAATAAACTTGAAATAGGAAAATGCCAGTGATGAATTTCAGGAGTGGGAAATGATGGGTTCTAATGACAGATCCCTGGTGTACTTCATCCATAATTCAGTCATGTTAAGACTGAAGATGTTAACTCAACCTCAGTATTAGTTCCAACATTGAAATAAAAGGTTTGAAATAGTTAAATGGAAAGTAATTTAAGTCCTTTTTTGTTTGTTTTCTTTTCTTTTCTTTCACATGCCACTCATGTGGCACAAACGTATTTCTACAATCTGTTGTTTTCCCTCTCCGCTCCCTCCGAGCCGGGTGAAGACTCCCCGAAGGCCCCTCCAAGTCACTTCAATTGAGGCGCGGCGCCGCCATGCATAACCTCATCGAGCGAGCGCCGAGCGAGTCACGAGCCTGCAAAAAATATCCACGTTCCACCTGTTGCGTCTCAAGTTGCAGGGATCGCCTCGTCCCATCCGAGGGATTTTCATTCATTTAGTGATGTCATGTCACAGAGCCTCAACTTAATGAGGAAGGATCACAGAGCCTGTTGCATCATGTGGATTATGTAATATTAGCAACAATACTTTTGTCTTCTGTGTTAGAATTAAAACTGTGTTTACACTGAGTGATGACACACACAAACAGCTAAGAATAAGAACATATTATTATTATTGTATATATATTGTATTTATTAGTATATGTTAAATATGATATGATATATTACTGGGCTCGTAGCGAGCGGTTCACCGGTTCACTACCTCCCACCTCCAACAGTACGCTGAGGTCAATTGTTAATGGTCCAGGTGTGAATGGGAGTGTGAATGAACCCGTCACCGCAGCAACGGGAGCTGAGGACTGAATATATTAACGTATAATAGAATATTATAGTTTGTTGTACAACGTCGTCCTCCTGCTCGCGACCTAATCAATTTAGTGGAATTAAATTATGCAAGACCACAAAGTGACACACACACACACACACACACACTCCTAAATGGATACGTCAGGAGCAGTGCAGAGTTGGACCAAACCGATGACCGGGGCTTGTGCTTATTGGATTGATTGTTCCACAGGAAGACAAGCAGGCAGCTCGGTCCAAATCATAGCCACAGGTATTTCAGCTGCTATAAACGGGTGATGCAGTTGTCTGCTCGCATATTATCACAACCCGATCAGAATCGGGCCAAACATTCGCTCTCATTAAGCAGCCAAAGGCCAAACTGTCACACTAGCCTGGTTGGTACTGAGCTGCTTCGGTTGGGGGGGGGGTTCTGACAGAACAAAAATACATCGTTTATCTTCTCATAAACATTTCTTATAGTTTATGTAGCATATATGTATGTGTATGTTAATGAAATCCATGTTTGACACGAGCAGAAGGTTCTCGCCTCGTCTCGTCTGTCACCGTGTCACCTCACTCTCACGTGACATTTTGTGCGAAATATTTCCATTTTATATTAGGGAGAGGGGCTCGTTTCAGATTATAATTAGTGGAGACCCCCCACGCCCTTCCACTGACAGCTGATGTTTGAGGCTGGAGGGTGGGGGGGGGCAAGCTGGGACAAAGCATCACAGGAATGACAAGCAGATTATGCAAATGTTAGCAAAGGAAGGTTGCGTCCTGTAACATTTTGTCAGGAGGGAAACGGCAGGAGAGAGGATCTGAATGTTCATTAACCCCAAACACCCCGTGAAAAACACTAATAGTACGATTACAGCCAGTACAGAGACAACACAGGAGATCGACATGGGGACTACACAGAAAGTCATATTTGATAGTCCATTAATTCACAATAAACAATCTTTTAAGAATCCATCACATTGTCAATCGACTCTTCCTACATTTCCTCTCTTCGTTACTGTATTCGTGTGTCATTAGCTGACTCATGAGTTTCACTCTCCCCAACCGTCTCTTTGGATCAACAAAGGTTTTTAGCTGCAGGTGCAGGAGACAAAGTGTCTCCTGTTTGATTCATGTGCTTTATCTCCATCACGTCGGAAAGGCTTTTCATCAGCGTATGAATCCGCAGATGTTGTTGGTTTAAGTCTGGTCCGTTCAAAATCATTAATCTTCATGTTTAATTGTAGAAATGCTATTTGTTGCTCTGATTCAGGTTCAGGCAACAAGCGTTAGACTCAACTAACGCTTGTTAGTTGAGTCTAACGTTAGTTGAGTGCAGATGGTTTCAGACCATTGCAACAGCTGAACAAATGAAAGGTTCTCCTGAAACGTTGTGTATTTCATCTCTGTCTGATGTCTGTGAGCTGCCCCTGGCGATACCTGAGGGGTAACAGCCTTCAATCACACACTGGATGACCCTTGTGGGATTTGGATTTGCCGTAGCCGCGGCCGCAGTCGTGAACCTCAACGTTTTAGTGGTGAAAGACAATATTTTTCTTCCAATGGACCGATCCGGGGACAGTTAATGCCACTTTGTCAGCTCAGTGCATTTGTTCTCAGATAGAATTCTTAACACACCATCAGAGAATGTGGGAGGAGAGTCGTCTTTCTGCTATTTTACACTTCTTAATGTCAGGGAGAAATGATCAAATGTAACTGAGAGCTGTCAATCAAGTTACAGTGTTTGTTTTGTTTTTAATAGAAAGCATAAGGTAAAATCTGCACAAACCTGAACTGAATGTTTCAGGACGTTGAAGGAAAATAAGATGAGTTTCATGTGGCCAGGAGGACATTTATAGCATCATCTATCTAATATGTGTGACAAATATAGATTTTTATACAACAGCAAAGACCCCTGGTGGTCTTTGTGGACCTCTCACCCCTGCAGAAATCACCTTCAGGCGGTATCAGCAGATTGCAAATGAAGAATACCTACCGCGCCAAAAAGCTATTTATCATATCTGCAGCAAGTGCGAAAGAAACTAATGTGATATTCCAGGGGATAGAAAAATATTTCGAATGCCAACCAACCTTTATTCCACTGGTCTGATGGGAAATGTACAGTGATTCTCAGAGGAAGGTCCTGGATTACCGCAGTGCAGGAAAGCTCATTTTACAGCGCTTAAAGGCCTTTCTTTGCTTTATAAATCACATGCACAGAGACTGAAAATGTCATTAATTCTGACATCTAATTTAAAGTCGCCCCAGAGTTAAAAAAAAAAAACTTCATTGGCAGATATGGGTAGTCAAGAACAGGAATGAAATTAGTCAGAGCTTGTAAGATCCTATACATGTTAGCGTATTTATCTACTCTAGGATGGTTGAAAGATGGAAAAAATAATGATAAAAAATATAGGAAAGTATGAAAGAATCAGAAAAATCGGCAAAAATCACACACATCAGCCCAGAATCAGGAATCGAGTCACTGTTCTTTCCCTCCATAAGTGCATGAAACACGTGCTGAACTTCAACGTTTTTTACGAGCGCGTTGTTATTTCTGTAACTCAGAGCGTCAGACAGCTGCTGACAGGGCAGAGTTGGACTTCTTAAGCTTCTGCCAACACAAACAAATCATTTCTGCTCACAACACTGAGTTTTTGTCGGCAGCGTCGTGGACACATCCCTGCTGTGGCAAAAGAACTCTCACAAAGTTTGTTTGTGCTGGTGCACAGTTGTTTTACTGAAGCAGTCATGAACAATACACACTGGTTCAATAAACCGAAGTTCCAGAAGGATGAAGTTTGATTCACACACAGTCAATGTGACAGGTTGTCACTCAAAATGACAAATCGTGGATCGTATCCTCAGATATGAGATCCTTCATGCACAGACGGAAGTAGAACCGAGGCTCCTACACACAGATGGAAGTGGAACCGAGGCTCCTACACACAGATGGAAGTAGAACCAAGGCTCCTACATACAGATGGAAGTAGAACCGAGGCTCCTACATACAGATGGAAGTGGAACCGAGGCTCCTA
>JBBMJM010063837.1:0-10310 GCA_037832705.1 Centriscus cristatus
GTATTAAAAAAAGCCCTTAAAGCAGCGAAAAACAAATAAAATCTGAAAACAATTTCTTTCATCTCGTTCCTTCGGGAAATACTGCTCGCGGTAGAACAGAGCAAGCTTTTCGGATCTCTGAGAAAATAGGGCATGAAATCTCAATTAGGTGTGTCAAGATTCTGGGAAATTTCAATGCTCTTTTTTTTTTTTTACACTCACACCCTCGTCTCTGGCCTCGACACCGAGGAGCGATTGACCTGTCTCTTTGCTGTGGTGACGGACGGGGTGGCGGGGCCGTCCACTTTGGGTGTCACTGCTGCCTGGCAAGACTGTGGGAGACCTCACAGGCCAATAGATGAAAAAAGTGCAAACAAATAAACAGGGATCATTGACAGCACCTCAGGACTGCTCACATTTTGCCTCCTAAGTGCAATTTGATCTTTGGCTCCGTTAGAAATCCAAATGTCGGAGAAGAAGTGGGAGCTCTTGTTTGATTGAAAGCCAGCTGGCTGTGTCTCCAGCCTGGGGGACGAGTCTTTACACACTGACGTTTGAGGAGACAGGCTCTTTGATTAGCTTGCAGTTTCTCCTGTCTGCAGTATTTACTCCGTTTTCTGCAGCCGACGCCTCTGACAACACCCGATGACAGCAATGCTATCACATTCCATCGGAAATAAAGACCAGTGTTACTTTGGCATGGTAACGTACAAAACACAGAGGTCGGTACGGGACTGTCACATGCCATCATGGAAAGGAAAAAAACGGAAAATGGAAAAAAAGAAATTAAATGGTTAAATATAGCCAGTGATTTGTAACTTTAACAGTATTTTCCATTCAGCTTCACCAATTTTACTCAAAATTGGAAACGAATTCCGGCTGCTAGCAGGGAGACCTGACTGATGTCGCTATTAAAATGTTCAAACACTTTTTTGTCAACAACAGTTATGTGTGTGTATGGAGAGACACTCGGTGAGGCGGCAGATCTCCTCCTCATGCTAGGGGGAAGTGGTGAGTCCAGGGATTCCACGTGACTCCTCAGTCAGAATCAGTGATGGCAGCATCCGTTTGTTTTTACTTTACAAATGGAGGATTACACATCTATAAACTCAAACCATTTTCTAAACTGGATTTTCAGTGGAACAAGGAGGTAATAATTAAAGAAGACCAACAGTTTCCATGGAGACAGAGAGACGATAAGGAACATGTCTACCAACCAGTTCTGATGCTTTTGTTGAGAAGGAGCGGTACAAAGACTTATTTATAAGTATGCTGACACTGTTGACAGTCAGATGGGGAATCAGCTCCAACTGTAGGTTGTTTGTAGATGTGATTGGGATGAAGTCAGTGGTCCGCAGCCGTCATGCACGTCATCATCTGTGTGTTTCATGATTACCATCCAGGTAAAAACAAAAAAAGAGGGGGGGGCAAGTCAGAATGTTTTACATTTTTCACTTCATTATGACCTTCAGGCACTCACACTAGTTATTGAGATGACAGAAATATACTTTCCCTGCCACTTCTGCTCTGTTTACTGATGTGAAAGCTATTTTTCTGTTGGTCCAAACACTAAGAACATTTAGTTGCTGATGTGAAAGTTGTAGTGGGAGGATCGCAGCAGCAGAAAGGTCGAGCTGATTATCCTCCGCAGGAAATAAACCAAATAAATAAAGTGGGTATGCAGCATGGCACAGATCACATTCACTTTCTGGGGCCTCAGCAGCTTTTAATCTCCATCTTATTGGTACTCCGAACCAACAGGGGGCAGCATATCATCAGAAAGACTGAACCCCCCCCCTCAAAACATAAAGTGATAAATTGATTCCGAGGGTACAAAGTGCTATTACAAGACATGATGATACACAGCTATAAGATAACACATATCATATGACACAGGGCAGTGCAAGTTTGTGATACTTGATTTCGTCAAAGTAGCCACAATGTTAAGGTGCTGAAGGTGCTCCTGTCCTTGTATTTCAAAGAATTTACTGCTCAAATCAACAGGCAGCCGAAAGTAAACACGGAGATCCAACATTTCTCTCAAATTAAAAAAAGAAGGATTTCATTAGGAAGCAAAGAGAGAAGGATGAATGTCATACATTTGGGTCAAACAAACACATGATGGGATGATTAATTATTCAGTTGTGGCAGTTTGCTGAGATAATGGAATCTCCGCCTTAATGAATTTAGAAAAAGGAAAACACATGGGGTCGTCCTCTACTTTACAATTTGAGGGATGACCTGCGGTGTCACATTACGCCATCACTGCAGATAATTGCTTCTGCCCGGAGAAATATTTGTATAAATCAGACAGCGCGGCTTTACCGGGAAACGAATTGGACTTGTCGCTCATTTATTATTTCAGATGTACTTATTGTGATGTGATTAGAAACGGAGGACAAAGAGGACTTCCACACTCATTAAGTGCAACTTTGGTCCTAGGGAAACGCTAGTGCCTTTGCCAAAGTGATGCTCCCTGTCAGGAGAGGGAGGTCGTTAGCAGTGGGAGGCGTGTTTACATCCTGTTTAATGTGCTTCACATGTCATTAGAAATATTGCCTGCTGAAGCTGAATGTCAGGTTTGGACATGACATGAGTTTGTGGTTATAAGGTGGAGGACGTAACTCAGGAGGGTTGTTGGAATCTGCTGGAATCTGAGTCGAGCTTTAATGTCTGTTTTCTTACATTAAATGGATGCACAGTAACTACAAATGGAGTACAATGATACAAATCGGACTCTAGAGAATCGTAGGCCAATTGAAAGTTTTCAACTCGGGCATGTTCTCATCTCAGGCTCCTTTCACAGTCTTTTGGGGTCTGCACCGTGAAAAGAATAGAATATGTCAGGGCAGCACAAGAACAAAAGGGAACCCAGAAGCAGAGAAAACCTTCACAAGATTTTACTTTGAAAAAAACAAAGAAAAAAAAAAAAACAAGGTTAGATACAAAAAGCAATTAAGGATTCAAAACTAACAGAAGGCGACACTAGAGGAGGTGAAAGAAAATCAAAACAGAATGCACAAAGATCCAAAATGTTAACCAAAGATACCCCCTGGGGGTGGGTGACCAAACTTAGAAGAGGTCTTAACCCAAACCACCGAGCTAAGACGAGGGATCAAAGAAGAACACAAGGTGACTACGAAAACAATTAACAAGATACCAAACTTAAATAGTTCAGGAAGGAAGGGTCGGGCAAGGAAACGTAAACGAGCGTGGGACAACTACAGAAGACAGGAACTACCAAAATAAAAACGGAAATCAAGACTAAACACAACCGACCCTTGACCTTTGTGATGGAATACCCTTTATTGTCATTGTAGAACTGGATCAAATCACACTAAGGTGCAAGCCGTACGTTTAGATTTGAGCAGAAATGTGCCAAAGGGTCCAGGTACGATGTCTGACTGCTCACTGACCTGCTGGACGTACTCGATACAAATCATCAGAGTCATTGGGATACATCCTGTGGGAAGATTTCACCGGGGTGCCAGGGTGGACATATCCCATCAGTGGTGGTGGGACTGTTGAGAGCAAAGTTTAAACCCCCCCCCCCCCACAAGTTATTAAAAAGTTTCAGGGTTCATCATACAGTACGTGTTTGACAAGAGCTTGATGAGCCCCCAGATCTGTCGCTGTCCATCACGATGTGAAAAGATGACCGGGAAAAATCCATTTCAATTTCAGTCTCAAAATGTAACAACAGGCAGAGAAGATAATCTCCAGCACCTTTTACTGCGCTGCAGCCACGGATCATACAGGCCTGCGCGTGATTACAGGGAACTCAATTAACGGAGGCCCAGGAGACAGTTCAATCACAGAGGCAAACATTCCCCCAACATAGCTTACGTGACCTGCAACCGATGATCCATCTTAGCTCCGCTGATTGAGTTCAACAGGTTTGGGATGGTGGGCGACGCAGACCGGCTGAAACTTAGCGGCAAGTCTGCGCGGCGAATTTCTGTCACTGCAGGTGAAGGAGAAAACTAAAGACAGTGGACCTGAAATGTTCCACAAGACACATGCCCTCCCCATCCCCTCTGATTTTACACCCAGCAGCTGGGTGTTTGCAAACGTTTCCATTGATGCAGTTTAATGTATGCTCTTCTATCTAGACCCCGTTCTCATGCAACGTTAAATACACCTGCTTCTGTCTGAAAAATGAATTTTAGACCGGCATCTGTTTGATTCAGCTCTGCTTTTACAGATCATACGTGCTGTAGGTCTCGTGAATTACCCCCCACACACTCTTTCCACTTCAAAGTGCTGCGATGTGGGATTTTCTGGAAACATAATTGAAAGTGAGCTCACGCATTCGCAGACACGCTGGCTGTTCCCCCGACGCCGGCGTATCAGAAGCATCTCCGACGTTTCAAAAGTTGCTTCCTTGCGATTTCATGAGAATATGGCTAATACGACGCGCTTAGGCACATCACAATGGGCATAATCCCGTGTTTAGACGACGAGCTCCCATCGGCTCGCAAATAACACCGAACCTTCTGTCTCCAACAGACGAACCGCTTCTGATGCTTCGACTTGTCGCGACTGCGACGGTGACTTGTACAGTCACGTGTTGCTGGCATCATGAGGCATCATGAGGTTGTTACACAAGACAGTCAGAACCGCAGGCGGACGAGCTGGCGGGCGAGCTGGCGGGCGAGGAATATGAGGATGTGTTTCACAGCTACAGGTTTTTGCACATGACGTGGATGTCGTGGAGCTGTGACGACCCAACAAACCCCAGGAGCTCCTCCATCCGCTTGCCCTGCACCGGTAACCATGGGCAACAGGATACTCTGGTCTCGGTGAAAATTCATTCCTCCTTCATATGTGTGGTAAAAGAATTCAAGGTGAATATTCAGAAATGTCATTTGGGGGGAATAAAAAGTGTAGGAAAGAAAGTGTGAGAAGTTTGAGATGGACACATGACTAATGCAGTGGAGGTTTTTCATTTCCAGCTCGACCATGCGATCCTACACATTGGCCCTTTAATTCTCCGTAACCATGCCTCACAAAATGTAATTTAGCACTGCTGGTACATTACTTGTGCTTTATGCAGCCTCTGTCCTCCTGGGAGGAGAAGATGGGCATTTCAGAGCAAATCAAAATCAATAGCTATCTAAAGGGGCAAATCTCATGACATTAATCTTCTGGATCCACCAGTGAATCTCACTGTAATTAATCAATGCTTTAAGCTGCAGATATTTGGCAATTAATCTTTAATTCTCCATTGGAACATACACACAGAGGCATAAAAAAAAGTGTCTAAAAGTGGGGCTAAGATACGCTGGCTCAGAGTGTATTCAATTCCAGACTAATGAGGTCTATTATGAGTCAGATGTGGTCTTTTTGAAGCAGCTGAGTGTGCAGGAAGAGGACCCATGAAGTGGAGGGGACGAGTCATTATGCTCAACGTTTTTTGCGAAATGCACATTTGTGGGAGAAGATGGCTTCAATAAGACCGGCTCAGATGCTCTCCACGGCGATTATCTGCCCCTAAAAAAAAGCAACCGAGCTTAAAGATCATCATACGTCTCATGGCATTTGATGAACTTAAGATGAACTCTGTCCTGGTCTTCCATGGGATGTGGTCCTACTTTTATTTTATTTTATTTTATTTTACCCCCCCATTTGCTTGTCTTGGCAAATGAATAATCAAACGCTTTGGCCAAACGACGCCACCGGCCTCTTCACACAAGATCAGACGCGCGGTTCGCTCTGAATTTGTGTCAGCGGTATGAAACAGGTGAATCCGGCGTGACACCTCCTCAGTGAGAGCCCAAACAAAAACGACTACAGAGGAGAAATCAGTCAAGCCTGTCGCCGCGACCTACTTGACAGAGGTGTGTGAGCTGAGCAGCGAGAGCTCGAAGAAGTAAAGCCTTTCCTTCCCACTGTTCTCCTCTCCCTCCTCTCTTCTCCTTTTTATAAATCACAACATGCACTGAAGCAGCAGAGAGGACGACTCCCCAGCTGCAGACGGGAGAATAAATAAAACGAGAACCCTGAAGGACAAAGTGGTATTTCACTTAGAATATAAATCAATTTCATGAGTCTAATTAAATATCGGCTCTTATTTTGCTCACTTGGAATCCAATTAGATGCGTTTGGGCTGAGAGCAAACAACTCTTTCTGATATTATCTCGTTGCCAACACATGCTTTGCACCGTTTGCACCTCTGCTGCCTTATTCTTGTCAAGGCTGTACACACAGCGCCATGTGCCATCGCTCTTTCTGCGTGCATTAAGTGACTTGACGTCAAACACGTTCGCACGCAGGCTGGAATAAAGCATCGCCCTGATGCCTGCTGCCTGCTGCCTGTTGCCATCACTCATTACATAGCTGCTATGGAAACTGTTGGCACGGCGGAAGCCTCCCAAGCATCATTTCTGCTGCATATTGTGGTGATATCCAGATGACATAAATAACACGTGTGCATGTGGGACTCTGGCTGGTTTTGCCGTCTCGGCGAACACGTGTCAAGAACGTGAAGGTGGGAGTCGTCCCACAGCTTGTTTTTCACACCGTTAAGAGTTTCACAGACGGCAGATTCCACTTTTTTTATTGTTTTTTTTTTCCCATATGAGCTGATGTTTTCTCTGCTTGTGCCAACAACGCAACATCCAGGCTGCGTTTTGCTTTCGAAGAGGTGTAATGATCTCATTTCATTTTCAAACCGAGCAGCAGAAGAGGAGTTCAGCAGAGGATCATACATGATGATCCACGATGATCCACGATGAAGCAGCAATCCTAAACATGTTACTATTCCTGATGTCTTTGTTCAGCTTTTTAAGACACATAGGTCTTGTACATCTTAGCAGTTTGCATTTCCCTTTTCTTGTTTTTAATCATTTATCTTGATTCCTTTTAGTGGTTGTATCCTCTTAAATCGGTGTGTTTTAATGCCCCTTTTTAAATTTTTCTGTTAATGCATTTTCTATTGTAAAGAGTCTTAAATTGCCTTTTTTGCTGAAATGTGCTGTACAAATAAACATCCCCCTGCCATGCACATTATAATGACCATACATTTTATTTGTATAGCACCTTCCGGATCTTTCTTAGAACACAAGCAGCTTGAAAACAGAAATACGCCTCACGGGCCTTGAGCGTCCGTGCTTTTAATACATTTAATTTCCCCATGAGTTTCGCTTCTACACAGAAATGTAGAGAGGGGGTCCAACGCTGGGGCAGATGGCTCCTCAGAAGCGGAGAAGGTATCTGAAGCTCTGCCTGCCATTGTGCGTTTGGAGACTAACACACCGGGAGCGCAGTGTTCTGCCGTGGTAATAAGATACCGTGAGCACATTGTCACCGGACCAGAAAAGGTAGGTGAGGAGAGGGATTTGAGAATCTATTCTGGATGTTCCAGGCAGCACGGAGAGGAGGGGAGAGGAGAGTATAAAAGAAATATGATCTCTTCCCTGTTTCTTGTCAGGACATGTACGGCAGCATTCGGGATCTGCTGCAGAGACTTGTTGGGACAGTCGGATAATCAGGAGCCGCAATAATCCAGACGAGAAGAAGCGAGTTTCTCTGCCTCTTCGGCAAGACAGCGAGGGTCTGATTTGTGTGATGTTACGTAATTTTACAAAGTCGGGCGCATGTTAACTGGAGACGAGCTAATCTTAGCGCGGCTTAGCGCAGGAGTGTAGATGGAAACTACAAGGTTTCCTTGGTTTGGTGTCGTTCAACGTGCTCTGACAAGCGGACAGGACGGAGATGAAGTGGGTGAGTGACGGGCCTGCTGCTGGGTGACCAACATGCACAATAAACCTGCATCCATCAAAGTTTCACTGTCCTGCTGCCGCCAGTCTCAACACGACGCCAGAATCATTTCTGGAAAGTCAATGAGTCTGTTTGAAAATGTTGAAATTCCTTCCTTCACAGAAGATCCACAGAATACAAAGAAAAAAAAAAAAGGTCGGCCTTCCGCACACCATGTCGGGAGGAAGCCAGTCCTCACATTGTTCGCTACAAACTCTACATTTCGCTCGATTTATTCTCTGTCATGGCAGCGACTCCCGACACGGGGGAACAGTTTAGAATCACACTGCCAGGAGTCGACAGCTCTGGTGTTGAGGGAGGGAGGAAGAGAAAGAGAGAGAGAGAGCGGAAAGGAGGCCGAGCGAGCTACGGAGGAAGAGACGCGGAGGCACAACAGGTAGCTCTGTCAAACTGCAGGGGTCTGCCTCGCTGATCCCTGCCGCTCATTAGAACTGAGGGATGACACACAGGCGGTGCAGGAAGAGGGGAGGATTCTTGGGATGAGGCGGAGGGGAAGGAGAGCAATCAGAGAGAACAAGGAAGGGCAAAGTGTGTTGCCTAAAAGCCCCTTCGCTGACAAGTTTGTGTAGCTGTGCTACGCTTCGGGTAATGATGCTGGTAGAACAAAGCTTCGTGAGAGGAGGGTTGGGAGGCTGAGTAATTGGAGGCTGTGGCGTGACAGGCTGGTTGAAGAATCCCCCTGACCGACGGACTCACTGCCAGAGCTGCTTTCTGCAGGTAGCTGGACTTGCCCCCCCAACCTCCCACCCCCACCCCCACCCCAGCGTGTGGAGAGACGAGCACCTTCAAATATGTAAAATGCCACCGCCGGGAAATACAAACACCCCTTAGACTTGAGAGGACCTGCTCCACAAAGTCAACATTTGTGTGTATGTGTGTGTGTGTCACAGTCTGTATGCACAGTGATAGATCCCGAAAAAGTAGCTGCTGGCACAAAAGCAATGTCAGAACGTAGGGAGACGTTGGGAGAAGGCGTCAAACCCCGAAGCTCCTGTCTGTCAAAGACACGCTCCACAGGCAGCGACCAGCACGGAGCCACGACGGCTTCGGAAAACACAAACGGACACAGCGACAGACAGAAAGTAGGTCTGTGTGACGCAGACACCGTGTTCTGGTAAAACCCGACATTTTGCACCGTGAGTTAATTTCACGATGGACGTTGAAGGAGTGAGTGACGGTGAAAACAGTCATGGCTCCATGACATGACAAAGGCTGATAACTAACACGTGTACAGGAAAGATTTTTGGGGCTGATGTGCCAGCTCGGGACGTGAAACAAGAAGGAGCGAAAATGGGGGTACAAAAAAACAACAATGAATTATTCAGCGTCTGACCGACTCCACCAAAAGACACAGGCAAAAAAAAAAAAAATCCCAATGTGGTGTCTAGACACAACGTCGGATTACTCGTGCTCGACTTGTTGATGCACCAGCACTCATGAGACGCAGCAGGAACTCCTGTGATTTCACAAGCTGCTTCCTCATTTATTGTGTTTTCAGGCAGTTTTAGGTCACGGTCACAAAGAGTTCATCAGCAGATGAGGCAGAAATGACGATTTCTACTTCCTGGCTTCTGCTCCACTAACTGTATCTGAAGCTGAAGTTAGTTGGTGGTTTCATGTTTCAAACAGAGCGTTTTCGGGATGACACGCGGTTCAAAACGGTCTTTTCCTTCAGTGTTCTACGCGGGCTCATCTTTCAAATAATTTTTGTATTTTATTTAATCGTGCAGCCTCCCCATAGTCTCTTTAGAGTTAAAACAACATTTTGACTATAAACGTGCGGGTTTTATTCAAATATCCGACTGCGATGCTTTCAGTGTTTATGTCCACATGCACCCACATGACCTGACGTCCGAGGCCACATGGGGCCTGCACACGCTGGCTCTGAATTCCTTTTAATGTTGGTCAGTAACATTTGTTGCCATCGACAGTTAGTTTTTGTCTTTAAGTTTGAAAAAAGAAATGCTAACGCTGTACGATTTGGTCGGGCGTCCAATGTCACTGGAATATAAGTATCCTCATACATTTCCAGCTGTGGTGCAATGAATGTCGAATGATGAGAAGAAAGATGTGGCGCCGTTAAAAGCACCTGCGCGGCTGAGGGCAGACACTCTGATATCAGACGGCTTCCTGCTGGAGAGGAGGGAGGACGAAGGGGGCGGTGTGGTGGTTTGAGCACCGTGGCTGCCGGTGGTGGTGGGGGCATAATGACAAGCCATAAAATTTTCAATGCTCCGACATTTTTTTTTTTTTCATGAGACACTCAATTATTGATACATCTGTAGTCCGTCCAAGAACCGGCGCGCCGGGCCGGCGGGACGTTGTCGGGTAACCGAGTGAATACGAATCAAACACCCGGTGAGGTTTTGTTTTTCTGTCACACTTGTCAACTCGCCAAATGAACATGGGAGCAGCAACACCTACGCTTGGGTGGAAGCAATAACATTTGAATGTCAGAAAATAATTCTCGCTGTAATATTTTCTAATATCAGTCTCTGCAGCAAAGGCCATGAATGGCCATGGGGGGGGGGGGGGGGGCAGGAAATGAC
>JBBMJM010064054.1:5844-17344 GCA_037832705.1 Centriscus cristatus
AGAACAAACACAGACATTGATTACGTAAATCTTCTTACATAAGCATTCCACATGGATACGTGTTTACTTGTATGTCGCCTGACACTGTCAGTGTTTGTGTGTGTGTGTGTGTGTGTGTGTGTGTGAACATGCATATGAACAAGTAGTATTGTGTAAAGATGGTTTGGACTGTTAGCGTGTGCATCGACTATCGTCTGTGCGTTTCCTTCTTCTTTTTACATTTCTGTGTTTATTGCGTCTGCAAATCCCCGTTCTCAGGACAGCTGCGCCTCAAATGTCAACTCAATCACACCAGCTGTACTGACAGTGGAGGAGTGACAAAGGTCACGCTGATATATTAAGGAAAATGCTGAACAACAATAAAATAACCCCCATGTTTCTGCTTTCTACAGTAATTTATGGAAGCCAGAAGCCAAGAAAAAATGCTTTTATTCTACAGAACAGCAGTCAGGATTGTTCCCTCTGTTCCTGCAGTTGCATGCAATGGGTGACTGATGGTTTGGAAGGACAATGTAATTGGGTTTTGGAAGCATCTCTCTAGTGGGGAATGTTTTCCTCTGAGATATTTGTGACACAGACTTTCCTGTTGCAAAGCCACTGGCATTTGAGATGGGAAAAACAACTGATACTGTCTTGTAATCAACAAACTGCGCAGGCCGAAATCCGCCCAGCAATTACTGTATTTGTGAGTATCAAAGAATCTTGCTCCAGCTGGCTCATGTGCTCAGGCGCAATCTTAAGTTATGATTTGAGTAATAATTTTACGGTCATAAGGCTAAGTGTGGCACAACTGTAACAAAAATACATTCTCATTTCTGCCCGTAGAAGGTATAAGATACAGATCGAGTGATAGGTCTCAGTCAGTTTGGGTCAATTCGGGCGCTTTTGCATTATAATTCAGTGCCTCTTCAATGGAGCTGGTGGAATTGGATGGTGGTGGAATTTCGTCACAGAAAGAGCGAGGAAAAATACACGGAGCAGGACACAATCGCCCACAAGGAACTTCAATGGAGGAAGTACGTAAGAGTTGAGCTGTGCTGGAAGCGTCCAGTAGTGTCTATTGCAGTGTAGTTCTATACTGTTTGTCTGAAAATCAAACGCTAATGTGCCTGGGTGAACTGGAAAGTGGAATTGGAAGCAGTAAAAATAATGACAAATGATGTGGAAAAATAATGGAGGCCATCTTGCAACAGCCTTCTTTAACAACTGTCTTTTTGACAGATTTGACTTTGCTGATTCCATGAATCGACAAAAATAATACCAAAGGAACTACATCATGATGCTGAAGTTTGAATGCATGTCTTGTCAGGATGTCGTGTAGAATTTTAAAATGTTTGTTTTCTCTGCAGTAGATCCCATTCTGAATACATAAACAGCTCAATACAGAAGAGGCGCAAACTCTAGTTGTTATATTGACTTTATATGTAATCACCCGAGTGCAAGACATACTTGTTTGTTCTGCACACAACTTTGAGCTGGTGCTACCTGATGATGTACGAGTTGCGACTGCTGTACAGTATGTGTGTTTTCCGCCAGGGGATCTCTTATTTCAATCCGGACCCACACTTTCACCAGAATGCAGAAAATTGCGTATGTCTGACCAGGAAATTCAGCGCAAATGCCTCTTGACGATCGTTCATTCATTCTGTGCATCGGACCACCTGCTGCACACGAGATAGATGGCGTCTAGGCCAAATGTTACAGTTATCACATCTCGTCATGCAAAATGCACGGCTGTCACCTTTTTATGTTGTTCGGCTAAAACCGTGGGGCGCTGAAATGGCCAGAGGTGTGGGCGGAATGAGAGAGCCACAGAGGAGGCAAAAAAAAAATAATAATAACATGAGGAGAAAGCGGGCGAGTGTGAGAAACCCACAGATATACAGAGAAGTGGTTGTGTTTGCACAAGATAAGGCCAAGGAGCTAAATCACATAGTGAGCGAGGAGGTATGCTATTAAGCAGGACAAATATGCCTATTCAAACAGCAACTTTCACAGCCCAAATGAAAATACGTTAAGGCAGGACGGAGGAAGGAGGGGGCAGCGAGGGGCCGGAAGGCGAGAGAAACAACGGGGAGATGACAAGGAAGGGTAAAAGAACCCATGGACGGAAGGAGCCACAGAGGGAGCAAAAGGAGAAAAGGCGCTATTTAATTTGTTTAATTATATTTATCTATCATTCTCTCACACGCAAACTAAAGAGACAAATGGAGCTGGCAGAAGAAACCAAAGCT
Organism: Centriscus cristatus; assembly: GCA_037832705.1. Classification (NCBI taxonomy): domain Eukaryota; kingdom Metazoa; phylum Chordata; class Actinopteri; order Syngnathiformes; family Centriscidae; genus Centriscus; species Centriscus cristatus. The sequence continues at coordinate 8,079 of JBBMJM010064054.1, forward strand.
GAGGAGGTACAAAGAGGGAAAGAACACACATTAACCAAAGGCATGCAGCAGCAACGCCAAAACAAATCCAAGGGGAGGTAAGACTGAGAGCGAGAGGGGGGAAATGGGAACTGAGGAAGTGGCAACAAAATGAGAAAAGCGTTGAGTGGAGAAGATAGTAGGGCTAAGGGCACAAGGCAGATTGACACTGAAAAATTAATGCGCAATTGCAAAGAGGAACGAGTGTGAGAGTGAGATGGGAATAAAATGTGTGAGTGACAAGGATGGAGGGGGAGAATATTGGCTGCAATGCTGACAGACTTAAGGTTATGGTCTATGCACTTGTTCTCCCACTCAGCCACCCACACAGACCTCCACGTCACCCCCTCACCCCCACCCCGGTGCATCTCTTTGTGTTTTGTCCCCTACTCCACTTGTCCATGCACGTTTGTACTGATTTGACTATTTGTCTTCGGTATGTCACACCTGCGTGCGCACACACGCACACACACACACGCGATTCATCTTCGTAAAATCTGATTGTGTCAATTTGTCTCAGTGTCACGGCATTCTCCAATCTGCCGTCTGCCCGACAGACTCTTATTGATTGGCCCCCACACGTCACTCTTCCAGCCTCTCACACCCCTGTCGAATCTCAACATCTCCATATGAGAATAGCTTTCACCACCCCCCAAAACCCCCCACACACTCATCCCTGCCTCCATTCTTTCATTATCACACCTCCGCTAACACTTATATCCCTCCATCGCTTCACCCTTCTCAACTCCTTTACCACATTCCACTTCACACGCTTTCATTTTTTTTTTTTGGTTTCACTCACCGAGCTTCATAACGCACACAAATCAGAGCTAAAGGCGTTCGTACCGTGATCAGTAACCCAAATGGAAGCGCCGGCATAATAGTGATTACCTGTCATAGCGCGGCTTAGCTTCTGAGAAGCGCAGGAGCATCTGTCGCTGCTCGCAACGGTAGACTAACAGTCTTACCAGCCTCTGTGTTTCTGCCGAGCTCCCAGGCAGTCAGTGTGCTGCTCTCTCAAAACGTCTTTGAAGGCCCAAAGAAACCTGAGAAGTTTAACTCCAAAAGATGAAAACGGCAAAAAAAAAGAAAAGTGGAGCTGACGGGAAAACACAAGAGAGTTCTTTTATTTTTTTGTTGCCAGAATGTTTCATGCTTCTTTTGACACATATTGATTGACGATAGCGAAGTCTTGTACGACATGTGAACGTGTCTTACTCAAAGTCCATGTACAGTCGCATCAGTGCAGCTACATTCAATCTGGATAGAGTTTACCTTGTTTATTTCCGGCGATGTCTTTGATCACCGTTGATAAGCATTATCTTTGAAAGATAATGTGCTCGGCAAAGAAACCTCTGCAGTCCTCCTTCAAACAAACCGGTCCTTTGATATCAGACACAGGTGCCAACTTATTACACGCCGTTTCTCTCTCCGCGCTGATTCCAACTGATTTCCAAAGGTGAGGAGGATACGATTTCTCACTTCACAGATCAAGGTATCCACTTGAACCTAATGTCAATTGAACTTGGCGCTGGTTGGAGTCTCCATGGCAACATATTGTTGTTTTGTTTTGTTTTGTTTTGTTTTGTTTTGCAGCCGGAGTGAGATTAAATTCAGTCAACGTCCAAACAGTCTTTGCACCCTGACATCATTTGTCCCATCGAGAAACTGCTGCTCACGCCTTCCTGCCAACAAATCAGTCACCTGGCTGACAATGTGACACATGTCGTTTGTTTGGCTGGCGAACAAGGGGATGAATTTCACAATACACATTCGTTTGTTGATCCGGGGACGAGTCGCGACCGTGCTGGAGCCGAGCCCAGCTGTCAACGGGTGAACAGTGGGGGTACAACCAGGACGAGTCGCCTGCTCATCAGAGGGCCACATGAAAGACAGACAACAATCCACACACACATTTGTTCCTATTTCAATGGACACAGAGGAAAAAAGCACATGAGAAATGAATCCTAGTTTGTACACATTCCAAAAGTCTGTGTTTGCGCAGTGTAATTTGGGTAAATTCAATAAGACCGGCTTGTTTTCTGTTCCTTATACCCCAGAGAGGGATCTAAAGGAAAATGTTAAAAAACAAAACAAAAACACAAATTTAGTTAGACGTTGCCATCACACTCATGACACCCACCTTGTGACAGTAAGGCACCGGAGCTGCAGTAGGGTCTGAAAATAAGACTTTTAGGACATTTGACCTTGAGATGATGGGATGGGAGCTTCATGTAGATCGTTTTAATTCTTTTAATTCTTGAATTTGGTTACTCGTGAACACAGAGGAACACAAAGGAATACATTTTCGTACCCTTTTACTGACTTGATATACTAGTGCAAGGTTGAGGAATAATTTATCTCCATTAGCGACCTTTATGGCAGAAAAACCCTGAAAAAGGGCCAGAGTTTGTGTGGACGAAGGCTGATTCACTCACTTTAATCCACTCATGGATAATGCATGACGACACTAGAAAAATACTGTTGTTCACATAAATGAGCAAAGCGATTGTATTTTTCCATCTTCTTATTTTTTCCAGTGTTGTTTAATTAGTGAAAATACTTTTAGTGCATAAATATCCACAGTAATTCCTTCTTTGCTTCAGGTGAACTCCTTTCTGCACAGTTCCGAGTTGCTTTTTCATTTGGCTTCTTTGGTACATTACGTTTGAAAGTGTCCCTTGCCTTTTATTAATGTTACCACCATAATCCTTGATCGACTTCTCTCCCCTGTATTGTAACATATTTATTCCCTGAAATACAGCTTGAGCAGAAACTATTTCCAGGAATAGTGAGTTTTATAAGCCTCAACATCTCCTGGCATGAGGCAGCCACACAGAGGAGACGTGTGGGAGACGACATGATGTCATGATAAATCTGAGCCGGGTAAAACATTCAGGGATAAAGGGCTGTAGACCCACCGGAGATTGTCAAGGCAGTGGAGTCAGATGAGTGCAGACCCCCGTCTGCAGTCAGAGCGCCGACGCTGTCTGGGGACTCTCCAGACCGAGATCGACCCACCATCCACACGAGCCAATCAATGTCAGCGCAGCAACAGCTCATCATCCACTCTGACCAACCTGGTTTCCATTCCCCCGGCGTTTGAGAAGCAGTTGTTATTTTCTGCATAGATTGTTTCATAGATTTTGGTTTGTTTGTTTGTTTTTTTTAATTATTTGAACTGAACAAACTGAAAATGTAAAAGTTATTACCGATGGTGATCTTCAAAACATTTGTCAATAATACTCAAATATATATATTTTTTTATTTTTTAGATTTTAGATTTTTCTATATATATGCATTTTTGAGTCATTTTGCTAACAGACATACAATTTTTTGCTTCTGATTTCTAGATTTCTAACAGCGTCTAGACCCAGACATACTTGATGCAGCTGATACATATTCCAACATTTGGTTATCATTTTAATTGATCTGTGTATCTTGTGTAGATGAAGAGCGGATGCATAAGCACGTTTGGAATGCAAAGCGGTGTCTTGCTGCTTTAAATTCAGATAACTACAATAACTGGGAATGAGATTTGTTCATACGGTTCAAGGTTTTTCTTCTTCAACCCAATGGAGCTCCATTTGCAGAATGTGTGTTTAACTGCAGTGGGTGGTACTGCTGATCAATAAAATAAAATCAGCACATATTCATTTTGGAGATTTAATAAGGTTGCCGATCAATATGTAAGACCCGACATTTCCTTCGGCAGATATATCGCCAGGTAAACTCATATGCTTTGATTTATAAGTTAAATAGAATCTCACCGCAGCGACACAAATATGCTGTCTAAGGAAAAAGACCCAACTGTGCATCTCTTTGTCTATTTGTTGAGGTGAAAAGCATGTTGTGTAGACATCAGCGTTAATATCCTTTATTGGCCCCACAAATGGAATGGCTCTCAGCATTTTGGCCCGTCTGCGGACAGACACTCAGAGGTGGCCAAGGAGCAGGTCGACACCTCTGCTCTCCACTAATCTCAACCGCATTGTTTCCTCTCAGTTGAACCGGCAGCCGGATGGTTCCGAGCCTGCTGCTTTCCCTCACACACACTCCAACACTCCCGAGAGGGTGTGAGGTCGGATGAGGTGACTTCAATGGGGAATGGACAACAACAACAACAAAAAAGAACAAGCTTTTACTTCATCATACAATTAATCAACCCAGTTGTTTCCAAATTACTTTCACAGGTGTCACTGTGCATGAGACAGTGGGGTTGGATGTGACACATCAAGCCTTTTGCCTATTTTCCATGATGTATTCTATCACTCTCATAAAAGCGAAGGCAAAAACTCAGAACATCCACGCGCATAATTAAATGATTCCTCTCTCTGTAGCTGTCTGGTGGGATTAGATGCAGTAACAGGAATATTAGCTCCAAGTCATCCGACAGAATATGCATGTATATACTTGGCGAGGGTCAAAGTCGGTTAACTGACGCACTTCTCACAGCAGCGACTCCACCTGAGAGCTCTGACTTTGAAGTGAACATCATCTTTTCGCCAACAGCTTCTATTTATAAATCACAATTTGCATGAGAGTCCAGTTGCTCCCACATCCTATGCATAATGGATTAACTCACCCTCATTCTCACCTGCACTCGGCAAGAAAGGCAGGCAATCTGAAGAAGTTCTACCAACAAACACTCCCTCTGTAAGTAAAAATACCTGAGTTTCACCCTTCCTAAACGTATCAATAGCAAAATCTATAAAAACGCTCCTCTTAGCTCATTAATGGCTGCTGTTGGCAAAGTCTCCTGCTTCTTGTTCCTTACAAGACAAACTAGACTAGGCTTGGATAAAATTGGCTTTGAGCTGTTTGCAGCAGATTTCATCTCACTGTTAGTGGAGGGAATAGTGCCCAAGGCAGGGCAGGTGATCAATATTATCAAGGTCTATCTCCCAATGGAATCAATCACATGGGACGGCTTTCCAATGGAGGTGCAGAAATGAAATGTGTCTGTCTCCAGAGAGGAGGTGATGAGACTTATGGCGGTCATTAACGTGTCTGTGGGGTCTTTGGGTCACTGGTTTAGACATAACCCCGCATAAAAAATATTCCAACTTGCTGTTTCTCTCTGCCAGAGATGTCGTCATGATGGTGTTTTTTACTTGAAGCCAAACGGTGCAATGATTTTACTTCATAGCCTTCGGGCCAATGAATATGTTAAGATGTATGCACATGTTAAAAACACAAACAAGAACTTTCATCAAAGATTTAAATATCTTGTTAGTGCCCCGGAAAGCAAACACTGTACCTGATGGGTGTGATTACTGCCTTTTTTTTTCTTACCCTGAGTGAACAAGTGTCGCAATTGCCAGCTTCTGACGACACAACAGGCTTCCTAATTTGGCATTTAAGGTGTCAGCAGGTGGTAAATGAGTCTCAAAGCCAAGGATGGCAGCGCCACCAGCATGACCACCCGCTCTGAGAGACAGGCCGACTTTGATGTCGGCAGCCAGGGACACTGCCACTGACCCCGTGAGGTAGCCAAGATTGTCTGGCTCTTGATTGGAGCCGTGTTTGATGACAGCAGCACCCTGAAATGGGTGCGGCTCCAGATTATGCCTCTTTTATCATCATCCAACCATCCTTATCCCTCTCTTATCAATTCACACAGGGTTCCGCCATGATGAGAAAACAGCTCGGCCCTCCGTGGGTTGCAAGCGTGTCGAAATTATGCATCTCTGCGCCCGAGTGTTTGAATGCGAGCAGGTCTGCGTTTGCGAGCATCAAGCTTCCTGTATATCATCAAGCTCGGCTCTCGAGAAGCTGCTGGAAACATAGGTCGTCTCAGGGGACTCTGATTGGCTCAGCGGGGAACGCTGAGTCTGAGGTAGATGATGTGGAAATGAACTAAACCTAACCTGCAGTGGATACACACAGCTGCTGTCTGACACACACACCTGACACTGACAAGTATGCACACACTCGACTGTGCTTTGACACTAAATATTTCATTGGAAATGAATGCACCGTTTATTCCTAGATTCATCCCGATGCCTGAAACAGCACACGACGGCTCATCGCACAAGTGTATATATTTGTCACTCACATTCACACATTCTTCTCTTAATTTTATACATCCCACAGAGAACATGTACAGCAGGTTCAGTGCCATTCTCTGTATTTCAGTCGTTATTCCCACTCCCAATCAGCACTGCGTGTGTGCCCATTTTTATGCATCTGTTTCTGGCTGTGGGTGGCGGCACGCTTTGATGTTCTCCTATGCACAACTCTCAATTAGGAAACAGGGATTCCACTGACTGCCGTGCTGCATCTCTCACTGTCAAGATCCCTAAATTTGATATGACGTATACCATCATTTTTAAGCACCAATTGTTAGTTATGTCGCGTTCAGGTTATAAAGACTAAAACACCACCGGCAGCATTGCGATGTTCCTACATTCAACACAACTGCGCACATGTGTGGCTTTAACAGGCTGGACATGGCATGATAAACATTGTTGTTTAGCTATTTTTATAATCCCCCAAAGAATTTATTTTCTGTCTTTTCTTCCAGCATTAGAAGAAATCCCAATGGCTATATCCACTGGGAGATGCATCCGCTGGACAAAATAAAAGCAATTGTGTTCACCTTTTGCCACACAAACAGAGCTTACTTTTCTATTTTTCTGCTACATACACATCATCAACAATGAACAGTTCTGCATATATCAAATTTTAATATGGTTCTATTTTTTTTTTTTTGTGAGTGTGTGTGTGTTACTTTTGTAATTCTAGGTGCTAGATAAGATAAAGGTCTGCAGTCATGTGAACTGCTGTGTTTGCCTCCTTTGGTTGGTGATTCCAGAACGGAGACCATCATATAAAACACATTTCCTTTTCTTCACTTCAGCAATGAGTGTCGCAGTTTCACATTCTGGGAAATTGTCTTTCTCCTTTTTGTAATCGTATAACCTGTGGTGCACACAGTGTATGAGGTTTATGCGGGGTGTTTGTTTATCCTTTCATGGTGAAAGATTGGAGTGGAAATCATACCCATGAGTTTGGCGAAGACTGTGGAAGGGATGGAAATGTTGGCTCATTTCCAACGCTCACTTTGCCTCGATTCAATTTCTTAAATCTTTAGGATTGGAAGAAATGTATTACTGGTTTTCAGCTTAGTTTAAGGGGACACATACACGCTTTCCAGACCTACATTTTAAAATTGCATTTTTGCAACAATGGGCACAATGGATACCAATTTGGCCCACTTAGACCAATAAGGTCCAAATCGCTAAAGCTCTCAACATGCAGGACTGACCTAAAACACCGTCACAAAACAACTGTGAGAGGCTTTTCTCTTTTTTTTTTTCTTTTTTTTACCTGTTTAGAAAATAACTTTAGGCAAAAAACACTATTGACGAGTTCTCCTATGAGCTGGACTGTATTCATCTGTATCCAATGAAAGCTCGAGGTGGTTTATATCTGCAGAGAACTTCGCCTTCGATATATCTACAACTGACGGATACATGCGCAGTCTCTACCCCAGAGCTGTAAAATAGCACCGTTACACGATAAGTAATGTCCATGTATCTTTTTTCTGTTTTATTTATTTATTTTTATTCTTTCTGCCTGTTTTACGTTAGGGTGCAAGATGCTCACAATTTCAATGTTCGTTGAATTATTTCATACTCTGCTCTCTTGCACCTAAAACGCCACTCACGTCTAAACTGAGTTTGAGCACTTTATCCCCTATTAAAAATTATACCGAAAATGCAAACTCCACAACTTGCTGGGGGTTATAATCCATCCACAAGATTAACACATTTAAATGTGCAAATCATGTTTAAATAGCACAAATACCCCGGCAGCAGCACTATATGGGGAGGATGCGGTACACCCAACCATGGATGGTATGATATAGCACAGTCTAGCTGCTAATTTCATCAGTTGTACAAGCCTTTGGCATTCTTGATTTGTTAGCAGCGACACTACAAAAACAAGCCACCTTTGATGAATGGCTTGTCAATAGCCTTATTAACAGCACCAATGTTGCACCACATAGCACTGAGTCAACCCGACTTCGCCGCCTGTTAAATCTTTAAGAGTATCGCTCACCCTATTTGAGTGGAATTACCGGGTTTTAATCACATGAGTGTGAGCATCCTTCAGGGTTAACACGCTTGCCTGGCCAACTTTGTTTCAAGTGTGACAGTAAGTGATAATTCATGCTGACCTCTGCGAGGCTGATTCAGGGCTCTCTGCACACTGTTTCCTCTGACTGTGTAATGTTTGCTGTGACAGTCACCCTGCCAGCCACAGACACCATCGAGACGCCTCCTCAGACAACGTTTTATGGAGCGTTGACACATCAGCATTCCACCCTATTGTGACAGTAACAGAAGGTTTATTACTCATCACACAGAGAGGAAATAAGTGGAGCCTCATGTAAATCATTACAGCCCAAGTATCGGTGTTGCAGGCAGGAGGACTGTGACTGGAAACCTGTTTCCATCATGTGAAAAAGATCAAATAATGCAAAGGTCTTTATATAACCCCCCACTTTTATGTGTGATACAATCATTCCTGCTTAGATGCTCGTGTTGATAGGAACAAACTGGCTTGGATGGCATGTTAATTACATTCTGCCTTTTGACTACATCAGGAGTGTGTGATATTGCAAAGTTTATCAGGAAACAAGTTAGGCCTTCGTACTGAGGTGATAGACCAGCCTATCCCCCTACTTATACTTCTTGTCACACAAAATTGAGAGCAGAAGGGTGAAGAAGTGAGCAGGGGCGGAGTGGAGTGGACGGAATAGTCAGAGGTGAGAAAGTGATGCGAGAGTAAAAGGTCAGGGTAGCTGAAGGAAATGAATTGGGATGATGTGAATGATGCAGGTGGTAAAGCAACTGGAATGCTGGTTCAAATCCACGTACGGCCAGTGATTAAAAAACAAGAGGGGGAAGAGTACGCTAGAAGGATTGAAAAATGATGGGGAGATGGAGTGATGCATGTCCTGCAGCCATGGACCAGCGACACCGTCAGGCACTGAAGAAGCGAGCAATTAGATTTATCTGCTCATTAACAGGAGGGATAATTGACTACATGAGTCTGCAGTGATACACTAGGAGACACGGGGAGAAGAAGAAAATGAGCCGGGGAGAGAAATGAGAGCAGGTGGAGGGAGAGAAGACAGGAGGCAGACAGGGAGGGATTGGAGAGAAAAGGGAACAAGGCAGGGGAAATAAACAGAGAAAACGTGAAATATGAAGAAAAGTGGGAGACTGGGGAAGGAG
>JBBMJM010064163.1:0-17343 GCA_037832705.1 Centriscus cristatus
AGTGTTTGATGGCGTCTCGTTGAGACACCCTTGACGGTGACACCTCCTCTGTACTATTCCTGTCGCCTGCTCCTTAGCCGGCTCGCCACCTCTTTTTCAGAGTCTCGGCTCTATTTCTTTGCTGCTTTCTCCTGCAAGTCTTTTAATCATCCCCCTCTCTTTTTTTGCCCCACCCCCCCCGCCGTCCACCTTTTCCTATCCATCTTTCTCAATCATCTCCCTCCATATTGCTCTCTGTGCCCACAAATCTTCCACTCCACCAATCAAAGCACTCCTCTGTCCGCCGTCTCGCTCACTTTATATTCCTCTCCCTCCTCAGCCCCTCTGTCTGTCTGAGCGCTCGCTACAGTGATGGTGCACATTTCAGCGGCGTCTCCAGAGCGGTTCTGTTTATATCTGCAGATCAGGAATACATTTTAGAAGAAAAAGAGGGACCAAAAAAAAAAAAAAAAAAAAAAAAAAAAGCTGCGCAAAGGTACTTTTCAGGAAAGACTGCACGCATCTATTCATCCCGTCTGTCTCTTTGTTTCTCTGATTTGCATTTGGACTACCAGCATGCACTTTTTCAAAATAGGCTGTGAATAGCAATGCTGAAGGAATCAAATCTAAAAAAAAGAGAGAAAAAAACCCAACAACAAGCTCTTTTTAGGGTGTTTTTCTGCAAGCACAAGGAAATGAGATAAAAAAAAAAAGAACATGGAGGATTAAATTAGCTTTTAAAGTGATAAAACTATGTGATCTAGTTCCCTCCTGTTGTTCTGGTCATATTCCTTTCAGGCAGCAATACCTCGGGACTCTATCCACCTATTGATCAGCGTGGCGACGAGAGCGGGTGGCTGCTTCTGGAGCTTGACTGACGAGGGTGTAATTAAAGCTGAGGCAGAGGACGTGTATCACTGACAATACTGACTTGGAGCTCCGAGGCAGGGTCGTGTGTGAGAGCGATGGAGATGTGGCATCAGCAGTAACGGCTGAAGAAAGAGCTGAGCCGGAAGGCAAAGCTCTCAATTTACCAGTCGATTTACATATCAACCCTCACCTTTGGTCGCAGGTAGCGAGTGAAGACATCAGACACGGAGGAGCCGCTGCGCCTCCACACTGCCCCTTCAGGTGAACATTGGTATTACAAGATGGACGAGTGCCAGCTGCTTTAATTATTAAGTGTTGTAAATCACGTCAGTCTAGAAAAGAATACTACAGGAGATATCACTGTCATTGTGCAACAGTGACTCGCCGATAACGTGCGCCCACTGACGCACTGTGCCAGTTTTTGCAACCTGACATAAACCATGATTGTTTCCACAGCAACAAACGCGTCGTGATGGAGCATAAAGTGGAACAAACCCACCAGAACAATCAACGACTCATCCGCCAATTAAGCAGTTAAATATAAATTCCGATGTGGTTTTAAGACGATTATCAACCTGGGCCTCAAAGTAAAGTGGCTTGTCTGGTGCCTCCATAACTGATGTTTAAAATGTGATATCAGCTGGGGTGTCCTCTACCGATCGTGGAGCATATAATTTATCATCTGCGGTTCATGTCTGTGGCACCACAGTGCATCATTCATTAATCACTAGCCGCATTTCACCTTCATTAAAAGCCCGCAGCCACACTGTGAAAATATTGTATTTAATGTTCAGTCCACATAAAAGAGTCTCAAGTTTTATGACCAACTGTTTCTCAGAAGCCTGTGAGACTCAAAGTGGGGTACGATGTGGACATCAAGGAGCAGTGCAAGATGAAGCGAACTGGGTAAAAAATAAAATGCTGACATAGCTGCTATGACAAATTCAGACGAGAGGTAGAAGTAATATCAACAGGAAAATGAGCAGACCGGGACGACCCTTCTTCTGTTACACTACATTAACCCCGAGTGTATCTCAGGGACTGGCCACACACACTGTGGTGGGCAGATGTCATGTACTGTTACACCACGGTGAATGTACGATAGGTGGACGCACACGCACACACACACACACACACACACACACACACACACGTAACGCAGATGGCGGCACACGGGCATACGTAGGCCTTTTTCACGGGCCATTTCATTTCACTTGATCTTGTGACATGGTGATGAGCTCCATTTTGCCATTTGAAATTGTAATTGGCCTGAGTGGCCCGGACCGCTGTCACCGGAGGAGGAAGGAGGCAGACCAGGGTGGCGACCGGAGAGGGAGAAAATAGAAAACTCAAAGAGTCGGCGCAGATAAATGTTGGTCCGAAATAAATGAAAAGGAAAAAGAAAAAAGGAAAAAAAAAAAGTCGGTTCCTTTTTTCATCTTTGGTGCAAATATCACAGTCTCCTTCATAGGTGGATGATGTCTTCAATTTTAATTTTCTCCACTCGTCCCTCCATCACTCACTAATGGTGCCACTGTAATTATTTCCTGGCTCTCTGGGCTGTAATTACCAAAACACTTCAAGTCCATCGGTTTCTCTTCATCCTTATTCTCCCCAGAAGGCTGCGTCGCAGGCTGACGTCCTCCTCTGGGAGGTCTGATGTTTGACCGAGACCCGGGTCACAGCATTTTTTCCGTTGTTAATGTCAACACTTCGTCCATGAAAGGCCTTTTTCATATTGGCACGTTATTACTACGCAGAGGTGGATGATTTAATTAGGACAGCAGGTCGTGTCTTTAGGGAGCAGTACTTAACCTCGCAGGTCATCGGCTGCTTCAAAAGCAGCGCGCACAAACCTCCCTTCACTTCACATCACACATCAAGTCTCGCTAAAGGAGCTAAAAATAGAACTCGGGTGCACAAAGACACGTAAAATAGACCACAAAGATGGGATCGAGAAACTCCACAAATATGACTTTGGATATACACAAACATGAAGTTTGTGATGGAGCACAAACAGTCCAGAGGGTTACATAATGCCGATCTGTTGACATGTCTCCCCTTTTCCTCCTGATCCTCCTCTCCAAGTATATTTTATAAGGTCGAGAGTCATGTCTCATTGCAGTACCATTCCGCCGCCTGGTTGAAAAATACATTGCGTGTGTTTTGGCGGAACAGAATCCCATCTGTGCTCGACAACAACGGCAAAGACCTCAGTAAATCTGTCTCTCAGAGGCAGCGCAGATTATTTCCTTATGCTCCGGCACACTGGATGTCACATGTCTTGGAAATGAACAGAAGATAATAAAATAAAATAAAATAAAATAAAATAAAATAAAATAAAATAAAATAAAATAAAATAAAATAAAATAAAAAAATAAAAAAATAAAATAAAATAAAATAAAATAAAATAAAATAAAATAAAATAAAATAAAATAAAGAACTGAACTGAACTGTTGGTTAGCATGCAGCGTTAATGGACTGCCTTTCACTACTTATTCGTTTCTCAGTGAACATCACATGGGTCTTTCCAGAAACCCATTGAAGCACATATTTATCTAAATGGATCTGATGTGGCGCTGCACCATAATGGAGAGGGGGGCTGTTGGCCTTGGTGGAGGTCTGCAAACCGAACGCATTTCTGCTTTCAATGAACAGAAAAAAAATGTGTCTTGAGCTCGTACGAGAAGAAAGACGCATTCGGCCTCCAAGTCTTCTATTGCTTCACAGCATACAAATGAGTGTTTGGTTTTGTTCCAGCGTTTTCTTCTCATCGTATTTGACAGAGACATTTATTTTCTCATCTGTTGAGGTGCTGAGAAATCCCCGTCGGCTGAATCTCGTTTATAGTTAATAAAAATGAAAGGGATGCAGTTGAATTGCCGATGGTGGCGGAAACACACTCTAGAGTATCTCCCCAATGATCAATTATGTTGGATTCAATCAATACACGTACAAAAAAAAATGTACAGTTATGAGTCTATTGAGAAAAGTATAAAAGCGCTTACGTTGTGACCAGTTTCTCCATCTGAAATAAACGGTAGCAAGTGATGTGTTTCTCAGCAGCTCATAGTTTTTATTGAGCCTCATTGGCATGTGAATAACAAAGTCAATACCTCTGTCAGATATGATTTCACTTAGCGTTTCAGCTCGATGACGACTTGATTAAGCGATTCAAAGCCTCCGTTATGAAACCACGTTCGTCAGTGGAGAGCGGAGAGAGGAGGGATGTCGCCCAGCACTCAGCAGAGAGAGGAAGAACAAAACAAAAGGATTTTAAATGACAATTTATGCAAATGTATACATGCGTATTTTCGGCTTTTGCCACCGAGTGAATTCTTGATGAATCTGCGTGTGACAATACACCGAGTTGTGCAACGTGGCTGCTTGTTTAATCTCACACTAGTATGTTCGCACGATTAGTTACACTGGTGTTCATGTTTCCAGTTCCAGCGTCAAGTCACACACAACCTGATGTAAAGTAACGATAAAAATCGAATGTGGGACTCTCTGTGGTGAATTAGCGATGACATAACATTGTTTGAGGTTGCACTTCGGCATGTATTCGTATCGATCCGACAGCACCTCCGCACTGGCGAGCAGCGGTAGCGTGATTCTTACGTGCCATCAAATCAAATCGCCAGCTCGAGGCCGTTCGTTTACCATTTGCCAGCATGCGTCTGTCGGGTCTGACTAATGTGACCGCAGGCGCTTAAAGGGGACACTTCACTTTTCAAAACAAGTTTGTATCATCACGATGTGGGCGGTGCACGTGTCTCCGTTTGGACGGCACCCACATCTGTTTCATTTCAAACATTCAGTTAGCTGACGTGTATGTGACAAAAAAAGGCTTCTCTGTGTCTTCGTGCATTTGCGAGGTGACGCTGGGAAAATAATATACACAGTAAAACTTTGAATTAAACATTGTTTATGTGGAGCTGTGTGAACTACTGCAACGCCGGTGAATATGCCAGAGCGTGGAACTGTTTGAGGGGACAAGAAAAGGCAAAAAAAAAAAAAATAATAATAATAATAATAATAATAATGAAAAACCAGCATCATTTTGGTTTTTGGTTAAAACAATTCCAAAACAAAAGGCGAACAGCAGCTTGCTCATCATCCTCCGGCCCAGAAGTCCCCGATTAGACCGCGACCACCGCCAGGTTGTCAGGTCCAGTAAATCGTGGGAGGCCAACAGGCAAAGCTCACAAGTGTCATAATGAGATATTTTAGCGTGCCAATGAGCTCCCTGAGAAGCCCGATGAGTGATGCCCACAGCTGGTCATTATCTGCTCCAGTCGCCACAGAATCAGAAACGGCTCTTTAAAACGACCCTCGAAGCCCCCGTCAGGTAGCCCTCCACCGTGTTCCGGCTTGATGAAACTCCCATTTATTCGTTGTAAGGACCCCGCTATTTCAAGGTCTATGCTGTGGGTGCTGCTGAAAGAACATTTGCTTTATTTACAAGGACTTTTATGATGTGCTTCATAATGCTACTGCTGATCCAGCCGGCGACCTGACACGGCTGCACACACACAGCCTTGAGGAGCGTATAAAAGGCGCACAGCATATCTGTATCGTTACAAATTGAAGCTCATCTCTGCATGGACCTATGATCATCACTCACCGGGAGTGACTTTATCTCTAGGTTGCCAAGGAGATCAACACCAGGGAGACATTGGAGGATGACCTGCTGGATGAGGGTGGGAAGGCTGATGAGGAAGAAGACACAAGCGAAACGAGGACGAGAAAAAAAGAAGACAGAAAGGAGGCTGGTGACAGAGTGATGGGGGAAATACTATTAAAAGTAATGAATGTCAGTCTGTCATTCCTGCTGTGTGATCCAGGTGCCTTTGCCAATTATCCTGACAGCCAAAAGGTCTGGTCCCTCTCTCCTCCCCACTGGGGAGAACCCTTAGTTCCAGTGCCAAACGCTGGCCTTGTTATTAGACTCGCCAGGGACAGTGGCTTCGACTGGAGATCATCACTTCTTAGATAAAGGGCTGCAACTTCTGGATGAGTGGAGGTCATACGGACTTAAAAGTCCGGACCGCAGGTGTTCACAGGCGGAATGGAGGACGTGAGTTCCTGCCGCATCGCACGAATACAGCCAGCGCACGTTGGTGTCGGATTGTTACGGTAAACGAAGATATGATTAAAACCTAAATCCTCAGCAACTTTGCCAAACGTTCCATAAACACGGCACGGAGGGATAATCGCCCACAAAATATTAATAAACGTTTGGCCTCCCAACAATTACAGCCGAGGTAAAATTCATACACTTGTACATCAAAACACTGATGAATATTCGCAGCCTCTGGACCCGCAAACAAATAAATAATCGTGCTTTCACAGCACCGTACAATTAATCTCGAGAGGGCTTTTCACCTAAAACACGCGATAAATTGGACTGCTAATGAGGCTGGGAAGAGGCATATGGCAGCTCATGTTTAATCACAATGCACACGGGCGCGGAGAAACGCTGAACACATCAGAGATATTCATCGATTTCCAAAAGTGATTCCCTGCAATATCAAGTCACTTCATTAGGAACACCTGTGAAATCCAATACTGTGAAGTCTATTTTAGGGAGTCTTGTTGTAATTCTACTTCAAATTGAGGTTAAAGGGGGTGGAGAGCCTGATACTGAAAGGGGATTTTAATATTCCCACGTATGCAAATCAGCCGGTCAGAATATTAGAAACACCTCTGGATATAATGAAGGCCAGTTCTACATCTTAGACACAGTCCGTCAAATGATTATCTTTACAACAGGACCGGATCACAGTGTATCGTCCCGGTGCTGGAGACCTGTCAGTGCAAAGACGTTAAACTCAGGACCAACTTCATCCCGTTTATCTTCCAATGTAAATAACACTGGGTGAGTACGTTCTACATCTCTACTTAACAATATCACTGATTCATTTAAAAATGTGTATGAAACATCTTTTTATGGTGTTTTGTTTGTGTTTCAAATGTATCTGGTCCCTCCAAACTAAAAAAAAAAAAAAAAAAAAACATCTGCAAACTCACTGGAGGAAGGTTTGCAGTGATTTAATATACAATTATCTGTGACTGCTGGTAGCAACTGAAAATTGATTTAAATCTCTTTTAGTGTGGAAAATAAAAGCACAGAGGGTCTGTATTATATATATATTTAGAAAAATTCATCTCGAGTTTACCCCGAGCTACAGCGTCAGCGGAAGCATCTTCCCCTGGCCTCTTTCTGGACGCCCTCAGTTTGGAGATAAAGTCAAAGCTTTGATCTTTAAACAGTCGCTTTCAGATGGAATAGGATCCCTTAATTTTTAATCGCCGTAAGAGCTGGAAGTTTAATAGATTTTCTACTTTTCTAATCTATTATCTTTGACATTTCTGAGTGCCACAGTCTTATCAGACGGGCTCCCGTAACTAGAGGACACATAAATCCCCGATGGAGCCTTGTAGAAAACATAAAGCAAACTAACGGGATAAATAACAGGCGTGTTTACCTGAAGGAGATCGTAATGGCTATTAGAGTCACTGCTTCAATTACTGATGCACAACTGCAAATGGATTACTGACGGAATGTCCTCTGAATCAACCAATTAGGCGCATTAAAGCACACATCCTGGCTGCAGATTTTAAATAATTTCACTGCTCGTGGATAAATCAGAACCCCGGGTCAGTCTGGGGGCCGCTGCTTACTGAGGACCAAACATGTGGTCCATACATAAATGAGTACGCCGCACACATAAAGGAGATTGACCAACAGCGCGAGCCAGTGTGGCTAAGAAGCCAAAAAAAAACAGTCTAACCTGCCTCCATCATCCATCCAAATTAGACTGTTTTTTTTTTTGTCAATGCATTAAATCCAAATGTTAAATATGGGTAATTTGAAATGTAATCAGCAGCGGTGAGCATGTATTTTTATCTGTAGGATATCGGGAGTTTAAATCTCTTTGAGGCATCGATTGAATCCGTCACGTTTCATTTGTATTCAGTACACACCCCCCCTCCCCTGTACTCCGTCTTCACCTTCCTCATCAAAACACACTAACCTCTGCGAGTTGTGCCCTCTCGCTACAGAATTCAACACTACAGGAAGTGGGGAGGAATAATTGGTCGCAAATCCAACAAGAGGAAATTGTCCCATCTCCCATCTTTTGGCTCCGAGCAGAAGAAAACAGAGAGTACGGTTTTAAAGGCAGACGTGCTCGTTCTGTCTCTGAGTGCTCCGTAATAGAATAAAAGCCTCGTCTTGCAACGCAGAACAACATCCAACAAGACAGGGAACATTGGAAGTTTTTAAGGGACCTAACAAAAAAAAAAGGCTGAAAGTACCTGGACATGACTTTCCAACACAAAATATGTTTCAGTTTATGGCAACAATAAAATGTCAGGGGGAAAAAAAATACAATAAAACAACGTCCATGTTTTTTTTCTTCAGTTATTTACCATGTTGTTTTCTTCCAGTGTGGACTCGACTTTCTCTCCAATTTATAAGTTAGTGTTTGTTTCTTTTTTCTTTTTTTTTGCAGAGCGTGGATTCCTACTGTCCACAGTCTTCCTGAGGGCCATCAGCAGTGTGTTTACAGCGTACAAAGGTGCCTGGAGCGTGTTGCTGGTGAAAAACTACATTTGGAAGTCAGCTAACCTGTGAGTGTGTGTGTGTGAGTGTGTGTCTGTGTGTGTGTGGGCGCCCACACACAAGAGTTTGTGTTTGATTCAGGTTCAAGTGTTTGGCCTACTGTACAGCACTTCATCTCAATTTATGGAAGTAATTAGGACGTTTTCCCTCTTTTATGTAGTTTTAAAGGAGTGAAAATGGTGCCCGGAAAAAATTAATAGCCTATATGCTCAAGCGGCTATGATCAAGTGTCTCATTAGGCCGACTGAAATTAGCAATGTATGACTTTTTTATGCTCGGTTCACTGTCAGCCAGCCATTGTATTCTAATTTGTGTTTGGATGCCAAACGTTAATTAACTCAAGACAGTTGCACAACATAAACACAATTTTTTTCTGGGATATAAAACACGGTTTATTGTAATTATCATCCTCCGCGTACTAACCATAAACATATGTACATCTGTTTTAGACAGAGAGGTGGGATGGCGTGGGTGTTTCACGACATAGCGAGTAGCTTTCACTGATGTGACATTTTGACAAAGGAAAACTAAATTAATTTAAATTGGCTCGAGCGATCTCACTCAACATTGCACAGATTCCGATACTTGTGGTTCTCACTTAATCGCTTAATGCCAAAAAAATTGGGAAAACAGAGCCCGCGCTGAAAAATATTGGAAGGATACAGTGAATGAGAAACATTCTTGCTAATGAGCTCCCTCTGCCATGAAGCCTCAACAGAGCTCCTCACCCAGCACACAGCAGCCAAATTGGGACGCTACTGTACATGAGCCCCCTGAGCCCCTGGGACCCTGTAGCTCATGCTAACAATCTTAGCATTACTCCTAACGACATTATTCTGTATTGAACAATTCATCCCAATTCTATGTGTCATTCAATTGTCATTACAGTTGATCAGCGGCGGCCTGCTGAATGTTTTTGGGTGCGTGCACGTGCAACGGTTTGCTAAGCAGTTAAAAATGCAAATCGTTTTTGATGCATTCACCTGAGAGGGTACACGCTGTGAACGTACTGTCAGTTATCTACAGCCCGACTCTCTCCGCTCCTCACCCCTGGAGCTGGTTCCTAACATGCGAGGAAACCGGGAGTTCCTTTATGCAAAGTAGCGTTTGCAGGAGAGTCTCACTCTCATTTCCTCGTTAATCACTGAAGAGGAGGGGAATAAAAAACGATGGGTCAAAGAGCAAGTCACTGCTGAGTATCTCCATTTGTGTGTACTGTTTTGCCCAAATTTGACAGAAAGTTGGGTTCGTCGGTTCGGGGGCCAAGCTGGGTCGCGCTCTCTTCTTCTGTCTTTCTCTCTCTGAACTGAAGCCAGTGGCCTCCTGGGCTCGCTCTATTGTACCGCAGGAAAATTGCCAATCCTGGCTACTCTGATTGAACACTGAAAGCAGGAGTTTTATAAAGGAGCTGATTTGCTATTCATTACCTCTCACTCACACCATCGCTTTCTCCCACACTCTTCCGGTTCATACTGGCATACTCAAGTTTCATTCCCTCGCTATTGAGTCTCCATCATATCTCTGGGTAAGAGAGAGAGAGAGAGAGAGAGAAAAAAGGAGCTTCCTCAATTTCTTCCAAGATGGAGTGTGTCAAATCACTGTTGGTTGGTCCATCAATACGGCAAATAGTATAATTACCTCCCAGTTTACTGATGGATCAGCTCACGGTCTGCTGAGATTATCGAGTGCAAGCGGGGTTTAGAACATACCAGTCTTTAGACAGAAAATAGGGAAAGCAGCTTGGATGGCACGATTAAATGAATGAAGTGTACGACGGACGGAGCGCAAACGGCACGACTTCATCGTGACATATCAGATGTTTGTGGTTTTAAAGACGCGGTACAGTTTCTCTGCAGGAAAATTACCTTAAGCAATTCAACCGATTCAGCTTCCGGTACCACGCAGACGTCTGTAGGATCAAACAGATACACCACGGCAAAACTATGACTTGCACAGATGGGACCTTACTGGTCAATATCATCTGCCTTGTTGTGTCCAGTTGGGTAAATCTCATCATTTTCTCTCTGATTGTGAAGGTGAAACCAACATTCACCCTCAAGTCAGGAGGGGGTGTGTGTTCAGTCCGCTTACAAATGTTGCTATTGATTGTGGTTTCAATGCGATCTGGACCGGGATTGATACGATTACCTGGTGAATCGGGCAGGTGCTGAGGTAAAAAGCTTCAGACCACAGCTTAAAGAAAATAGTGTGAAATGCCCTTGGTGAAGGGAGAAAGAGTCTGGGACAACTGACCGCACGATAACAAACGAGAGAACTGACTACGCCAAAGAGCCGACGTGCTCGTCCTGGCAGCCTGTTAACATACTCTTGTTAAAGTAAATAAAACCGGTGTGATTGAGAAATAATAAGGCTGCTGCTGCTCTCAAGGGAGGTCAGAAATCCTCTTCTGCAAACTTGGACATCATCCTACGCAACTCACATAAGCTGCCAGAGATTCCTTCCGACTGATGGATTGCCTTTCAATTTGCCGCTTTAGCTCTGTCATCCCTCTTCGGAAAAGCCTCAGGACCCCGAGTCCCCTTCAGCGCCGTCCACAGCAGTCGGTGCTGCTGTCACATCGTGTCTGGAAGTATTGACCATTTAACCAATAGAGGCAAAGTCTGAGTCCAGATAAACGTCGGTGGCCATTTTGCCCCACTTTGAACACAAATTGGCTGTTTTGTCATGACTTCTCGGGGAAAGGGATTAAGTGTTTACAAGGAAGCGTTAAGGGAATAAACCCTAAGCGAAGCAGGAATATGTTAAAAAAAAAAAAAAAGTATAAACTATTCGAGATGAAATAAGTTTGCACATCTCATCTCAAACTGCTGTTTTGGTTTGATGCCACTTGTTCAAGGTCTTAAGAACACAGATGATGTTTTCATGAGACGTTTAATGTTTATTTCATTGCGGTGATGGATTATTTCTCAGCCTGTTAGGAACGCGAAATTTCAACACAAGCGCTCATGAAAAGATGGCTAATGACCAATCAGCGCTGAGTTTTCTCACAAATTAAACACCATATTATCTGACTGTGTGGAGTCATGACTCTTTTATGATGCAGCATCGAAAATAAAATAAACCATAATTGCTCTGGTGTTATATTCATAATATATTGGACTCATTTTGCACCTTTAAGGGAGACAAACCTGATTATTTCTCTTGGCTATGTGCTGCTTGATTAAGATCATTTGGAATCTAACACTGTTTGAACAACAGGACTGATAAGATGTTTTGCTTTTTCCCTCCCAACTTTTTATTGGCATTTTCATCCAGAATTGTAGAAAAAAAAACCACCAACACACAAACATAAATCCATAACAACACTCACGACGACAACAACCAAGATGTTTGCAAGAAGTATTGGCCTGATGAAATGATGAGAGGTTTGTTGACGGGAAGAACCAGTTTAAACTCTCAGGGTTTTTTTTTTTTATTGCAGAATACTGTTACTTTACAAATATTTTGTACGTTTTATGGAACATACTCTTGATCTGGTCCGTTCCGTGCACATTTTTTACTGTGAGCAAATATTGGAGGTGCTATTCGACATGGCAGCCCGTCTGCCCCAGGAGCAGTTTGTTACTTCCGTTTTGCAACCGAGAAGAACCCCCCAGCTAAAGCCGTCATCGTGGTGAGTCACTTTCATCCACATTGCACTTCTATTTTAGACAAAACACGATTCTGCTTTGCTCTGGTGTCCCTGAGAAAAGCTGAGAAAGTGGAGTATTTAGTACAAGAGCCACAACGATTGCAGACGTTACAACAAGTACATAAATACACGATCAACATACTTGCTAATATACGGGTTTAGGCTTATCTCAAGAAAGAAATGTAAGCATCTGCATTTCAGCACTAATTTTAAAACTACGTTGTGGGTCATGAGAGTGTAATAGGGTCATAATTGAAATTTGCAGAAAAAATAATTACAGATAGAGAATATTCTTCTTTTTAGCAGCGTATGATCTAGGAATTATTACTGAGAGAACATTCTGTGACCAATCACATCCTCGTGGCGTTTTAAAGGTTTAACTAATATTTCCTTCAGTGCAGCGGAGCCTCCTGGAGTCCAAAACTTTCTGACCTTTCAGCCCACGTAAAATCTATTTTTATTATTTTTTCTTTGTGCAAAGTTTTTGTTTTTTTAAACAACTTTTCCAGCAGAAACCTTGTGAAACCGTCCCACTTATGCAGCCCCATTTACCGACAGACTCACAGTTTCCTCCCTTAAATGTCAGCGCCGACCTCTCCAAATGAAGATGTCATTTTTGTGGGGGGGAAAAAAAAATCATTGCAAATCGACTTTCTAACTCCACCAGCCACAAAGAAGTGACCTCTGCTGCATACGTGCTCCTCTGAAGCGATCCCCTTACACATCTCAAAGGTCACATCTCTGTGTAAAGTCTCCTGTTTTGCTTACGCACATTTCTCCAAAAGCGTTTTGACACGTATTTACAACTTTCCCATCAATTATCGTCTTTTGTTGGTGCAGTTTCTCCACCGTGACTCATCAAAGCGTCGAATAAGCTGCTGTCAGTGGCCAATGATTGAAAATGTTTCGTTATTTTGCGCCACTGCGTCGGATGAAGATCTACTCGGCTGAAAGGTCCGTAATGTCGGTTGCATGGAAGTTTCAGCGATTTTTATCTCAAAGTGGTAATTTATGGTAATTTTATCCATTGGTCATTTTAATTTCTCCTCTATGCATTTGTCTAGTCGGCCACTGATGAGTTTTTTCTTCTTCTTCCTGTGTCTTCTCCCGTTTGCTTTTCCATTTGTATGCTTCCCCTGCAGCAAAACGTCCATGGTCACAAGCGGCATTTGTCATTGGCATGCAAATAACACGCCTCTGTTTCTCTCCGTTGTATGATCGTAAATGACAAAAGACAGATTGACTTTTTTTTTTTTTTTTTTCAACAAAAAGTACCTGGAGTCATGGTTTCATTGTGATATTGTCAGACGGCCCATTATCCCCCTATGGCACCTTTCATTTCCTGTGAGAGGTTGACAAGGTTCGTACGGGTTCATGACAGCGCCAACAAAAGCGCCAGTCTGAAGACCTAAGGTGAGTGAGAGAATTTCTCTGTTCGGATCCTTTTCATCTGGGGTTCTTTTTTTCCCCAATCGATTTCACCTCATTTCTCAAACTATTCACCGTTCACTATTTTTTCCTCACTTTGCCAAATGAAATCTACACCTTCATGCTATATTCATTCTTATTAACTGACACTGTCTCTTATAGGTATAGATGTATTGTGTGGCCATGTTGTATTTATTATTACTTTTTTTAAAAGCAGCTGACATTATCTGGATGATTGAGATACTTTGTTTGATGCAGAACAGGAGCACATTTTCTAGAATTCCAGAGCATTGCAACTGCATCATTTTGGTGGAAATCTGAAACAAAAAAAAAGGGGGTACAAAATACTTTTGCAGTGCCACCATTCATATGGAAAATGGCCAGACCCCGTCTATCTGTCTGCCTTGAGTTGCATTTTCTGCCACACGTAAGATATATGTCTGACAAAGAAGGACACCAGCCCTTTTCCACAAAGCCTAGAAATCACAATGAAAAGCTACCCGCTCCACGCTGGAAAATACCGGAAGAAAAAGGGTCCTGTCAGCCAGGTAATGGAAATGCTCTTATTTTGAAATATCACTAGCATTTTCGCCTCAGTCCCCTTTATGGGAAACAAAGGCACTCACATCCAGTTCGAAACCATCAAATCAATATTCCAGTTATATAAAGTAAATAGTCTGATGTGTGGGAGAAATGATTGTTTCTCTCAGTACTCATGAACTCGATTCAGGACACGTAAATGTCTAGGAGTACGAAAATCTAAAGACCTCTAAAGACCTTATCCACCGATGCAAACCGATTCAACTTCACGCCGGATTCCTACAAAGGAGCCCAAAGAAGAAACAAATCAAGACCCTCATGATCCATGTTGTGATCTGCGTGGTTGCACACAAGGAGAAACTGCTATTCGATGAAATCTTGGGGAAACCAGAAAGGTAAATTGCACTGGCCAGAGGTGCCTCTGCTGCCCTTCCCTCTGTCTCGTACGCATCACAGACCCATTGGATTACGCTTCAATATGATCCGGGCTGTTTCCCCAAACTGTTGTGCACCAGTGAGCCGTGACATCACCCCCGTTCTCCAATCAAACACGGCTACCGTCCACCCCCCCCCACCCCCCACTGCACCCCTCTCTCCATTCCTGCCAATCGACAAAGCCGGAGACAACTTTTCTAATCTGAAATACTCGTTGGGTGATTAATGGCTCTGCAAACAAACGTTTGAATGGGTTTTGCATGAGACGTATTTAAAGGACTTTCAGCTCGATGCACAGCATCAAGAGGTAAGAGTCAAGCTTTGTGCTCGGGCTCTTCACCGCCGTTTGAAATGAAATGCAGTGGATGACTTTGTTCCCGACCATCATTATGCAGGCAGGCAGCGGTGATATGCACTCTTTGTCTCATGAAAACCATTAGATTAATTAATGGGCGAACATATTTCCCTCTCCTCTCCATCCTTACAAATCAGCTTTCTAGGTCCATTCACTGTTCAGTGAAGTGATTCATTCTTTCTTGACAGACCTTAATTTATATATATTTTTTTTAAATACAAAAAGCCCTGCAGCTAATTCTGATTGACTTGATGGCTTTGTACAATACAAGTGCTGGCGGTTTAATGAGAGCTGGCTAGAATCAAAAGGAAAAGTGATAAAAAAAAAATGTTTCAGTCTCCAGAAGGTTCCACAAAGATGAAACTTCCCACCTTCTCATTCCTTTCCCAGACATCATCTGCCGAGCAATTACTGCGAACGTACAGCGAGCAATGCATCATCCGTGTTTACCGAGTAGGGCCGCCATTTACCATGGTAAATACGGTGGCCTGTGAAGGGGCTGATGGTTTTGCAGCACGTTGACATCTGATATACGGCTGTATGCAGGCAGAGGGCTGATCAAGGCCACCTCTATCACTCAACCAGATAATCTCTGCACCCAGGAAAACAAATGGTCGCAAGCTAACCTCAATAGCCTGTCTCACATGTTCATTTACTGCGCAGCACGTCCTCCTCGCTTGTTTTGTTTCTTGCATAATTACATCTGTGTCAGGGCTTGAAATTAATGGTGCCCCCATGTCCCAGGGCCAGTAAAAAATAATGATTTGGTACAATCATAATTATCATTCCAGACGCGACGATGAGAGAGCAGCTTTCTTTCTTTTTTTTTTTCTTTGGTTCAAATGGGAATGCCTTGAGCCATGGTGAGCCTGTTGCAAAGACAGTGGTGTTGTTGCTAAGGACAAGTTGCTGCCCTCTGCACATCGGGAGAACTCAGTACGTTGCGCCCTGCACGGTTCACCTGCCGTCCACAAGTCACACGGTTTTTGCTATTGGAGGCAGAATCATCAGCTCCCCGATGATAAGATCAGATAGATACGAACAGTCATAACCTTAGCCTAAGCGATTGATTGATGAGGATGAGGGACCATGTTAATGTGTGAGGCAGCGTTTCCAAACACAGGTCCTGGGATCCCACTGCCCTGGTGCTTTAGATGTTTTAGATGTGTGCCGTTCTTGATTTGAATGGACGGCTCATTATCTGGCTTCTGCGGAGCTTGACGAAAACTGTTTTCCTCAAGCTCGCTGTTTTCCATTCCAGTCAGGTCATTTGGGACAGGGAGAAAAACAAAACAAAAACATGCAGGGCCAGGGCCCTGGACCGGGAAACTCCTGTGTCAATTGTCACCTAATATGAGCTGACGTTAGCTGTGCTGTGCTAAAAGCTAATGCCAGCTGGTGGAGCGCTTTTCAGACTAGTTGCTTTGTAAAGCACCAATTCACAACGGTTATCTCACGCCCCTCAGATTACCCTCGACCACATATCAAACACAACTTATGGGGGCAGTTAATGTGTGCAGTATTCGGTGGATTTTGGATATATTTTGAAATATTATTTCGTAACAACAATTAATGAATGCACTGGCTGTATTTACACCCACTCAGTTATGTTCAAAGTGCCAGCGTGTGTGTGTGTATGCAGGAGGTACACCGTGCGCCTTGAAGGATGTTCAAATAGCGCCGTAGAGACATGGGTGTCAAAGAGGGTGAGACTGATTTAGGTGAAGGCAGCTCAATAAGCAAAAAAACATGAGTGGGGGTCAGGAATAGTTCCCCTGAGTAATTTCTAGGCCTTTGTTATGGCTGCAAAATGAGAATAGTGGTGTAGATTGCGAGCTGTTGGGCCAGGGGATAAGATCGAGCCTCGCTTTCTGTTCAAACAGAAGAAAGCAGCAGCCCTCCCACGACCGCCTCCTCGGGTTGGGTAAACAGATGCTAGCTAGATTGAGATGGATTGGACAAAGCCGATCTCTGACCAGAGCGGCTGAATGTCCTTTCTCAAACACAGAGCCTGTCGGTGGCTGTGATATTCATAAGGTGGTTTAGCGATGGCTGTGGAGGCAGATGGAAGGTGTGATATATTACAGAGGCTGGCAAATGGCCTGACACGTGCATTCTGTTAGGAATGGGTGGTCGGGGGGGGGGACTCGAGGGAGCCAGTCTGTTCAATACATGTAGATGCATCCCTGCATGGTCACTCGCATGTCACCATAAGCTGCTTCTACAGACATCATCAACCATCACATCTCAAAGGTTGTTGTGGTTTTTAGGGCGTCTACATTTGTAAACCGTAATGAGTCAAATAAGGAAAAAGAAAAAAAAAAAAAAGAGGACTTTTAAAAAAATAAACGAGTGACAGCGTTGCCCGCGAGCCCTGAAAGAAACTTTCAGAGGAAACATTTTCTCTGGTCCATTTGGAGCTCAGAGTGTGTGTGTGTGTGTGTGTGTGTGTGT
>JBBMJM010064380.1:0-17340 GCA_037832705.1 Centriscus cristatus
CTCTCTCTCTCTCTCTCTCTCTCTCTCTCTCTCTCTCTCTCTCTCTCTCTCTCTCTCTCTCTCTCTGTCTCTCTCAGCAATCACACAGCGTTTCTGTCTACATAACAACCCCAAATCAGGACAAACACGTCAGTTGCTTGGTACGTTAGATTAGAAACTGTTCCAATGCATTAGCTAGCTTGGCAGCAATATAACAGCCTCATGTTAAGAAAATGACAGTGACCTTGGAAAATATTTGCTAGCTAAATGTAAAGTTAATCTTAATTCACTTTCACTTATATAACTTATAAGTTCCTCCTGGGGAGGAAACCATCAGCCCTGGAGAGGTGAAGGGTCATCCTGGGATCCATCATTTGATCTGTTGCCCAGGGTGATGTCGAACAAATGTTAAATCTTCCATTTTGCTCGTATTCCAGTTCCTGTGTTTACTAACACATTGTGCCATGGGTGGTGATTAGAAAAGTTAATATGGAGCCACAATACATGTGCAATCAGAAAAGACTATTCACTCTGACCATGAGCCTCCAGTGCAACGTGGGGAGACCCCACAATTCTTTCCCCCCCTGCTAAGTCATTCCAGGGTTTTTCCAGACCTCGTTCCCATGCTACCACATCACATCCAAATATGTTTCGAATAAAGTGTCAGTTGTACAGCGAGGAATGTGATTGTAATTAGGTAAATATCAGTGGGTTTGTGACTCACACCCACTCTATGTTCTCATATGTTTCAGTGTGGGATGGTGTAGTTCACTTTGGAGCATCAGTGAACCATTTGTAATTTACTTTCATGAACAAGAAATTACACAAAACCACAAAGCTAATTTCACCTCTTTCTTTTGACTTATTTGGTTGCTCCTCTTAACAGCAAGCATTTTTACACAAGTAGTGCAGTAGTAGTAGTATTCATGAAATAAATGTGTGGTTTGCACATCCTAGTCTCGTGTGTGCATGTATGGGTTTTCTCCAGGTACTCCATCTGTATATAAATTATTCTCACTAGCAACTCTGTGCATCGTCCAATGTGCATTTTTTAAAAATTATTAATACAGGCAATTAATATATAATATATATTGTCAACGGTAAATAACTCATTTAGGGTCAAAAGCAAAAATCCCCCAGCAATACTTTTCATAGTTTAATTGCAGTGTTGCTGAAAGGTACTCTGCTGTAATATTTATTCAGAAAACATGATTTTCTTCTGGCGCTGAACAGGAATTTCCCATATGACCATGTCAATGAAACACATCACAGCACCAACTGGTATTTTAAGGATAAACAGACCTGCAGGACTGGAAATAAAACCACTTTGTACAATCATTTCAAAAAAGCTGATGGGGGATCGGACACTTCAGGTTTGCTACCATCAGGTTTGCTACCATCGGTGTGTATGACAGCCTCTCATCATGTGATCACCTGTGGTCACCTGATAACAGCTGCATTGCCTCAAGTCCACATGGAGCCAGAACTGGAATATGCAACCAAACAAATCCAAATAACAGCCATATAGCTGTATATAGTCCCATTCACTCTGATGCCTGAAGCTGGTGAGTCAGTACCGTAATGTCAGGAACTTGGCTGTGAAGTGCAACGTCTGACGTCCAGACGTTTTCTTCTTCTCCTAGCTCCTTCTTAACACCAGGTAGGTGAAGTGACACTTCTCAGCTTTCAGCTTTTCAGTAATACAAATAGACGCGTAATTACAGTACTCCAAAGTATGCTACATGATCAACAAACCTTTGTTTCTATATCGGGGGCGAGAACTGAACCTCGTCCCCGTTTGGGATGAGTCATACATGGAAAATATAAAAAAAAAGTGTAACAACTTTCAACACATACATGCGTGACTGTGTATCCACTGGCTCCTATTTATGTATGCGTCAGTATTTGTGTTCTGAGTAAATCCCTCTCCACTTGCTCCCCACCGAAGTCGCTGCCAAGCATGCGGGGTGACATGAGAATTGAACCATCTGCGTCTCCCCCCACTGGTCCGATGGCCAAGCAGCCAGTAACTTGCTCCAGCTGTCGGGGGGGAATGGAAAAGAAGATGCTGGGACATTCCACATGAACGGCAACCACAATACAAAAGAATGAAAGATGGAGGAGAGAAAGAGCGACGTGAGACACCACAGATGGAAGATGGTGCTTTCTGTAAGCTACCGGCCAGGAACCACTGGATCTGTACCGACTGTTTTTAACTCTGAGTCGTCGCCAGACCACAGACATGACAGAACGGCAGGCGTAACCTGTGTTCTCATGAAACCTTCATGCCAGCACGGTCAGAAAACACGTTGGGCTAACAATAGCTGGAGAATGTGGAGACAACAGAGTGCTCAAAGCTTTCCAGTTGACATTTTACTCATCAATGAGATGGTGCTGGAATTTTTGAATACGCCAAGGACATGTCCACACGTACCCTAACAATCTTCTTTTCTCTGTTTTCCTTGGCACCATATCAAAAACTCATATCTAATAGACATCACATATGAGTTGCTCTTGCTTGAAGTAAACAATGAAAACAACGATTTTGCAGGATTTGTCATCCAGACACAAACCCGAGGGCAGCGTTGGAATTGTTTCACCTGAGACCAGGTTTGTGAAGAACGGACGGACAGAACGATGGAGAACGTGTTTGCACAACAAAGCCTCTCTGTGTGGACGTGGCCTTACTCATCAATGAGACGGCGCTGGAATTTGTTAACACGTCAAAGCCAAGCTCTGAAGCTCTTCTTTTCCGTTTCTGCCCTTATGTGACTGCTTCTTTTCTTCTCCATCTCCCAAAGCAACTTTTCATGAGCATTCGTTGGCATGAGCTGTTGTGGAAGGTGCCAAGCAGCTGACACGCTCCGACACTGACGGCAAAAGTCTTCTTCAGCAGCAAAAGATGAGTTCAAAGACATGTTAGAACCTTAGACTGTGGACAAATTCCAACCTCATTTACATGTTGATGGTCAAAGCACCAAATGTTTAGTCTTGTCAAAAAAAAAAAAAAAAAAGTAGACGATAACAACACAATGTTATAATTCTTTTCCAAAAGTGTGTATGTATGATGTGTACTGTAGAAAGTACTATACTGTTTTTTTTGTCATTTAGTCACCTGTTGTTATTTCCGACTTACTACGTATTGAATTCCATGTGCCCGATTGGTACACAGACACAGATAATACAGACTTGATGAATTTAAGGGCATTTAGACATTTAGTCGCTGTTTTAAAGTTCTTCTTCATTCCTGCTGATATAAAAGTTGACAGTTAATTATTCTGAATTATTCAGCTAAAGTGTAAATGTATTTACTGGTATTTTCTGTTCCACTCGACTCATGTTTGACCTCTTGCATGTCATCAGCCTCCAAGAAACATGGCGGCAGGAGTGATTTATCCATGCAAAGTGATTCCCCCGACTGGGAAAAAGGCAAAAATTGCAGCATAAAATCATGTCAGACTATAAAATAGATGCATCTTAAATAAGTGGTTTGGATTTGTAACTAAAGAAATGAGCATTTGCT
Organism: Centriscus cristatus; assembly: GCA_037832705.1. NCBI lineage: Eukaryota > Metazoa > Chordata > Actinopteri > Syngnathiformes > Centriscidae > Centriscus > Centriscus cristatus. Next base: position 3,503 of record JBBMJM010064380.1, read on the forward strand.
GTCATACTCTATAAACATCACATATCTGTGTCTCAATTTTTTATTTGCTCTGTTAATTGAACCCATGAGCTGAATCCGACGAACACACAAGAAAAAAATTCAAGAAGCAGAGCAAAGTTCTTCGGCAACAAGCTGAGCCACAGGATCGTAAATCTGCTCAAATGTTTCCTGGCTGCACAAGGTTCCTCAGCGGTTGTGAGGACGTCGCTGAGGCAAGTGCCTGGACGCCATTCCTAGTCCTGGAGGCCAAGAACTCTGCTTTGTGTGTCCCTGCGGCCGGCAGGTCTAACGCCACTGATGCACTGCGTGTTAGCCTGAAGCCTGAAGCTGCTATCTAAACACTGGGAGCATATTTCAGTGCTATTTTCTGTGCAGTGTGGCTGCTGCATGGCCATTAAATGGCCTAAGAGCTGAGGTCCAGGGCACTTCTGGACCAACAGATCCCAAATGAAAAACAGCACATCCACGAGAAGGAAAGAATACCCATTCATATGAAGGCCAAGGTATTTTCTTTGCAATATGCGCCCGACATTGGGAAGAAACCCCCCCACAATGATCGTCTATGGGCAGGTTTTAAATTTTGACTATATGAACGTCTGTTCTCCCTCCAGGTATTTTCATTGTCAATTAACCCGTATGGGTTGGTGTCAAGGGGAGGGAGCTTGACTCCTGCACCTCAGGCATGTTTGGAGAATGTCTACGGGGGCGAAATGCTGGACGCCACCTTACAGCTGTGGGTTCTTTAAAAGTCTGAAAAGTCTGGAGGTGCAAACATGTACGAGCTGTCACAGTATTTACAAGGACCAACACATCCATTGAGGACTGAGTGACTTCGGATAATCAAAACTGGTGAGATCCACTTTGTTTTTTAGCATTTAGCCCATAAGCTGACATTGTCGGCTCATTTGCAGAAATGTCAGTTTGTTCATTCAGTGTATATCGACACCCACCATGTTGTGTTGGGTTTGTTTTGTTTTATTTATTCAGTGTATTTGTGAGCACTGAGGCTTTCTTTCTCCTTCATGACAGGTATGTTAAATTCACTGGCTTCCAAAGTGGCATTTATTAATTCATTCAAATTCAATTTAACTCCAGAACCACTACAGGAAAATAGTGGCTCTATGTGTGTGGCTGGATAACAACGGATCACTCCGGATGTACAGAGCTATCACAAACTCCCATTTTGCTCCTGGAGGTTATTTCTACAGTGTCATCGTTCTGTAAGTGAGATATTTCACATCCCTCAGGTTTCAACCATGACATTTGCTCCGTTACCACAGAAACAGCTGTTTCCCAACAACAGGTCTGCTCCGCAAAATTTGGAGGCACTTAGTTTGAGTTTGACTAAAGGCCAGTGCAGATCACTGGCGAGGGTGACATGATGCTTTGATGAAACACTGAAGCAGACTGAAGCATGGCAGCGCTCCAAATGTACAACGTGACCTCTGTTGAGGAGCTCTAGAACCCGTCTGTCAGTCTGCTCTGCAATCGGTTCCACAGCATGCTGATTGGGACTCCACCAGCCAAAAAGTATTTGAGATCACACGATTTTTTCCCTCTTTAGATCTGGATTGGCAGCAAAACATCAAAGTCTGAATTTACTGGATTCCACTGGATGTATAAAGATAACGTCAAGGGGAGGTGGAAGGTTGTTGGTGTGAATCTGTCAAGCGTCACACGTTGGCGATCACTTCTTAGGAAATGTATTTATAATACATTGTTTTTTACGAGGTACAGGACTGAAGAAGAGGCATGAAAAGCCTTTTAAGTATTATGAAATATAATTATTGATGTTGTCTTCTTCAGCAGGTGAATGTGATTAAACATGATATAATGCAACGTAAATAATGTAGCAGGGGAGGACGAAAACACAGGAAAAGGAATGTTATCATTATATTATATAATACATTTGAAGCATTTTCAATTTTCAAGCATCAAATTCTTGTTGAACCTGTGGTTGTGACCTCAGCTTTGTTTTTTTTCTTGGTCTCTTTGGTGTATTAATAATTTACATATGCTCCTGCGATAACGAAAAAGATCCCGCAAAAGGACATAAGCTAGCTAGCCGTTGCCATGGATACAGGCTGTTTAGTGTGCACATGCAGTATTAAATGACAAAAAAGTATATGCACATGAACCTGTAATTTGCATTTCCTCAGTTCAGATATGAAGTCTGAGATGTTTGAACTGTAATGACCTGAATCTTGACGCCAATGCACGACAAACATTATTTGTATACGTCTCGCAAAGGAAGTGGAAAACATTTCAAGAACCCTGGAAAATGCTTCAGTTAAACCTGACACAAAATTTCATATCCTGAAATTTCTGAATAAATGTCAAAACAACCCTCCTGCTCAGGTAATGTCATTGCCGAGCCAAAGCAGGACGCGATGAAATGAACACCGAGCACTGGGCACTGATGAGAAAACCAGCCTTGGACATGGTGAACATGCTCCTCTGTTTTCTGCAGGAAGTGTCACATGACCTGAGAGGCTCATGTAGGACAAAGAGACGGGGGAGAAAAACATTCATCTTTTCCTTCCTTCTTTAACCTTTTCCATCAGACTACGTGTGAAACAAGCACACAACTTTCCAAATCGTTTACAACCCCCGGGACACTGGTAGAACAGATGAATTTCACTGTAATTATTACAAATTGCAGTCTGGAAGCTTTCAAATGCACAGTGATGGAAAAAAGTCAAACAACCTTTCAGCAGCTCTGATATGACAAGAGGAGACTGAACCATTTGAAGCTCCAGCAGATGACATTTTATGGGTTTCCCATTTCGTCTTTCTCCTTCATTTCTCCATACAACCAGATGAACGTTGCAAATAGTGGGGTCGTTTACACATGCACGCATACGTTTATCTCAATACTTTGTGGCACGCTGCTGTGTTCAGTTTATATCTGTATTAACCAATTATAAATCCACCGACTATTAACAAATCTGTTGAAACACTGCCCCTGTTGGTTTGGAAGAAAACACGAAGGTTCAGTTTGTTTGGCTCTGATCGACACTGGATCATCAACGAAATTAAAATACAGGGTGAATTTTATGATGCTGTGTATGAGAAACTGTGATCAGACGGTGAAATAAAGGAAAATACTGAGGTCCAGTGAGCAATTAATGTCCAACATTGAAAAAAACAAAAAAACTGTCATGCCGACAGTTTGGAGCGGTATCACCAACTGTTTCTTAATTCATAAGGAACAAATATTCTATTTCTTTTACAGCTCGAGTAAGCATCATTAGAGGATAGAACCAATTAGAGCCAGCTCAGATAAGAATATTTGTTCAGTTTGTCTTATATACTCGATAATTGTAATCATTTAGAATTACTTAGTCTTCCTTTAAAGTGAATCCCATGGAGGCAATTCGACAACATTTTACACTTCACTCTTGTTCACTGTCAAACATTGGTCAATAGTTCATCAGAAGACATTGATGGACGGAGGACGAAAGTTGTAATGAAGGAAAATTTGACTTGTAATTCATATTATTTCCCACAGAGACTTTTGTAGCACTGACATTCTTTTCAGTGTCCAACAAGTCGCCCCAAATGAGGCAGAACATACATAAGTGCAATAATACTGCTACAATTGCTGAGGTTTTATTAAAGCGTGCCAATACATACCAATTTATCCTAAGGTTTCAAAGAAGGGGAGGCGTATTTTTTCTTGGCCTCTGTGGGAGCAGAGACCTCCAGACCAAATGGTAATTCAGCATCTTTTTTCGTTTGAGGAAAATTATTCGCCAGCAGTCTTTCCTCCCTCAGAAGAATTGACCCTGTTTTGCATTTATTTAGTTAAACTGACCTCTGTGGTTGTGAATCAAGGTTTTGTTATCCTTCCATTCCTATCAGAACTTCCTGCAAAAATACACAACACGGAGGTTCTTCCTGTATTTCCCTCACACTTTGCAGAGGGGAAGCAAAGCAGAAAGACACTGCAGATTGGAATTGAATCCATTCACATGTACAGGTCTGAAGGTTGTGTGGTCTCGCTGAGCGTTGGTGCGTTCGTCTCACTGGCCCGCTGACCAATGACGTTTGTGTATTCTGGGCCACAGTGCAGCCGCAAGTCCAGCCGGTGTCGAGCCTCGGCCAGACAAAGCAGACAAAACTGGTTATGCCTCCAAAAGGAAAACACGACCAAGATCAACAAATTGGCTTAAATAGGCAGGAGGAAGGCAAAATAAGCAAGACATGGATGGCGCTCGCAAGGGTGTCGCAGGACGGTTGGCTCAGCTTTAGACTTAATCCCGAGCTGCTGCAGAGGAAACTCAGAAAAACAGACTTATCTTATCTAGCACACAACTGAGATTATGATTAGTAGATCAATATGTTTTAGTTGCTGGTATGATACGAGACACATCCTGTTATGTTACATGATTATCCTTGTCTACTTCAAACAGGACACCTATGAAAAGGGTCAATCTTCTGGAACCTACCTTTCTGGCTTCGAGGCACGAATGTTTTCAGCCTCATGAGCAGCATCTCTGTCGACCCGTCTTCCTCCACACTGAATTAAAAAGCATTACAAGGTTTGGCCTTGATATTTTGCTCAGAAACCCTGACCAGTCAAAGGAGGATCGTTCTGACCATGGGGGGAGTCTAAGTGATCAGGTGGATTGTCACCAGACTTATTACCAGACAACTTTAACTTTTCAGACTTTACAACAAACGTGACTGAATCTGTCTCTGCCACCTTGCGCTTGCGACCGCCACTTTTTCACTGCACTACTCTACACTTTTACTCCTGGACACTTGATTCCTGCTACACCTGCCAATTCTATTCTATTCTAATTCTATTCAATTCTATTTATTGAATATGTATTGAATGTACACTGTTTATAACATCCTGTACCGTGTACAGTTAGGTTAGATTTGTAAATACATTTCTTTAAAGAAATTCTTTTTTTCTTACTTCAATTTGATTCTTTTAAAATGTTTAAGCTAAGTTAGATTTGTTTGTTTTGTTTGATTTTTTTTCCACTTAATTTTGACTCCTTTATACTGTAAATGTTTTTTATATTACTATGTTTTGCTGTGTGCTACTACTGTTGCTGCTGTAAACTGCAAATTTCTCCACTGTGAGACAAATAAAGGTTTGTTATCTTTTTTTAAAATAGAAGAAACCGTTTCATGTGGCTATTTTGGCACATTAGTGTTTAACTAAAAGCACAAACTATGCAAATGAAGACAAAAACAAATCATCTGACTCATCCTGCAACTCTCTACAAGCCTTCTTCTGCTGTTTCAATCTTTGAATATAAAAAATATCACATCATCCAGATAATAAATGATATCAGACATTAGCAGTTTTTTTCCAGTGTTACCATAAGATTTACTGCAGACTTGATCCTTTCCTTTTCCTTTGGCAGCTTTGGAGAAAGAAGAGAGAATTACACTTTGCAACCACCACGTTTACTCTCCACTGTTGTTGCAGTCTCTACGGCACCGGTGACCTTTGACCTTTTTCAGGAAGGGCGGCGCAGTTGAGCAATGGTTCAAGTAACTTTGTGGGTCCATTTCAGCGCTGCTCAACCTTAAACAAATAACTCAAGGCCGTATGCTTTGAACCGTACAGCTCCGCAGATTTTCAAGGTTAACACCACTCTTGCTTTGGAGAATGATCTATAGTTTCATGCTTTGTCGTTTTTATCGAGGCCTCTGCCCCCGACGGCCACATAGGTCATGCCAGGCGACCACATGAAACTTTCTGTGGTAACAACAGTGTGATTACCCCTGCTGAAAACCTGATGGTTGCACACACTTTATAAAGAGGTCAGTCTGAGCTCTGAGGGGGCCTTCACACTCAAACGTCTGGTCGGTGTTTCTGCTCCACTGTCTCCATCTGATCCTTGCTTCTGGTTTCACACTGGATAAATACCAGTTGACCTACTGACGTTCTGTCCTTGTCACACATTGGTTGGAAGGAGGCATGAGTAAGATGTCGTCACAGCACCAAAGTGCTCAAATGAGCTACAAATTAGCCTTAATTAACTACCACTTAGCAAAGAGGGCTTCTAACCATTCTGACTCCAGTAATCACCAGATTCTGTTGTCATGTCTTTTATGTCCTTTGTCAGACAAAAGTGCTCCAGTTGTTTCCCTTTCGCTTCTGCCTCCAAATTTGGTTGAGACATTTTCTTGCCGCGGCTCTTTTGCGGAACGTGTTCACCTCTTTACCCGTCAGGGTAAGCGGGTCTCCCAGGTCTTCAGCTTGCAGCTGGGGGCTCTGCAACCTTTGCTGGGAGACAGCGAGGAGTTACTATTCCATCTACAGACAGAGATTTGGGAGTCTTTCCCTGTGATCATCTTGCTGTTCTTCTGGCATTCATCTTGAGAAAAGAAAAAAACTCTCATCACCAGAATATGATCCAGCTTACCAGTCTGGCAATGCATTTCAGAAATGGTCTTTCTCAGCATTTGTGTCACATATAAAGCTTCTCAGATATCCAATGTCAGTATTTCCAGGTGGAAATCTCCTCCATGAATCCCATCAAGGAGATATTAGAGTTGGGTGGTGTTTGAAGGGGGAAGCAGAGAACGAGCCAAAGAAGAACCTGGACTGGATCCTGGTGTTCTGCGGAGGATCTCATCCGCCATCGCTGGCTAGCTAGCTGCCAAAAATAGTATCTATGAACCAACTGTGAGGATCATAGATCAGGACACAAACTAAGTGTGTGTAAGTCTGTGACCTTTATCCGCATCAACCTTTGCTGGCAGAAGCTACGATGAATATAAGTGATTCAGAACACTCACACACAGGCAATAAAACAACCAGAAAACTGAGTCACCGCCACTGATAAGTGTCAGGTATGTTCAAGTCATTCCATGCTAAGCAACAGCAAAAATATTTAGACTGCATTCTGATGTCCAGAGAAAATATTCTCATCGTTTCAAGTGAATAGAGGCTTTATCTGTCATCTCCAAGTCAAAGAGGAACATCTTTGATGTATGTGGGAAGGCAGTAGCTGAGGGAAGTGTCTTTCAATTTATAATAAACATTTCCAAACTGGACTTCAGGCAATAAATATGAATCAGAAGGCTCATATTAGAGGTTGTGAAATCACGAATATCCTGCTTGCTATCAGTGCTAACGTGCAACACTTGGATGGGATTACAGTGAGGCTAATGTCTTTTGGCTCATCTCTTTGGACGTTAGCTCACGAGTGAGGTTGAGCGTTTGATGAATAGCTCGTCAGAAGTCAGAGCAGCTGTGGTCATGAGACAGTTGTCGAACTCAACTCCGTGTTGACAGTGTTTTTTACGAGGATGCAACACAGCTGCTTAATTTCCAGCTTGAGGTGGTGAAGACTGACTTGATGGACGTGAGCTGGCTTGTGTGAGGTCCTCAGGGTGTGTGTGTGTGAGCGGGTGGGGGGGTTAAACCACAGCTGCAGGGCAATAAGCCATACAAGGCCCACGTCTCCACACTTCCTCACTCGCATCGACATCCGTTTCCTGTCTGAGATGGGATATTATACGTCAGATAATGACATGTACAATCATCGCCGCTCTTATGATGAAAACACTTGACCTCTGACCTCCAGGGGATTTACATCCGACCTCAGTACTGCACAGAGAGAATCTACGGGCGAATCAGTGCCTTCCTCCTTGTTGTGTGGGCTCAGGAAAGCGTGAAAGGACGCTGATTTCTGCTGCATTGATTCAGGATGAGAGAGAAGCTGTGGTCACGACTCAATCTGTCCCATATGGGGCTGACGTGAAGCTCTGGGGATGTGGGTGTGTTGAGTTAGACGCTCTGGCAGCTCAGCCATGTTACAATAAATCGTAGGCCCACATTGTAGCCCAAATGAAAATATGCACCCAAGATATTTAGTGTCATTACCTCTGACGTTAGAACACATTTCACTAATGATACTGAACATCAGCTGTGAGCTATGATAAATAGGTAAAAGATTCTTAAATCTCGAAATGCATTTGGGTCATCACACTTCTGTGAATGGCTTTCTTGTCTCTTAAATCCAGTCCAGACAAAAGACTCAACAACTTGCAACATGCAGATACGTGCATCCATTTGCAACAGAATGTTCCAGCAACAGTCCAGTTCACACCAATCGTTGTGACCTCACATAAACTACTGTTGTTTCCACAGCCACAGATGTGGTACGATGTGCTGTAAAGTGGAACAGGACAACCAACCCACTGGAGAACTCAACTCTTATTTTTGGTGAATTTCCGTGATGCACACTCTGGCGTTTCTCTTTGTGATTTTGTTAGCTTAGCATTTCAAGCTAATGTATTTTTCGTGTCTTCTGTCCAAAAGTTAACATCTTTAACTAACTGGACGTAACTGGATACATCACAGACACAGACAGGTACCCGTTGCCAGGTAATAGCTTATCAGTGATTAGTTAGAACATTCTGGAACTTCTCAACCATCAACGAGGTGCAACGAGATCATAACACTGTGTCACCTCAAATCTTTAGTCTGGAATGGTCTGGAATATTCTTTGCCCATTAACCTGGAATGGGACTCGTATGATTTTGTTCCTTACAGTTAAAGAAGTGTTTTATTGGAAATGAAAAAAACAACATTAAACAACCTTCTGGAAATACATTTGAGATCACTGTGGCCTGCATCACATCCTGCTCTGTGATTGAGTCCCTCGAGGACACTCATGTCATCAGAGTCCTCGGAGGCAATAAAAATGAGTAGATGCGGCTGTCACTCACTGTGTGGAAAACTATGCGTGTCCGTTGTGGTGTGTGTGATCAAATAAGTGCGACAGCTGCGTTTGACAGGGAACCGTTTGAACGAGCCACAAAGTATTATCATTGTGTGTAATTACCTCATTCACACATGGACAACATAACGGTTTGGAAAAGGCCAGTGGCTGTTTGAGGACGCGTGTGGAAGTTGTGAAAATATGACTCAGTGTGTTCTGCATCCATAAACTCAACAAGACGTACTGTATGTGTGCGTGTTTGTGTGTTTGTGGCTGCACTTAAAATGATCTGAGCCACTTGATCAAGTTGACGTGAATCGAGCAGGAAAACGAAAATCAAACGCAAGTTCACATTCCAGACAAGAGGCATGTGCGTGTGTGTAACGTGTGTGTGTAAGTGTGTGTGTAAGTGTACAATTTCATCCTGTTAGTTTGCATCTTTCCACTGAATGTTTCTTAGTACATCAGCAGATCCATCTGGGCGAGTTCCCGTCCCAGTTTATCAAACAGAAATTTCTGTTCCCTTCTGGTTCACTGAAACATGCACGTCTCGGAAATTCCGCCTTCATCTGGTAGAAATGTTTAATTAAGTAAGCCTGGCACTCATCAATCAAAATTTTAATGGCGTTAAAGACTAACTTCCTCGGATGAGTTGTAGGCAAATGGATTGTCTGTTTGCTTGAAGATGTTTGGTCACTCATCTAAGAAATTTCTTCTTTTACAAATCAATGGACCTGGATGATGAGAACTTTCACAGACTTTTAAGACGTTGCTGTGTTCCACCAAGGGAATATCCCCAGTATATTTTCTTGAATAGAAAAATGTCAACAAACAAATGGACAATAGATGTAAAACCAAATAGTTTTGTAAAGACAAACATGGTTTAAGTCCCTCTGTTTAATGTGTTCTGCTCTCAGAAACAATGGCCTCCTCAGGTCAGTTTTTCTCTTTGTCCCGCCTCCTTATTTCTTCATGTGTCTGCTCAGCGCTTTCTCTCTGTCTTTCATGTTTTAAACCTCCATCAGTCAATATTCAGGATAATAAGGTGCTAAAATTGGACAAATGGGGCAAGAAGCATTATGAACACAAACCAGAGGTTCTTTCCTTTTCTTTCGTTTTACATATTGTATGTTTTTTCAAGATGTGGTATCTCCATTGCTGAATGCGCTATTGATTATAGATGTGAAAACTAACACAGGGGGATGGATCATAAATATGTCTGTGGAGGAAATTACAGTGACCATCACAGCTGCCAGCATGAATCACAAAGTGCAAGTTAGGACTGTTTCCAGTCATCTCTGTGTTACCTGCAGATGAACCTTGGTATGAGGCCAACGTGAACATACACAAAGAAAAATGTTTTATGGTATTGACATTGACTGTTAACATAAAAATAAACCTTCTGGGAAGAGACACAGCTTGAAGGTAGACAAAATCCTGAAGCCCTTTGTGGCTGCAATCATCAACGCCGGCTGAATGTCCAAAAAACCTTGAGCACAGGAACACAAACACATTTTTTGTCAGTTGGCCAGAGACACTCATAAATCCCCCAAAATGTCAGACATTCAATATTTTATCAGTTTATGGGCTATTGTCGTCGATCATCTTACAGTGGATCCCATTTAGTGAGTTGAATTATCATCCGGCTCAGGCTGCTAACCTAACGCGATGCTAGCCAGCCAACGTTTCTAATGGTGCCTTTCCACTACACAGATCTCGGTTTGGTTCCATTCAGGTGCTCCGGCTGTATGAAACAGCCAGAGTTTTAAGTGCAACACAAACACATAAGCTATCACAGACAGAGAAGATTGACGGAACAGGACACGACCGAAGAGACAGAACTCTGCTCCAAGCTGCGGTCTCTCCCTCTGGTTCGGTCCAACCTGTATAGCAAACGTCAACTGCCAAAAAAACATGAAAATGGCTGGACTTCGTGAATGGACCACAGTGTGTTTTGCACACCTTGGCCATGTTCAGTGAGAATGTAATTTGGAATAAAGAACTCGCTATCATCAGTAGAACTACTGACTGCTAGACTAGTCTACAAGGCTACTGTTTGGAAGGCTGCGCATGGGACATGGGACATTAGAACAACTAAATGCTGTAAAAAATGAAATTCACTCTAAACCTTTTCTTTTACGTCCTGGATTAGGTTTAAGTCTGAAAATGAAAGGTCACCTTAGCAAATGACTGCTGCCAAAGATGTGAACCGTGGACATTTGAACCGATGAGAACCGGCTGCATTGAGATGGTTCAGATAACTCTGATGTTAATCCATGTGTCTAGGTAAAGGACTCTCTCACCTTTGACGTGAAACTCTGCATCACATCGTTTTCATCTACAGCCTCATGAGACAGATCTTTCATCTGTACCGCCATGGGAACGGTCGAACAAATCAACTCATGAACATTGGACGTCTCGTATCCACATGTGAGGCATTGGGATACACTGTCCTTGGAAAAAAAATGTTTTCCGGCACTTCTGTTCGCCAATGTGTCTTTTATTTAACCGCCAGAGCTAATCACACGTTCGGCCAGATCCAGCAGGGTATGCTCTGGCATTTATTTACAGTCAGGTCCACTGCCAGGACATATCATCCAGGATTCAGTAATTCAAAGAGCCTGGTCTCCAGCACGGGCCCAGTCCCTCAACAGCCACAATCTAAAATGATTCTCTTACATTGGACAAAGCTAAAACATGAGCTCACGATAAATTTAACCACCTATGTCTTCTGATTGTGTGGACCAGATGGGGACACCTCTATTTATAAAAGTCATATGTGGACACCAACTCTGCCGACACATTGTATTCGCCTGATGGTTTTTATTTCTGCAGTGATTTTCAGTTTATAATGCCGCAAAGATTTGCTCTTGCTTTCTCTGAGTGTTGGTTTTCTCCTCACCCAGATAATCTGTCTCTTGCACAGGTGCAGAATATTGAGATGGAGATTTGAAGTTCACAATGAGCACACAGCTGTTTGTAATCACAGGATCAACAGAAGGTCACCAAATTCTCTAGATTTGTCACCTTACAATGAAACACACTTCACAACTTAACAGAGATGTTGGCTTGTTGCGAGCTGGTATGTCAGTTTGGTAAAATTGCTGCAGCTGTAAATGTTCCTTTTTTTTCTGCAATTAGCCCGCACCAGAAATCAGTCCCAGCAGTTTGGCACCACAGGTGATTGACAGCGTGCCCGCGGAAGACGTGTCACAACATTGGTTCGGGGCTGGAACATTTGTGTGAGGGTGATGATTCGAGTGAGTGGAGAATTTCGGTTCAGACTGTTGGCAACCACCACTGGAGCGTAGCTGGCTATGAGTTAGCTGGCTACATGCTAGCTGGCTGTCAGTCCTCCCCACAGAGTGTTTGACCCCACTGCTGTCCGCCACACTTAGATTTAAATGGATTTGGAGAAGATGAGTCCTACGTTCACCTTCATGTTGGCGCGTGTTTTGCTGGGGCGGTGCTCATTGGAAGGCTCTACTCTGTGTCTCAGTGGCGTTCCCATTGTCCTTGGGGGTCACTTTGTATGTGTGCAACGAAGTGGAAAAACAAGCGATGCGATTCACGCTGACATGGCTGCAGGTGGAACCGGCTCAGCTTGCACAAACATGGGTCCTGGAGCGGCACCAAACTTCATGCTCTCACAGCTCCACGTGTTGCAGAATTGGCAAGTTTCAATTCCAAAAAGGAAACTTTGCCATTACAAGGCAAGTGGGCAATGAAAATTCAATTAAGGCCCCTGTACCTCCGGTGCTTCACTCACAGCAGCGGACTGAAACAGTCCAGCGCTCCATCGTTGGACCTTTACGGCTCCGGTTTCTGTTTGGATAGAAGGAAGTGTGGTCCAACTCCGCTCACATCAACACGTCGCTCCAACTATAGATTTCATCTGGTTCGCTGCAGTCTGGTTCCACAAGGTCTCATTAGAATCCTGTTGTAGTTTATTATGTATTACTGAGGGATTATAATTTATAGACCTAAACCTAGACATTTTGACAGACCTGCTGTTGTATTGTAACGTCTTGTATGACATTTTGGATGACGTGGCCCCACAGGCACTCACCGATGAGGAATCGCTATCTCTGTCACTGAGTTGAAGCAGCAGACAGTGAAATTCTTCCCTCCTGCAGATATACAATCCAATCATTCAATACCAGTGCATCTGTAAATTTTCTCAGTTGGCATTCTTTAAAGGGGGAACACATGATGTTTTCACTGGACATTTTTGTTTGATGCCAAACAGCCTTTTTTGGTTTGAAAGTGCATTTTTTAGAAAGACGTCTGCATTTAATCACTTGTTTTTCTTACTCTTTGGACACTGCAGTGGATTATCATACCGATGGAACAACAATCAGTGCACCATAGAAGGTACAGATATTTACTGCAAAGTCAAACTAGAATAATCAGAGGAGGCTTTTTTTTCATTTGCTGGACATTTGTGTTAATTTTAGTTGAATCGATGTGAATTCCTGAGGTTTGTAACCATTTCAGCTCTGAGGTCAAAGAGACAACACAGAAAACCTCCTGGCTCGTTGCCATATAAAATTGTGTGCAAGTAACTTCCTGCTGATTGACTTTGAATCCTGTTTCCTGTAAACATTCATCACTGGACTCCAACTTACAGCTTCTGTTGTTCACAGAATGTAAATTATATAGCAATGTCCTCATTACTGATGTCTGTTGGTTCTCCATGGACAATGATTGGCTGGAAGGAGATGTGAGCATGACTCAGTTGCGTCACCAAAGCTCTCCAATTAGTGAGTTAGCCCTGTCTACCACTTGGCAAAGAAGGCTAATGAATAAATGCATCATGACAACAACACACATGAGGAAACGTGGTTCAGATCGAATGCAAAAATATAAAAGACCAAAACAATGTAGGTGTGAGAGCCTCTGAGAACATTGTATGCAACAATACGTTTAGATGGAGCTTGAAAAATACCCATAAATGTAGAAATATAAGAAGACTTTTTTTTAATTTAAGGTAATAAAAAGTGCTGCCTGACCTCGTTCAGGCTCTGTGCAGCAGAGGATCTTTAATACTTTGCCGTCCACCTTTACGTAATACATGACCTCAGTGAACACTTACAGTCACCATCAATTTGCAGCCCCCACTGATTCCCTGCAGCGCCC
>JBBMJM010064489.1:4283-17339 GCA_037832705.1 Centriscus cristatus
GAAATGTTTGGTGCTTGCTTTTTGGTTCCCCCCCCCCCCCCGCCCCCAAGAAATTGCGGACTGCAATTTCTACTTCAAAATTCTCAATGAAGGCTCATGAAGTTCTTAAACTAGACCCCATCCGAGACCCGACCGTCTACAAACGCCTGACACCACTTTCCTTTTTTCCTCCTCTGTGGAAGCCGTCGCCGCTGTTTCCATTCATCCCTCGTCACCCTTTCACCTCTCTTGCCCTCTCTTCCTGTGACACTGAGCAGCTGTCCCTGTGCCGTGCTGGGGGCCGATCACGACCATCTGCACGGGCTGGGGCCCATCAGCATCAGCTGACACATCAGCTCGCTGACTTTTACACCTTCCTCAGGTCGCAGGTGTTGCCAGCGGACGTCAAGAGGGCAACGGCACACGCAGACGCGTGGATGCTACTCTGCGCACATAAATATTCATAACGCATTCATTCTTGTGAAAATGGAACTGTGTCAAATCCTCCTTAATGACTACTTAGGCAACATTTTCTAATTTGATATCATCTAATCTCCTCAGATCTGTTGGAGCGCACATACAAACAGGGCGGTGCGGTTACGGTACTTCCAGCACTCCGCCGCTGAAGATTTTCAAAAAGGAATACATCACAGTTACCTTAAATGCTCTAAAAGGCTCGTACTTAACACTCCGCGACCTCGCCAGCACATACACACCGTGACGTGATGCAAGAAAACCAGCGGCCCAAACATCAAAGGGCTCGACTCAGCAGTTTTTTGCCCTGAGCCTCGATTATAGCGGGCGCAAGTATTGCTTGATTTCAAAAAAGGAGGGGGGGGGCAGGAAGAGAGGGAGCCAGGAAGCAGATGGGTGCTGAGAAGCTGTGTTTGTGGGGTCATCCCAAAGAGGACTGTGAGTCCCACACGATCAAAGCCATTCCGACTGCTTTCACACACGTCAATAATAAATAAAAAGCCAACAATCGCACACACACACCCAACCTTTGTGTTGTACTTAGAAATGGGTTTAACTGGGTCGTTTCGTGGCTATTTACTTCCACGAGACTTGCCATTAATTTCTGGAAGAGCAGTGATTAAAACTGTCGGGAGCAACACCGGGGCCGACACTGAGTCATTAAAGTGGTGAGGCAGCAGAGAAAGAAAGAACGTTGATAAATCGTTCCCCATGTGTGCATGTTGCTCCTGTAATCCATCATAAAACATGAACCACAAACCCAGAGAGCATTGTGTGAGGAATCCGATGCTCCTGCGTGTGTGAACAAACTAAACAAAAGACACACGGCAGAGCAGCGCTGAGTCATGGTCCAGGACATGGAGCTATCCAGACAACCGTACTGAAGGAGAAGTGGTCGAAGGGAGGCTGAGTGGGCCGCGGAGAGGGGACGTCCGAGGTAATGAATCAACAGCTTGGCCCGTCTGCTCCTTCACGTCAGCGCTCAATGCTGACTCTCTGTCTTTGTGGGAGACTCGATATTCCCGTTTGTGAACGAAATGGATCACCTGCAATCCTTTTAAGAAGGGGCGGTCGCTTAAACTCAACCGAGCTTCAAGACATTCAGTTCTAAGAATCATTCGTATCCGCAACGGCTTTGATTTGTCGACAGCCTGCACACTGCGTGACATCGAATTCTATCTCACTGCTTATGAAAAAGTGGTAATTAACATTCTGCCTTCATATCTTCCAGAGAGACTTTCTCATAATTATAATCATTAACTATGAGTCCATTAACATAAAATCTGTTTCAGTTGCTGGATGAACAGAGTCAAAGCGTAAAGGAAGCGGCTTACGGCAGCTTTCTTAGCTTTCAATTTCTTCTTTTACCACCATACTATGCATCGATAACAACATTTATTTGTAAGAAATGGTCAAAAAGAAGCCTGAAGCTTTTCCCAAACATCACAGTTGAACTTGGGCAAAACAAAAATTCCTTTGCTGTCATAAATGGGGCATCTGTAAATTCAAGGCCTAAGACCAAAGATTCCGGGCGGAACGACTCGCAGCTACGTGCATCCAGTTGAAACACGGAAGCACCCAGCGACGACCCGTCATTGTCACCTCACATACACCGCTGTCGTTTCCACAGCAACGGGTGCGTTGCGAGGTGCCGTAAAGCTGCACCGGAGGACTCAACTCTCCGTAACGGCGAGCGACCGCAATATCCGACATTTCTCTTCACGCTGTTAGCGTAGCATTCCCAGACACTGTTATGAAACACCTCGAAAGGACTTATCAGCTCCTCCTTGTTCTGTGTCCAAAAGTTAGCATGTTTGCTAGCATGTTAGCAGTCACACAGTCAGCCGTTAACAGCGATTGAACAGGTAGAAACCACTGCAGCTTCTAATGAGTAATGACGTGTAGCAAGCCAGTGGGAAAATGGGATTGAAAAAAAGTTTAATTGTGCTGACCTTCCATGGTTTTAATCCCTAAATGAATTATATACTACCGAGTGCATTAGCCATACCATGCAGTATTGGGCTGCCTGGGTGATTAGCTGCAGTCAAACATTACAAGACCTTTGTGAGACCTTGAAAGTCATTCCTACAGCAAAGGTCAGCTGAGAACACACTGCACGGCGTGAGGGGAAGATTAAACAGGACAGGACGGTAAGTCTCACCGGACCGGAGCAGCACCGGGCGGTGGGTCCTCACACACATTGTTCCTGATTCAGCTGCACTGATGTGAACCAGAGAGGCTGGAGCTGGCGACGCAGTGTGGAATACGCCTAAAGCAGTTAATGACATCAAGGAAGGTCAGTGGAATTCTGCGTGACTGTACGGTATGCTGTGTTGGACAGAGAGAGCACTGAAAATTACATCCTCCATTATAAAATTGTAGCTAGCAATGCCGTCTCCAGGTTGAAATCTTTTCTTTTTCTAGAAGCTCGAGTCTTGATTTGATTTTGCTACGACAACAAGTTCTCCATCCAATGCACCATTCTCTGGGAACGTCAACTCTCCCATTACGGTTTAACGGATTCATACATCATCAACAGGAGAACAATGGCCGTCCTCGGCCATTATTAATGGAGGAGCTCCAAAGTGCTGATGTGGCCAATATGAAGGCCTTTGCACACGGTGAAAAGAACTGCTCGCGTCTTTCTTCCTACCTCCTGAAAGGGCAAAAAGCAGGAAGAAGATGGAGATGTTCATGTCAGAGGAGAGAGTCCCGCTCAAGGCCACACAGGCGGGATTATATAGATCCACCGCTGCTGGCAGAGCAGAGGGTTGCGAGCAAAGAATGGGTGACTGGAGCAAAGCGCCCACTTGGCAGATAGCAGCACCCTCTGAGAAAATGGTCTGGCAAGAGCTGCGGATCGATAGTGCTCTGAAGAAGTTTGATGGGGTCTTTGGTGCAGCGAACTTTCCAACACGACATCGGTGATCGAGACGACCTGAACGCTCTGCCGGGCATCTATGACCTGCCTATATTTGTTTCTGTTCTACAGTTTCTCAATACTTCCTCAAATTGTCTGTTGACTTGGAGGCTGTTCACCATCATAATATTGATCTATCGTCTTGCAGGGTGACAAACAAGGTCTCCTGTTCCAGTTGTACAGAGTTTCAATGGGAGAAAAATATTAAATGATTATGCAGTAATGCTGATTGAATCTGGTTGAGTTGACCTGCTGTGAAGAGTCCAATGTGTGATACTCAAATACAGACTGGAGGTTTATTTATTGCACTTATAACACTTATTGCACTTAGTACTGATTTGCAGGAATGTGCAGGAATGGATCACTGACAAACTGAAATATACAATATATGCGTGGACATAAAAGGCACTTTTTGTGCATTTACATTATGTATGTGCTTGTGCCCTTTGAAGGCTGCACTTCAACATCGTTGTGTGATTTTTTAAATTTTTTTAAAGGTAATTTAACGCAAACTTAAAAAAAAAAAAAAAGGAAAATGCTCCATTTTTGTAAAACAAAGATTTCAGCTGACAGAAATCCCTACACATTCCCGGACAGCTGCTGTGTCAAAACAGGCACAAGCATCTTTGCTGCTAATACCATCTGTGACACACACACACACGCCACAGCTTGCCATACACCAGGGGCTATGTCAAATCAGAGTTATTCCCAGATCTCACTGGGGAGGGGAAATGTGCAAGTCACTATACACGCAAGTCCCTGAAAACACCAAGGCCAAATGGTGTTTCAGCTTGGTAGGATGGGAAAGCCCCAATGACTCTGGGACCGTGCCATGTGGAGCACCGAGATATCCAAGAGACCTAGGAAGTAGCTAAACCTCCACAATTAGCACCGATGACTCAGAATTATTAAAAAAATAATGAAGCAGCATAGGAAGAAGGGGGACGATGTCCAAAGGGAAACAAACGGCTGCTCTGCCTGAGAGACGTTATTCAGCTGGTCACACTCAGGGTCTGGATGGATGGTTGGACTAAAATTGCTGGACTGAGATGGAGGGACAGAGGGATGGTGTGCGACTCTCTTTCCCCCGCCTTCCACCTCAATCTGACACATTGAGACTTTTTACTTTTCCTCTTTGGGGGGGGGGGGGGTGGAAGGAGGAAAGTGACAGCCGTAGTGGCATATCAGAACAAATGTGGCAGAGGACACATTTGTTCCTGACAAACAGGAAAGAAAGGCGCATCAACAGAGAATCCGCACGCGAGGTGAGAAGCAGAAGACATGATAAAAATAAAGTGAACACCGCCGCAACTATTTTGTCAAGAAAAGAAGAACAAAACCCAAAACAGAGCATTAACAAATAGAGAACAAAATACCCAGCATCTCTTTTAAAGGAAAATGACAGGAAAGGTCAGTAAATATAAGTTAAATGGATAGAGAGGCGTTCACCTGATAGCAGCAAAACATCAGAGGTACAATCAGACTGAGAACCAACTTTCATTCTCACAGTCAAATATCAGGTGAAGAAACACAGTTGGAAATCATGTCTCGCCATATCACCTGCCGATGTCTGCTCAAGCTGTCATTGAATGAAATAAGTGTTAATTAGAGATCTGATGTGCTAAAAATGTCATTCTACTACGTCAACCACAATGACGCTAAAGGAAATTACCCACTTTAAATTCCAGTGTTTGTTGAGTTGTTGCTCACATGTTCTCCCTTTGGATCTCAGTGCGACTGAGGGAACAGCGGTGGGTGATTGTTTGACCCAGTCTGTTCAACCCCTGTTCTGGGTCGCTGAGAGTTCTCCACGTGAGAGCTCTAGGGGATAAATGGGGGGGCTATTTCCACTCCCTGCCCTGTGGCCGTCTGCGAACGGTGTCATCATAGCGTCGACAAGAGAAGCCTGATGAATTTATGCTGGCTGCACAAACCCAATGCAGACCCGGATAGCGGCACCACAACGGCCCCAAAAAGGACCCATTGTGCCTTCAAAAGCCTTTTTCCTTCTCTGCGGTGAAGTGGCCATTGTGGTCGACAGAACAACCATCCGTCTCTGCCACCCGGCGAGGAAAGGGCTGTTGTGCCCAGGCCTGAGTGGCGCTGAGGTCACCCCGAGCTGGTATCGATATCATGACCCCCATCAGTCCGGAGAATACAACCGATGAAGTAGGTGGATTCTGGCGGAGGACGACATTTTCGGGAAAGAGCCGGCGTGAAGCTCAAGTTCGGACATCTTGTACTGATCTGGCGCTCTGAAGATACATTCGCCCGTGACGGGACGGACAAAAGCCACGTGGGATAACCGACGACCTGGCAAAACAATTCTCTTAAGGGTACTTGACTACAGAGCTTCTGGCGAGACTGTGCACAGGACTTGGGAGAGAGACAGGGGAAAGGAAAGCGAGGCCGTGCACTACTTATGAAAAGTCTTATCTCATGTACGGGAAACACTGTGTGGGTAACGCAGTTTAAATTTAGCGGAAGGACTGAACGTTCCTTCATGTGTATAGAATTCCAGCTCCCCAGTATAGATTAATTAAACGGGGGGGAAAAAAAGACGGCTTATCACGGATTACATTACAATTTATTGCATAAGGCTCCGTCCAATAGCGCGCCAGTAACGGGTGATGGCACTTTTACAGGCAAACCGCGCACGTGGCTAACTGTGCAAGTGTTATGCAAACAAACTGAATGATTATGCAGAACTAGAAATTGTGTGGATGAGTGATATCCCACAGCATACGGATTAGTTACTAACACCCACTCTTCAATTATGGGCGTAAAACTTGGATGGGGGGGGGCTGGTGGGGGGGTAGTGTCCCATATCGCTGTTATACAACCTGCTCCACTTTACAGCGCTAACCGCATGTTAACGTACGCTAACGTGGTGCTGATGCAAAGGGAAGACACCTGTGCGTGTCCCTCTGAACGTAACGCTTACAGAAACCATCTCTGAGGTCTGGTTAGAGACCCACAGAGAGCATCTAGTTCTGGTGGAGGTCGACCACTGACGTCCCTCTGTTCTCCACAGCAAACGTTAGAACAACGGTAGAGCTTAAAAGCTGAGCAAGATGGTAATGCAAATATTTCAAATTGGGCCCTCGCTGGCGGCTACAAAGAACATCTTCATTAATTCATTGGCAAAGTCTGCTCTGGATGAAGAGGAGGGGGGTATTCAGACTGGGAAATAAAAGGGGGGTCTGGGATTACGTACTTGGGGGGGGGGGGATCATCAAAGATTCAGATATACTCGTAAGCTGTGCAGAATGAATTCATGACCCAATCTTTGTGGAATAGTCGGGCATGTGGCACAGATCCCAGCTTTCCAGCAACTCTCCACTGTTTCTCAATTAGAAAGACCAAAGGCAACTTGTTAAAGGCCGCGAGCCAAGATCTGAACTCAACTGGTGGCATCGCGTTCTGGGCCTGGTGCTCTGCAGGCCAATGGCCGGCGAGTACCGCAGCCGACTTCGTCAATAATAAATGGCCTCCCAGACTTTCTAATATCAGACGTAATCAAGGCTGGATATCCTACCGGGGGGGGGGTAACCTGAGCTCACATACAGGCTGTACAGTATCTGCCTGTAATTCTCTCCATCTACCGTTCCTCTATCGCCCCAAACGAGATCTTCAGCCTTGTTTCCCGTCTACTCTGACTACTTCATCAACAGGAGAGACGACAGAGGGGCGAGGTGAAGACATCTCCCCTCATCAAACTAAAATGGAGGGTGTGGGAGGCATTTGTGTTTCTTCATCCCCCTCACTGGCCCCCTAAGCTCCTCTCACCTGTCTTTGCGGGGAGATAGCGGGCAGATGAGCAGGACGTTGGATGAGGGCCAGGGGCTGCGAGCGGCAGAGAAGTGACTTAATGAGGCAGATTGCTGCCGTTGCCGCCATGCAAGGGATTACGGGAAGATTACCCATTCGGATTCTCCCTTCTTCCGATTTCATTCTTGCGGCGCTGAACGGGGCGAGGTGCGCGTGGGGAAAGGGAGGGGGGTGGGGGGGGGGCATGAGTGTCCAGGTTTTGATAGCGATGTGATTGAAGACAGCACCTCAGCTGTCTGTCAAAGAGAATGACGGCTCAAACACTGATGGGATCCTTCCTGACGGCACAGACCAGATATCACGGAGGAGACCCACAGAATATCGACCTCGGGGGCCCGGGAACCATTTTGTTTTGAAATGTGGGCCGATTGAGTCTCCCATCCACCGTTTGCTCGGAAACAATCACAAGTTCTCACAGGGCAAATATTCAAATTGGACGACGGGAATGTGCAATTATCGCCGAGTCATTTCAGCCCACGCGCGCCGTGTTAAGCGGCTTTCCGGAGGCACACTGAAGGCGTTGAGAACCAGAGGGGAGTCAAAGGTGAGCTGCTGCACGGCGGGCGACTGCAACAGAATGTTGAGGTAAATGTGGCAGGTGAAAGCATTCATGCACTGATGCTGACACACACACACACACACACACACACTCTCCTCCCTTTGCTGGGGTGTCATTTGCATGAAGGAGACAGGCGGTTCAATAGGTGCTGCACTCCCCCTGTGGCTCATCCCACCCGTGGGCTGCAGAGGTCCTCCAGCGGGGCAATCAATCAGCGGGGCTCACCTGACTTCATTAAACAGCCGTTAGATAATGGAGGTGGGACAGATGAGTGGTCCCAGGCAGGTGACACTGCAGACAGGAAGTGTCAGGGACGTCATAGGTCCGGTGCACGTTCCATCTGCCCATGTGACCCCACAACCCGACTCCTGGGCGACCTCATGATCAGCTGCACTGATTTGTAATTACCCTCTTGTACGTTGACTTTTTTTTTTTTTTTTTTTTTTGGCGCAGGGAGCCCGTTACGCACCCCAGTGGCTGGCGTGCGTCGGACGCAAGCGTTTCGCCCGAGCTCCGAGCACGAACGCAGACGTTGTGGATGTCAGTGTGTATGAGTGTTCCCTCCGGTGGCCGAGTCGGATTCATGCAATGAACACGGCGGCGTTTGATAAACACAATATCACTGGAATAGTCAAATATCTGGAGGAGTGAACGAGCGTCCTGCTCACAAGTCGCGTGGGTTCTCTGGCAAATGCATCCAAAGCTTGGAGAAGCATCAAACTGAAAAGAAAATCACACTGAGAGCTCCGTCTCTCTCTTTCTCTCCCTCACTGGATTCAACGTGTCTCCTTCCACTAACAAACGTCCACCAAAACACACACACACACACACACACACACACACACACCTTCGCCTCCAAGATCCAATACCGAACCATTACGCGTCGTTCCCAGCTCAGAACAAACCTTTCATTTGACGGTGGCTTGTCTCGATCACATCCCCTGTCATCATTTGGAAAGCATTTGTGGACAGCGACCAATCATCACAGCCACAAAAATACACAGCAAAGAAGAGAAAGGGGGGGGGAGAAAGTCCTTACTTGTGTTTTTGCGGCAAATTCCTCCGGTAATATTCTCCAGACTTGGTTTGTAAATATCCCTGGATAAAGGCTGGATGCAGCTTCTGTCCTGCTTGTCTTTATCCAAAAGCCGAGCAGAAAAACGCAGGGGGTTTTTCCCCCCTCTCCGCTTCAAGACAGATGTGAACGGTCCTGGCAGAGTCGCTCCACCTGCACTGCTGTCAAGGCAGCGGAAAAGAGCAGAAAGCACCACTTCAGATTCTTCTTTTCAAATTAAAAAATAAAGAGCGCAACTACGCGCGAAGCGGGCTTTTATTGCGGAGGTCCCGCCGCCGTGTTCCTCGCGGGCCCGTGCTCGTTTCTGGCGGCTTTGGACGCGCATCCACCTGCACCCGCTGCTGGGGAAGGAGACAGCGGCTCCGGAGACACGCCGCCCACCGAGACACGCCCCGCGTCGGCTGGAGAGAGCCGCTGGAGCCGGTCGGGAGCGCGAGCTCCACGCTGTGCGCAGGGACTCGTACGCGTAAATAAACACTTAATGAAACAAATAAAGGGGTGTGAGGTGTGAGAATGTGAGGTGTGTTTACACAGATGGGGGGAAAAAACAGAATCTGTACAGTCCAAGTAGAAACAAGCACCATGGCACGTTTCGGCACATTTTACGCAGAGTTATAACATACGTACTATTGCGCAAAACTGCTGGCTGTGGCACAGGTGTTTCCTCATTTCGGGTTTGTTTGTCTGTTTGTTCCGCTGTGTTTCAGTGCACGAGAGGTTTCGTGGTTTCTGTGTAAAAAAAAAAAAAAAAAAATCACACAACATCATACTGTTCACCTGAGGGATGTTCACCTGACGTTCACGTGTCAGCCAGTTCACCAAGAGAGAGTGTGGGAAGGACGTAGGTCCAGCAGATAAACAGAACAACGGAGCCACTTCAATAACAAATATTGATACTTTAGCCGTGATCCTCGAGCCGTGATTTGAACTGAATCAGCTGTTCACCATCCGCTCTCTGCAGGAACTTTACGCAGGGTGTAAATGCACAGTGGCGCCCTCTATTGGTGGTACATACCTGTATTCCGCTGCCACTAAAAGCTGCTGCTGTTTCATAATACAATCCACAATTAACAAGTATCAACAATTCTCGGTTTACCACATCATAAAGGTCATACACACACACACACACACACACACACACACACACACACACACTTAAAAGTATAAGACCTTCTTGTTTGTTATCGGTTATTTGGAAACCATCTCTGGACACCGTGCTGGACATGAATGTTTTTCTTTGTTTTGTTTTGTTTTTTTTCACACACTTATCTGGAACACCGCCGTCCGTTGCCCTGAAGGTCGGACCAGTTCCATCGCTCCTGGCACAAACAAGATGTCCCTTTCACCAGAGGGGTCATTTGACTCAAAGAGACCGTTTGAGGCAGAAATGGCCTCTTCTCTGAAGGCCGCACTCGCTCTTCATTTCCCCTGCTCATCATGTCCAGCAGCAGGCTGACAAAGTGTCTCATTAGTTGCTTCCTGTTGCTGTTTAGTCTTCGGCCTGTTCTCGCCTCAGCAGGGGAGAACATGCGTCCCCTCGTCACGACCTCACACTGTGTCAGCGAGTTCGCTCACCAGCAAAGGCTTTTTACGTCATTTACAGGAACATTCCAGACCAACAGCTTCTCTGTCAAGGAGCACCGGGGAACGAGTGCCTCAGTCGATAAGGTGTACTGGGGGGGGGGGTTGACAGTGGATCCCGTTCATCCGGCCGTCAGCGTGTCGTCGGACCTCAAAGGTTTGCGCGCGTGCGAGTCGATGAACCTGGAGGCGCCGCATTAATCACAGGCTCATTGAGCAGAGAGGTCTGAGTATTGGCAGCTCCCAGAATTATTCACCCAGGATGAAATATCAGATGAAAACACTGATGGTAGAAGACAGATAGAACGTCCCTGCATATTGTCAAGATTTCATGAGATAGACAGACGATATTAGATGAGTCAATTTAAAGAAACCGATAAATGTGACCTTAGTATAAATATATATATTCCTAACTAAGAACTATTTATATGCTCAAAACGTTACTATTTTAGAGGATAATATGATTTTTTTCCAAAGCAAAGGACGTGGATGTGGAAGTCCTCCTCTTCAACGTGTTGAAATGTGTGTACAATATTTGTCAGGACGCCGCCTTTCACAAAACTACGGGTCTCCGAGGTGCGTTTTTGATCCGGGCTTCAAAGGTGGCGTCGGGTGAAATGACAGTTTCAGCCTCTAAAAATAAATGACAAATCTCGCCCAGCGCAGAGATGTCAGCCAGGTGCGTATCATCAAATAACCACAAGCCTGTTATCGCCATCTGATTTGAATCCAGTAGAGATTTCATGTTTTTTTTGTTGTTTTTTTAAATGCCAGTATGACTTATTTCAATGGTTTGTCTTGAAACCATTCCCCACAAACAAATCTGTTTAATTTGATAAGCTTTCACTCATGTGTAATAACTCATTGTTGGTCAGGTGATTGCTGGGTTTCTTATGTATATATTGTATATATATACACACATAGACACTCTTTCGCCTGATTGTGTTAATTAAAACTAATTGAATTGAACTGACGATACCAAATCTCCAATCTCAGCGCTGCTCATCCTTGAAATGAGACAAATCAAGTGTGTACCATGTTTCCATTTAAGCGAGGAGAATAGAATAGAGCAGGATAAGGCTTTTATTCTCATTACATATACAACAGCATCACTGCAAACAATATCAGATAAATATGTAATAAAAACTAAACTAATGATTAAAAAAAGAAAAAGGTTGCACTGTGGCAGACATAAGCATGAACACCATGTATTTGTCGTGAATTGTGAGGGTTTTTTAAAGGGGGACCCCCCTGCTGCCCTCCAGGTGGCACCACAGGTCACTGAGGGTCTTTGAGGGGGTTTGCTGCTCTGCTGAGGCAGCGAGAGCCGCCAATCTCCTCCATGCTGAGCAAAGGCCATCCGGCGACTGTCTGGGCGGTGGTCTTAATTAGACCCTCCAGAACGACGCGATTCTGCGATCGCAGAATTTTATAATATTATTTATAATATGTCGCTTGATTGCGCGATGCCCGCTTGATTTCACATTCCCCGCATAACGTTTGTAAAAAAAAAAATTAAAAATTAAAAAAAAAAGGGAAACGGTGCTGCGGCGCATAACGTCATCAACACGCGACATTCACAGTCACAGGTAAACAAAGCAGCGCCGTGGCGGGCACGTGAGGACACAGAAACGATGACGGGGGAAAACAGGTCTCATTTACCTCCAAATATTTCTGCTCTTGACCGGCCAAAGCAGTATCCTCCTACCCTACACGAAAGTTTTGGGGGGGGGTGACTATTTTGCACCCCGTGCAACCACTTCGCTAGCTCGAAACATCAGAAGTCTGCAGCTGCGGAAAGGAGGAAGACCGAACAACTTACATTCAGAGAGGGAATGAGGTGAGTGGAAGCTGCTCAGGTCCGAACGAGCGTGTGCTCCATTGAATGGGAACGGGTTTTAACGTGTGCGCGCGCGCGGACGCGCCCTTAAATATGTTTTTACAATTATTAATTCTACTACAGTTGATACTATTTAGGTGTGTGTTCATTAAAATGCCTTTACAATACACGTCCTATACTGAATTGTGCTTAACTAAATAACAGCTGTGTGTGAGAGGAAAAAATGAATGAATGTCAGTGAAAATATAGTAAAATAATTTGTAAAATTGGCGGAGCCATTCCAGGATTTCACCAGCTTCAAGAGGCATACTTGGGAGCAGTGTACGAGAAGGAAAAAGAAGAGTTGAAGACACTTCTTGCAGGAAAACCTGTTGCTGTGATATTTGATGAGACAATAAAAAGAAATTAAAACATTATCAGCACTGTCTGTGATGTAGCTTGCTTCTAGCATGCTTGTTAATTGCAGGAAGTCAATCAAATCTTTTTTATTCAGTAGTAGCAGAGTTTGAACGGGGAGAAGAATCACCTTTATTGCATTTGGGGCTTATTTCGCCACTTTTCCTCAACTTTTCGCAATTTCACTGCATGACATCAGCAAAAAAAAACATATTTCGTCACATAATTAAGGATTTTTGCTTGTGTTTTTCTAGACGACGCAGCTCGCGATCGATGAGCGGCAGCAGCGGCAGCTTCCCATCCAGTTGTTTTTTTCCACAAGATGTGACCTCCTTCATCATTGCCGGGGTGTTTGTTGACCAGGAGAGGTTTCCGGATTTCTGTGTCCACACCCCCTTTGG
>JBBMJM010064597.1:0-30091 GCA_037832705.1 Centriscus cristatus
CCCCCCCCCCCCCCCCCCCCCCCCCCCCCCCCCCCCCCCCAAACAACAGATCATTAAAAAAAAAAACCCAACAAGTATGAAGACGATTCATCATCCTCGTGAACAGATGGGACACAAAGAGAGGTCAGGGAGAAATAAAGGCAGAATAATCTTCATGTTGGATAACTGTGGACTGTGGAGACCAAATCATGTGATTGCAACTGTTTGCAAACCACTAAACAGCCACCTCGACACATTCTGAGGGGCTCACATGACGCAGATCAGGCTCAGAGGTGAAAACACACGTGGAGCTGACTCAGCACTCTCTCAGGCTGAATTTGGCCTGAAAAAGCAGAAATGAAAATAATAAACAAACAGCTGGATGTGGAGAGATTATTCCATGTCAGAGATGTATAGACGGACGCAAAGGATATGTTGTCTCAACCCCGCTGGTTTACTTCTCAGACGTGATCAAAAAGAGGAAGAAAGGCAAAGGTTCTGAAGCTCACCTTGCCGCCGGGACTTTCTTGAATGTCACCAGCCGACAATATTTTGAAGCAATTTCAAACAAACACAGATCTCACACCATGAAACAGGAAACGGGGACCTTCCGTCGTTCTGATAATGAGCCTTTCCTTCCTTCCTTCGGTCTCCCAGCAGCAGGCCGACAGTGTTTCACATGCCCACCACTGCCGGCTGGGAGAGATAGTTACCACAGCTCTCTCGGGAAAGAGGTAAACACAACAGAGGAGTCTGTTCCCAAATGTGGCATTAACGTATCATAAAACAAATATTTTGCCTCAAAACTACTTCGTCTTGGAACCGCAGCGGAGACTGTAAATTAGACAGTCTCAGCTTCTAAATTCAGGTTACAATACTTGTTCAAACACGTTTTGTCTCCTGGACAGATTTGACGTCTCCCTTTGACAGACACAGTGTTTGCATGGTAAAGAAACACGTCAGACACTCAAGCCCTGTGGCAGAGAGTGTGTGCGGACCCCAGAGGACATTTTTTCCCCCGTTGCCGAGCGTCCGACTCACAGCGACGTGCTGACTCCTGGCTCAGCTCCAGCCGATAGATGGACAGTCGGTTGGCTCCTCCACACAGATTGCTCTTCTCTCCTTTACACTCCATGTTGCATTCACTCTCTGAAGCATTGGGCGCCTGGATCTTGTGACCACAGTAACACTCTGCTCCAAACTCCAGACCTGCGTACATGTAACCTCTGGACGGAGAGGGTAAACAAGGACACGCTGCATTAGGAACAAAGGCACAGGATCCGAGCATCCATGATGTGTCTTAATCCTTCACAGACAAATGCAAATGACCTCACAGCAAATGAAAACAGGAAGATGATGCTCTGACTCTGATGAAGTGAAGATGATAACATGCTTGAAGGTTTTTGTCTCTTTTGTGACTGGAAATGAACTGAAAGATTTGAAGGCAAAGCCAATTATTAAGATTTCTTCCTGTGGAATACCTTCTCTTGCCTCGTGGAGGAATCGACTCCCAGGAGGTCTATTGGATGCAATTAGATGTCTAACACACCCCTGACACAGGACAAATCCCATGGGTTGTCAATCAAATCCAAATCTCCGCATGCTGCTATGTGCTGTCGCTTCTCATTTGTTTGTCTTCTTTTATTAACCTTCTGCTCTGAAGGAAGCGGGCAGGCTAGGAAACAAACAGACGAGAAGAGAGATGGAAAAAACCCTCCCTCTCTTGCTCTCTTTGGGCTCATACTGGCTGCTCTCTGAATCAGTGATGGATGTAATTCAGTGCATTCGATAGAGGCGTCCCCAGTTTTCCTCGGGGATGAAGAAAGAGGTGAGAGAAAGAGGGGAAGGGAGAGAGGAGGTGGGGGATGTAAGGAAAGAGCAGAGCTCTCATAGAGATGAAGAGCACTCATTCCAATAAACCCAATAAGAAGAATCAGGGCATGATTAATACTGGACTGGGAAACATTTAAACTACCAACAAAGTAGCTCTCCTCTTCACTCAAATTAAGATACACATAAAATTAAGAAACTGAGACATATTACACTTCTCGACTGCACAAAATATGACATACTGTAAAAACAATACAATATAAATATGACATACATACATCATACCTTTTTGCACATACATGCGGACAATTTGCGTTAAGCCACAGATATGAACAGGCTGCTAAATTACACATCTTGCTTTCCTGCGCGAGCTTTTTACGAGAGTCTGAATCCTGCATCGCTGCAGGATTTTTATGGTGGATAAGGTCTGGCCCACCGTCGGCGATCTAAATCATATCCACAAACGCTGGAATTTGAGGTCCGAGCTCTGTGCAGGCCAGTCAATTTCATCTGCTCCAATCTCAAAAAACATTTTGATGGATCTGGCTCAGAGCACGTTCATTTGCTGGTCTCATGAACCTACTGTTCCCTCAGTGAGCAGAAGAACAAACAGATAAAAACGGATCTGCCCCACACAGAGAAGCCACGAGTAACATCATCCAAACAAAACTTAGAAGTACATTACAGTACATTATAAGTACACATTTGTACATTTGGGTATCGTTCTAGGAGGGGTTTACACCAGTTAGACACACCTGGAGTACCTCTTCATCTTGCTGGGTTTAATCGATGGCAACTTGACTTTTTAAGCAAAGAAAACAAACCCGTTCGCCATCGACTGAACCCAGCAAATCTACAGTGACCATGAAAAAGTATGAAAAAGACTTATCCAATGGATGCTGTGTTCTTGTTGTTTGCCGTCATCATACCTTTCTGCACAGTTGTCCTGGCAACGAAACACTGTCATTTTTTTGTAGTCAAAAAAGGAAACTCCTCTTAATGCTCTCTTATGCGTGTCGTCAACGTAGCAGCCAATATACTTTGCTGAAAAAAAGAAAAAAGACAAAATAAGGTTTACAGATAAACACAGTACCCACCAACAGACACAGAAAAGTATTTCTTTCAGGTTATTGAGTTGTTATCATTTGTGAAGGAAGTGCCTGCAGGACTGTCAGAAACTGAACCGTCTTCATCTCAAACAGTGTAGTAACAGAGCACACGAGGAGCCTAAACTAGGGCAGAATCTTTATTTATTTATAAAGACACACATCCCCTTCTAGTGGCCTGTAACGGCGGTGGCAGTCATCTCTGCATTTTTCACGAGTGTGTGTTTGGGGGTTGGGCTTCAGTAAACCTCTGGCCTCATCCTTCTCATTAAAACCCTGTTCAGGAGAACTACAGAAGCTCGGCTGTACCTCTAACAAACAATCCTATTGCCATCTGTGCTGTGCCATTACCCCGCTGAGCCTCTGTTAATAGCTAAATGGGCCGAGCAGAGTCCAGGTCTCCTGCATTAGTTTAATTGTTATGGTTTAAAGGCCGGCACTGGAGCAGCATGGGGTGGTCTGCATGACGCAGTCATCTTTCTCCTAAATAGTGTTGTGATGGAAAATAAAATGGAGGCCAATTTAAAACAAAAAAAATAAGCTGCCCCTTATTCTGAATTGGAATTCCTGCTCAGAATAGAACATTGATATTCTTACAACAGCGGTGATCGCGTTATCAGCAGCTATAAAAAGTATATCAGCTGTATTCTGTCTTGTATCGTTCTATTACTCTTACTTTCTGTGCAGGGCACTTGTGGCCTACTGCAGCCATGGAAAATGTGTTTTTGTGTTGTGCCGATATCTTGTGCTGCCACATTCCCTGTGAATGAGTTTTAGAGCCAGTGAGGAGGAGGAGTGCAGCTGGAGTGAGCGGAGGGGGAAAAGTCTCTTTACCATAACATAACAGGATTCGGAGGATGGCTGCGACTGCAGAGTAATGAGTAGTGCAGGGGAACTAATACTTTGAAGCTACTAAGTACTCAATCATCACGTTCAGCTGCAGTCCCATGAGGTAAGCATTTGAGACGGGGAGGGTGGAGTGGAGGTTGAACATTCATTTGATCAGATATCCTGAGGTGTGAATGTACTTGACAAACACGTTAGTTTCCTAGGACGTGGATTGGAGACGTTATCATCTCATTCCTCTGTATCTGGCGCTCGGTGCAGCGGTGTATGATTCTGTGACACAGTTTGTGTGATAGAACAACGTTGTTATTTTCTCCAGCAGCTTGATCTACCTCAAGGTTGGAGCAGACACCGTTTCCAAATATAGACATATCGAGATGTGCACCCATCACTTTCACATCTGTGTCATGTCTGTGCAAAATTACATTTAGGTTCCACACCTAAGAAAATGCTGCTGGCAATTTCCCTCGAAGCATTGCAATAGGAGCTGTCATGTGCTCAGTAATTGTTTGACGGTAATGGAATATAATTATTCAATCAAATGACATCAGAGAGGATGAAGCTAATGCTTCAGGCTCATCTAATACAATGTTTTCCTTCTGAGACAAAAGTTTCATTTTTTTATTCTTTTCCTAACAAGATTCAGTATTCATTTAATGTTTGAGAAATTTCTTGACCCTATAAATTAATGTATTTTCCCCTGGGGAAATGGAGAGGTTAGTATTTGTCTCCAACATTACCACTAGATGTCACTAAATTCCACACACTAGTTCTGTAATTTATAATAATTATAATTATTATATTTGGTGTGTATATTCTAAATTAAATTTAACTCAGTTGTATGTTTGAAACTACTTGAAACGATGTGTTCGCAGTGACGGTATGACTGAATTCTATGAAAATTGGTGGATCCAGCGATTCTATGCGAAATCAAATTTTCTCTGACAAAGCGTTTGTGTTGAACAGCAGACAGGAGGAAGAGATCAGAGCACTGAGGGCAAAAGATATCTTCAGACAATGTATTCCAGTTTGGCTTGCAGGATATTGATGCAATCCAAGGTCAGAGACTTTGGCTCTGCAAAGATGTTTTTACCCTCAAATGAAAGCTTTGAGCTGGGTTAAAAGAAGGTCACATGCTGAAGCCGGAGCGTGTACGTAGACTGTTTTATGTCTCAGCTCTGGAGGGAGTCTTTTCCAGCCACAGTTTCTAATAAGGACGTTATCATGAAGTCATTAGACGGAATCCTGCCTTGAATTCAGTGTGGCTGAACACACAACTGGCAGCACAGTGGAGACCCTTGACTTCCTTCAAGGCCAATTACTCTTACAAACTCTCAATCATTTCAATTTTGCAGTTTGTAATTAGAGATAACGCTGGATCAATGACAAATTAACATGAGTGTTGAAGACATGGGCTGTCGCTGCGTTTTTGAGTAAATATGTGTAATTAATGAATTCCTATTAAATTTCTACTCAGAATAATCTCGCTAATGATATTAAACAATGACAATACATTCTGATAATCAAATCTTTATAATTCATAATTCCACTACGTGGAATAATTATCCTACACTTGTCTGAATTTATACACAGTGGCAATTAGTTTGTAATTGTTGGCAGATTTCCCCTCATTTGAAATTCAGTCAGCGCGCCAGTAAATTTTATTGCTGCCCTTGCTGCTCTAAACAGTTGTGTGCTAATTTATTTATTGTGATTTATTTTAATTGTATGAGCGTGTAGCAAAGCATCAAATTTCCACCAGCGAGGTCAAAAACGTTTTACACTTTCTCAATCGATTGTTCGACTTTTAAAAGGACTTGAGGAGGCTGAGATTTGGAAAACTGCCCAGGTGAAAACGGTTGCGTATGAAAGCGTGTTTGAAATGACGCACCTCTTCCATCCTCTTCTTTGGCATTGCGTCCTTTAAGTGCACGGTTCCAGTTGTTGGTGTAGTCTCCGTCTCTGCCCTCTGAGACCTGAGCTGTCTTTTTCATCCACGGTGGGCCATACCTCCGTCCAGACCGGCGGGTTTCCTTAAAAACCCGATTCATAATACCAAGCCCCCGACCGTCTGACGATGAGCTCTGGCTCCCCGTCTCCGAGGCGGCCACAGGGTCCGGGCCGCCCCGTGCTCTGGGGCCGCTATCCCCGACAAAGCCAGAGTGCAGAAAGACGAGGCTCCCGGCAGTCAGATAGAGAAGGATCAGAGAAAAGAAGCGGACGGGTTTCCTGCGGAAATAACGCTGTATCTTCAGCAGAGGCTTGGCCATGCTGGCTCCCCCTGCCACACACACACGCTCTCCTTGTGATGAAAACTCATAAAGCAGACAAAGTCAGCATACGTGCTTTGTATCTGTAATCCTGTTTGAAGGTCATTCAAACAATAGCATGACATGTATGCACCTTCAGTCTCTTGAGGAAAGCGCTTCAGACCAGTGCGGCTCTGGCAAAAGTGTCCACACAAGAGTCTCTGTTGGTTCCTTTTGACAGGCCTGACTTGAGAGCTGCAGCGTGAAAGGTGAGTGGCTCTCAGTGAAAGACGATCATTCGACTTTGCTTTCACTGCGGTTAGCAGCCCACAGAGATGCCCCAAAAGCAGCAAGGTGGGCACTATCTCCCACGCTGTGCAGAACGCAGGGTTTTTATTTACTGGCTGAACTGAGATCTTTTCACCTTTGAGTGGTCAGCTTCTCAATGGACTCGACAGCTTGAGGCTTGACTCACCATCTGCAGAAAGGACACAAGCATTGTTCAGTATGTGCAACTGAGTGTTTAGTTTTCTGCTAAACTCACATTAGCTGGATTACAATGGGTTGAACCCCAAAAGGGACATGAGCAAAAAAAAACCAACAGCAACATTTTTAAAAATTATTTCTAAGACAAGTGTCAGGTGAGCAGCACATTTCATGTTTGTTACCCTGGTTGAATGAAACCAGGAATAAACCGGAAAGGTATGATGCATGCATGAGCCTGTGATAGTATCTGCTCTGTGTGAAAGTTCTTTAAAATGTTCCTTAGCTGTTTTGGGTTTTGCTCATATTCCTTTTGGGATGCGTAGGATAAACATGTGACAAAGGGAATAAAAGCAATAAAACTGAACGACAGTATATTGTCACAGCACAAGTCAGGGAAGTTTCACCTCCAGCAACATTGGCATTCGACAAGGGTAAGGTAAACCAGAATCGACCTGTGGCTGTTTGATGTAGACATGGTTTCCAAATGAATAGGATGTCACGGTTAGAAGTTAGAGGAGTAATGTTTGATAATCTAATCTAAATGTAAATGTACATAAATGTACAGTGACGATAAAGAGACGATTGGATTCCAGGGAATGTCAAGGAGCAGTAATGGTCAATAGAGTTCATTACTTCTATGGTCCGATTTCGTGGGAGGACATAGCTGAAACATCAGTTGTGATAAAGAAAAGCAGTATGCATTCAAAACACGAGATGAGATTGTACACAGGCCACTAATTTTGCAGGGATCTTTCAGCCTCCCTCAAAGAAGTCTCTGTTCTGGGACGAACCTGGGAGGCCACAGTTGGAAGGTGTAATCCAACACTACACGGACTCAGTGAATTTTCCAGAGCACTCACAGACACTCACCCTTATGGCTCTGTTTGCCCGCAGGAGAAATCTGCAGAGCGCATGTCACCTGAAACCACGCTGGCACTGCAGATCCCCCCGGCTCACTTCACCCGTCTACAGTCTGGGACCCTCAAGGAGAAACTGATCACATTCTGCACAAAGACCCTCCTCATCAGGCCTGACCTCTCCCTCATCTTCATCATTAATCTGCAAGGTCTTCAAACCTGATGTTTCGGATTTGTGTGTTTCATTAAGTTTTGAGATTCATATCCTGGTTAAAATGAAGTACCTAAATGACAAATACCAAAATGCAAGTGTAGAATAAAAAATCCCCCCGGGAATTAATAAGAACGTCTGGTTCTGATTAAAATGTTTGTGTCAATGGTTTGACTGCTGGGTTTATTCCTTTTTTTCAGAGCCTCCTCCACAGGCTGAGCACCAACAACGCTCCCACCCCCTGAATGTCCTGTCCCACAATCTTAAACAGAAAAACACAGCAGCTGTTTATCTTAACTTTGTACAAAGGCTGGAACTGTATTCTGGTTTGTTCAAACAAAAAAATAAACCTGTTTCATAAACGCTCGGTAATCAACATTTCATATTCCATTGTTTCATATTTTAATCTGAGCTGAAATGTAGAACCACACAAGGACACTTGGCAGCAGTTTTAAAGCACTTTGTTACCTTGATGGCACTCAAAGTGCTTCAGAAAGTCGCGTTATTTACCCATTCACATTCACGTTTACTCATGCTCACAGGAAGCTGTTGTACAAACTGCCCAGCTGCCAACACACACTCTCACGCTGATGACACAGGGTCTTCCTCAAGGACACTTTGACGTGGACTGTGGAGGAGCTGGGTTTGAACTGGGGACCTTTTGCTTACTGGGCGACTTCAAGAGATTCTTGGTTCTATGCTAGTGGACTTAAGAAGACTTGCATTCAGTGAATGCCATTCCCTTTATGGGCTATTAGTCCAGGGAATTAAATATAAAATGCACACATACAACTGTATAAAAACATTAAAGGAACTCACATTCTCTCAGTAGCTATGACATTTCTTCAGCCTTGAGTGAGAATTTGGTCCAACATTGGAGAAACGATTCATGACCAACTACGGTGACTCTCAGACAAGCTAGTCTTTGTTTCCAACTGCATAATTTTTTTGCCTTAGAGAAAATGAATCATATTTAGAATTGGTTCCCTACGGTTACAAGGTCTAAACAGGAAAATAAAACTGCCTCTAAAGGGAAACAGTGCACTGAAAGCATTTCACAGCGTAGGAGTCATAAGTAAAGATGCACTGGAGAGCGTAGTTTCATAACAGGTCGTGTTATGGGTGTTGTACCAGATTCAGGTTTCTGTGGGTAAACAGAGAAAAGTACATGAGGAGTGGTGACAGAGCTCCTACTCACTCTGCCTCCAACAGGGCCACATGTAATAACTGTAGCCGTTAAAAATTAATAGCACCCACATTCACGAAAATGAAACTCAACTCTACTCATGGTTAATTTGCAGGTTCATATGACAGTAACAAGAGTTGCTGGACGATTTTGCTTGCACAGTCAAGCCTTCTGCATTTGTCATTGCAATTCATTCCTAACACTTCGAACACAAGCACACACACACTTGGGGGGTAGAAACATCTCCCCCTTCGTGGTCACCATCTCGGCTATGTAGCAGAAGCACAGACCCCACCCCTGTGAGTTTCAGAGTGCCCGTGAGACGTGTGGCAGATCCTGAGTTAGTTGTGAAGGAGTGATTCTTTCACTAATCGTCCATGTGCATGCAGAGAAAGACACAAGCAGGCAGCAAAGACCGCCCACAGGGGATGGAACAGAGATGTCAACGATGACAACAGAAGTTACCATGATTAAGTAAGACGCAGCATGTAAAGGAGGAACTCTGAAGGAGCTAGGCTGCAAAGCAGCCTGCAGAACAAGTGGTAAAACTAGACTGACACAGCCCTGCTCTGAACCAACGCTTTGCTTTGCTCATTTGGAACCCAATCCATGGCCTCTCATCCCCCCAGCTTCATTCTAGCATTTCAGGACACTAAAAGCCCTTAAACTAGCAAGTGGAGGAGGAAGTTTTGCACCATGTCCACTGGCGACACTGGAGGCCGGCGATGAGTCTGAATGATAGCTTCTGAAACTGGGGGTGTAGGGCGGAAAAATACAGGCAGGAAGTCCGTCAGGAGGTAGATACAATCCATGTGAAGATCATAGGTTTTCACAGTGAACACTCATGGCAAAGACTCCAATAGTTTAAAAACTTCACCTCCCCTTCTCATTAAACAATTATATATATATATATATTTGCATGTATCTCAGATTGTGCTCCCAAAACGCTTCATTCAACCTTAAACTGGAAAACTGATGGATAAGAATAAGTTATGACCTTTGGACCCATAAGGAGGAAATGCAGCAGACACGAGAAGGTAGGCACGTACAGGTCCTACTGTCGGATCATGGCAATTAGTGCAACGCAACAGACATGAACTCACTGACTGACCGTTAATTCACAATCATATTAAATGAGCCAGCAAATATTTAATCATAGTGGATTTAGGGGCGGAAATGTCAAAGGTAATCTTTGGTGAGCAGGCTGTTAGGCCACTCAGCTTGTGCTGCAGGCAAATGGCTGCACCAGTCAGTCCATAAATATTATTTATATCCGTCCACGGACCAGGAACAGAGTTGTGCAACGCAGTTCTGTGGTCAACACCTCTAAGGCAGTCGTGATTAGCATTGAAACATCAACTCGTACTGTCAGACCCCTAAAGAAAACACAACTGTGATTTGTTTTGAGGGTCATGGACACAAAGAGAAAGTGGAAAAAATGAGTATGAAACACATGAAGAGGAAACATCTTGCAAAAAGGGAAATAGATCATTATATTTTTAAATTTACTCTAAAACCTGGAACAGGATTTAAACAGTGGAGGTTAAATATTTAGAAGTTGGATGTTTTTGCCAGAATTGTTACATGATTCTGCAGATGTAGTCAATTTCTATTCCCCGTCTTCACAGCCAAAAAATGTTTCTTTGCACTGCCATGTGGGAGAGGTTTTCTAACAGCTAGGCCTCCAAATCCCTGGTGTAAAGCTAAAATAGATTAGTTGTGATATTCAGTGATTGCTCCTTGTTTTCTAATGGTTAGCAGGTTTTACGGAGAGGTATCTTTAAAGAATCTAAATGTATACTCACCCTTTTAACATTAATAACAATAATAATGCTTAAAATATTTGCAGCACATTCTTCGTCAGCTAACATTAGCATACACTGTAATGAAATGTGTTAGCTAGCTCTTGTTTTTCGTTGCTTTACATTATACTTTGGTAATAAGTGTATACTTCTGTTTCCAACTCGATGCTTTAGTGTCTATGGATGGAAAAAAGCAGAAGCAATGTCTGAGATGGTCAGTGGTATCAGTAGCAGGAAGGACTGCAGAAGACAGGAAATTCAACCATTTAATTTTATTTATTTGTGCTTTCTACACACGGTGGCAACAGCTCGGTACTGTAACATGAGGCGTTCTCAGCAGCAGAGGGGTTAACATCATAGCTGCAGCAGCCCTGACCCTCCCCTCACCCTGGGGCCCGTCTTTCCGTCCTCCTGGTGCGTTTGGCCTGCCACTGCGCATTAGCAGGGTTTGTCGAATCAAATCAAACTAAAACACTCCTCCACCAGTGATAAAAAAATGCAAAGTTTACAAGTTTTAGCTTCACAGCCTTGTTTGAATTTCTTCACACTCCAAAGGACAAGCACCACCATACAAACATTTCTACAAATCTGTCCTGTATATTTGGGGCAAAGATTCTGCGCTGCACATGTGTGATCAGGTCAGAAATTCTTTCAAGACAGTGGCACGTATGTTCTAAAGCGAAGGCTAAAATAAGAACAGCTGGATGCCAAATATTTGCAGTGCTGCAGAGCAGATTCAAGTGGCTCGCAGATGGCACCTCTGAAGAGTGCATGACCCCTGAAAAGCAAAGTGTGAACATGGCTGCTTCCTATTACAGAAAGGGATCACCGTGCCAAAGCAGTTTTCCCTGCCTAATGTTGTGCAAAACTAACCACAGTTTGTGCTACACGTTTGGCTCCCCATTTTCATGTCAGCCATTTTAATTAAACTAGTGTTTGGTTGCACTGTGAGGACACATTAGTAGTTGGCGTCATGCCCAGTCCACTTAATCACTGGTGACTACTCAAAAGAAACCTCAGCATAAATGATTTTTACAATGGGATAAATAACATGAAATGGGCTATTTTTAAAATCATACTTACCCCCCCAACCATGAAATAACACAGAGCCATTAGCGTGCCCATAAGATCGGTGTATTGTTGGTAAAGTATTTATCAGTAGATTACGTGTTCAACATCTTCATCTTGTTAAGGACTCTTGTGTAAATAATGATTTTTTTTTTCTCCAAAAAAAATGTGCTGAAAGGATTTGTGACATGAAGATTAGCAGCGAAACAATATTAATCGCTAATTGCTCTCATTAATCTCTCATTAACAGACTACTGACAAGTTAATGATACATATTAATGAAAATGTCCTTAGTGGGTTTTTGATTACCTGTCAGGTTAATATGATCCGATGTAAATGTGCGTAATGAATCTCAGAAATAAACAGGTTTGTATGAACAGACGGTTAGAATAGAAGAGAATAACAGCGACCAGAAAAGAAGATCTGAAAACTGAACTGTGAAGGTTTATTTTAATTTGATTGTGGCTGCCAGAATGGATTTCAAATACACATCTCAACCTTGCTGAAGAAAATGAAATTATGTTGTCAGATCTGAACAGTAAACAGTAACAGAGTTAACAATAACAATCTTGTGTTAGGAATGTCAGTATTAGAGTTAATGTGGTAATGCACAGGACGGTTGGCATCAGGTCGGTTTGAAATGTGGTAGAGGCAGACTGCAACTTCACCCCCAAAACCTAACCTTGACATCTGAACTGATCAAAGTTTACCACTCTAAAGCAATCGGTCCGTTACAGAACACTTGTATCTGGGTTGCGGATGTGACAAATATTACAATATGAGGAGGCAAGACGAAAAATAAACCGGGCAAGTTGAAGCGTGAATGTCATCTGACTCACACACTCTCACACACTCACACACTCTCTCCTCTCCTGTGGCAGAAACGGACGTGTCATGTGTAAATATGTGTAAAAAAGGAAATAAGCATGGCCTGTCTACAAGCGTTCATGTGTGCAGGTTATCAGCGCAGTGAACAGTGGATGGGGAGTCGAAGCACTTTAACCACATTAAAAGTTGCTAACAGAAACACTTGAAAATGGTTTGATTTCATGATTGTCTATTGTTCTACTCTGTCCTGGGAGCACTGGAGTATGTCAGCCCACTAATTACAGGCTCCCAAAGCCTGCACCGGGTTAATTACAAATATCAGTGCATTTGGCATTGTAGTGTTGGAACAAACCACTTACAGAGAGGCATTTTAACCACATCCACCCTATGAAGCTTAAAAAATTAAGCACAGGATGCCAGGAAAAAGCTCATTGTAATCCTGATAATACCCAGTGGTCCATTAAGCTTAGTGGTGACCTTTTACTCTGAAAGAGAAGAGGTAAATTAGAGGCTTCTAAAAATAATGTAATCTAGTTCTTTGACTGCTGCACAGTAACATTACCTTGCAGTGTTGTAATGGAATGGCCCGTGTTTCCTGTATATAATGACAAGCAACTGAAAGTCTGTGAGAAAATGCTGTGGACTAAAG
Source organism: Centriscus cristatus (assembly GCA_037832705.1). NCBI lineage: Eukaryota > Metazoa > Chordata > Actinopteri > Syngnathiformes > Centriscidae > Centriscus > Centriscus cristatus. The sequence goes on from JBBMJM010064597.1 coordinate 13,098, forward strand.
CCAGAAAGGTCCAATTTCATATTGGGAAATAGAGCAAAAGCGAAAAATCCTGATCACAAAATCAGGATTAGCACTAATACTTGTACTTGTTCAAACAACTTGGGAGTCAAACTGAAGCAAGGAGAGAAAAGGAGAGAACATCTTTTAGCAGACAAACACTGCAAATATCTTTGATGCCGCTAATGACACGTCAACACAAAAGCTCCAAAGTGAAGAGAAATAACTCTGATTCCTGCTGCACAAGTTTAAGCGCCCCCCACCCACCCACCAAAATTGGTGCACCCAGATCCCAGTTGGCCACATAGATGGACATTTGAGAAACAATCACTTGAATCAGTCCTCTTTAATGGCTTCATAAAAGAAGTAATTATTCTGCAGTGGGGAGGCACTGTCAGTAGGAGATCAAATGATGTCTTCCACTATCCAGCCTTTACAAAGCTGCTCATTCATGGCCCGACAGAATATCAGCAGTTTTATTCAAAGAGAAAAGACCACTCCCCCCCACCCCCTTCTCCCACCTGCACTGCACTGAGGAGCCGTCTGCTTTAATTAAAAGAAAATTCTCCCAGCTCCGTTAAGCTGTGAATCTCTCTGGTTGAATAGACTTAAGACAGGATTGTAGGGGGTTTCAACGACTGTTTGGTTGGTGAGCAGGAAAATAGGAAATAGGAAATAGGAAATGCCTCTGTATGTAATTCATTAAAGAGATTCAAGCAAGAGCACATCATTAAGAAGAACTGTGAAGGCACCAAAAGTCAAACCTCTAACAGAAACAGATTTTTCTAACTCAGAATAGTGCTTAATTTTTAAACAAAGTTAGGCTAAGTGGTATTTCAAAGTACAAGGATCCCGCTACTCAGGATGTAGAAAACATTGGGCAAGTGGTGGTGTACTAAGAAGTCGCACCAAAGCAGCTGTTTTCATATTATACACAAACACAGAGTTTTGAGATTTATGGATCTCAAATAAATCATGAAACTTAATTGTGACATCAAGGATTTTAGTAGATTGGGTATTGAATTCTCAACTTTGTCAAATAAATCCAACATAACTGAAATGTTACTGAAATGTCTTTGGACAGTAAAACATTTACAAATCAATAAATGAAAATATACAAATAGGTAAATGTATCTGTGTGTAGTGTATGCTTTGGAGCATTAATTAATAATAAGTCAAATGCAATTATTCCTACACATTTCTACCATCGCATGCATTAACACGTATCCTCGGTATGGAGCAGCGGGCAGCCTCCTGCAGTGCTTGGGGACATCCAGTTCTTTAAGTGTGTCTTGTTCAGGGACATGCTTGTTAATTTCTAACAAGCTTGTCTTTCATAATGGGCAAACAGGAGCACTCAGGGAGAACTCATGCTGACACAGGAACAACTGGTACACTCAAACCCTGGTCCTCCTTATTGTGAACGCTGGCACTCTGCCACCAAATAAGTGAGTGAGTGTGTACAAATGGACAAATCTGAGAACAAATCTGACAAATCCTGTTACACAGGATGGGGCATCCCCAATTATTTCTATAATGCAAAACAGGATGTTTGTCAGGTGATATCTTCTCGTAATCCTGCAGACTGTGGGTGATCGAGTGTGGGAGGAAGTGATTCTCAGAGACATGTTGACGTAACAGTCCTTCCGTACACCACAGCTTCCTCTGGTCTGTGTGAGAAAAGAGACAAGGCAGAGTGCTCTGTGGTGCCATAAGAGGCGAGCCAGCTCTGTAGTGTAGGACGTGCTTTCAAGTTCCTGTGTGAACGAGCATCCACTCTGCTGAAGGGTCCTTAAGGACAAAGCTGAACACTCTAGTGCTGCTGTTTTGCAAACGACTCTTAACTCTGTTCCCCCAAAGGAGTACACAAAAGAAAACAGCATGTCACCATTTTTCGTGTAAGCAACTAAATGATTTGTGATTTTAAATTAAATATCGCGTTGCAAAACCGCGCTTACTGACGGACTATACGTTTCGGAAATAGATGCACTGTCGTCAGTTCTGGTGAAATGGAAGGTGACGAGGTGGAGCTGGCATTTGAAGTGATTGCTATTGACAAAATCTCACTTTTCTCTTGCTGAAGTCCTTTCTCTCTCATTTTCTAAACTACAGTTGTGAGCTCCGAAACCATTCTTGGACAGCTGCTTTGCTGCAGTTGCCTGCTCCTCTCAATAAAACGTCTAAGATTCTGACAAATGTATACATCCTCTTGAGAGTCAAATAAATCCACAGCATTCAACTTCAAGCTTACAGCAGCTACTTAAGATCTTGTTAGCATTCCCAGACAGATCACAAGCGGTTTGGTCCATTTAAGACACTAAGACCCTCCGACCGCAGGCTGTTGTCACAGCATGATGCGCAGTAAACAGCAGGAACTCAATAAAACATGCTAAATATTCAATTCAATTATCGCCCCCAGTAAAATTTACCTGTCATATTCACGCAGTTCTGACATAATGTATAAAGGAGAAAGTCGTGTACATTTCACTATTGTAGATCCTTCAACATGTTGCACAGCATAAAGTGCATTGGCCACCTCAGTTACTTCCCCATGATTCTAACCCATAATCCCCTTCAATACGTAATCTGACAAGAGTCAGAAATTTTCTTGGACAAAGAGGTCTTGAAACCCACAGAAAGGTATTCACACACACTATATGACTTTTCATTCCTGGTCTGTGCTTAGTGAAAGATGTCAGCCAACTTTGATGCTGTTGCTGACTGCCAACCTGTTTCAACCCGGTCCAGGCCAAAGATTCCAGGCACAACTGAACACGGGTCTGAAAGTACCCTCAGCCTATGTTGGCACGACATGATAATATCTGCAGACGTCTCAAACATCATGAGCAACCATCTTTGCGTACTGAAGAAAGCTGCATGTTCTGGTACATTTGTTGTGCTGTTCCGCTTTACAGCACATCATAACGCACCCACTGCTGTGGAAACAGTGGTTTATGTGAAGTTGCAATAACCAGCCTCAGCTAGGGTTCTCGGTCTGAACTGTACGGTTGCAAAACAAGCAGCACGTTTCAAGTTGTTGTGCCTGAAACCTGGTCCGGTCTGGACTGGACTTAATGCAACAACATGTTTTGGTGAACATCTGTCTCTGAGAGGTCCAATAGGCACAAGGAAGCGTTCAAACCTTAAGGCCTGATACCCTTGACTTTTTATCATTTTAATCAGGGGTTGGTGTTTGTGTGTTTTTTTTGGGGGGGGGTGCAGAGGGACAGTTAGCTCATTTGTTGCGCAAGCTCTTTAGCTGTTTGTGGTGAGCTGTTCAATGTGCACGATCACACAGACCACTGAGCGCGGTGCAGCGGTCTGGATGCATTCATTTAAGGACCACGGAGTGTGTGCGTGCTCTGCTCCGTTAGCATGTCTTGCAAAATGTGTACTGAACCATAGGCATCATCAGCATCACGCAAATCTGCCTGGAAAGGTCGAGCAGCACCAGAGGCCTGTTGTCAACAATTCCTCTCCAATTAAATATGATCATTATTAGAAGCCTCGCTGGATATTTATCCTATTTTTAGCCAAATGGTGATGTCGGTGTTGGTGATGGTTTTGTTGTTTGTGGCCCAAACCACTGTCTCTGTGTGAAATGCAATTAAATACTAACAATAAATGCAACGTTTGTACTTGAAACAATTATTGTCTGACATTTGCAGGAGTAATGTTTGTACATAAATTATGATAGCTGGCGCTCTTCAGCCCTTTCCTGATATTTCCAGGGTCACTGGAGTCCGTTCTGTGTATCACTACACACGCCATTCTGACAGTGACACAAAATGCTGACATCAACTCATGAAACCATGAAAATGTGCAATTAGACGGAACAATGTGGGGAGTTGTCGTTGTGATAAGATCATTCCAAGTCAGGGTGGAGACACCAGCAATTTGCTTAAACGACTCTAGACACAATGTGGGCTTAAATCCACAAACCACATTTATTTGACATGACACATCTGGCGGCATTTATTTACACAAGGGAAATACAATTTATCCCAAATACCCACAGGCAATCTTAGTACATTCTGTTGACACAGAGAATGTACAACCTTTCCCCCACCTACAACAAAACATTCCACAGTCATCGACAGGAACTGAAAAGGATTCAAGACTGGTACACAGGACTGATGAAGGCTTTACCGATACAAACTCCCATCCTCAGGAGAGATGACTGCAGTGTTGCGGCTGTTCTATTAAGACATATTGTCAATGTACTCACTGTGGCGAGATGTTTTGTATCTTGATCATGTTAAATCGTGTTGTTTTCACAATGGAATTCCACATGTGAGAAGTTACAAACCCAAAACTCTGGTAAAGGAAATTGAGAAAGGGGTCACCTCTGCCGTGATGGGAAGGTTGTAAGTATGCCCTTGGTAGCAGCGTTGTATGCAATGAAATGGGTCTATGTGTGTGTGAATGTGCAGAGGAAGAAGTAAAAATGGGCAAAGCATCAGGGGATTTGGGCTCTTTGACAGCTGCTCGCGTTGGGTTGGCAGGAAGGAGCGAGCCTCTTTGCCGCAGCCTTTCCTAAGATGAATAAAATATGATGAGCATATACAGTAGCAAGTTACTGTTTCTCTGACGCAACACATCACAACATCTCTAAAGCAAACCAAAAGAATCAGAAGACTTGTGCGAGGGCGAATGTGTTAGCAGCTGAGATATAGAAAGCCCGCCCCCCCACCACCACCACTAAAAAAAAAAAAAAGGAGCGTCAGGTTTTAAGATAAAATGTTATCTCTGAACCTTAAGGAATTCTTTGATAGCTCCAAGGAAAGCTGCTGTGCCAGGTGTATTCTTTACATTGTTTCCACACAAACTTCTACTGTCTACTGACCCTGCCAAATGTCATTTTACCCCACACAACAACATTCCAGACGCCTCCAAGGTGAATGAGATAAAACAGAAAACTGTCACGAATCTCAGAACCTCAGTAGATGAACTGGGATTATTATGAAAGCATAGTCTTGTCATTTAAACACAGGAACAGTCATTTGTATTTTTGGTATTTGTATTTTCAAACTGAAAATGGTGAACACATGACATTTTCTGTCAGTTAGCGGCAGTTTGGAAATTCTGAAATCATCCACTGAGTATTGATCGCCAGAGCCTATGTGAAATTGATGCTAACATCAACATGCTTACATGTCTGTGAAGGTCATCTTGGTCCCTCAGATTCAATCATAGGATTTGTTAAATTATTTGAGAAGCGAAACGTCTCTGAAACGTCTTCAAGCTAACTAGCAGGTCCAGTTTCCTGGGACTGACCCCAGCTATCTGACCCCCTGCTTGTCAGTGGGTCGCTGGGTCGCAACTAAAGCATGATGTACCATTTAATTAGCCTTTTTAAATCTGCTTGGTAATTGCCATAGAATTACAGCTGCTGTTACTAGGATTGCCTCATTCCACTCAAAATCTATAATCTACTCTGAGAATGTGAAGGAGGAAAAGCAGATAACATTTTCTAATCAATTTTGTACCAATCCATTTGGAGGTTGAGGTATTTCATGGATCAGTGCAAAGACGAACCCACTGGTGATCCGAGAAAGAAAGTACAAGATCACAAACAAACAAGGAGAATTATCCTCTGGAGGTCAGAGGTTGACTAAAAGAAAAACAGGCCACGATTTGCTCTGAAACATCCTGTTATTTATATACACACATCAGATTCGATAGCGGTCTTGTGTATTTACAGGATGCAGTAGATTTATGGTGACAAGGACACTGTCAAGGAAAACTCCACTCACCAACCAGGGTCACTTGTTACAATGGAGCACATACGTGCATGAGCACAAAAAGAATCTACAGCTTAACGCTGTAAAATGGTACATCCCAGAGAAACACAAATATCAAACAACCTTTACGTCAGTGTCCTTAGTAATAACTTGATACGTGTGTTCGTATTTGGACAGTAAGTTTCACTTATCTGCAGTAATGTAACATTCATTAAGTTAACTGTCTTTGCTGAAAACAAACCATATCACATCTTGAAGAACTCACCATTGGGACATGCGAAGCAAGAAAACAGTACAGAGCTGATTTTGGCCCTTTTTAGTTCAATTTTATGGAATTTATAATATTCTAAAAGCTCTCATCTCCACAGGTTCTGTGAGCTGATCATTGTCACAGCCCACTGGTTCAGAGCCATGAAGGATGACACAATAATACAACAATGCATTGACATAAACAAGAAAAACTGACTCAGCATCTTTCTCTTGTGACGTAGTAATATTTGACCAGTAGTAGCAGGGTGTGTCCTTTGTATCCTCTGGCTAAATGGATAAAACCTAATTTTTCTCAAAATTCAAACAGAACCAACAGAAAGAAAATCAAAGCGCAGCCCACCCGTTAACAACTAAAGGATGTTGTAGAACAGTGTCTATGCGTCAGTATCCATCAGTGGGCTGTGAGGACACGTCTAACAGTAAATATTACCGCCTGTGTTTTGGCTTCAGTGCAGCCAGACCATGTTTAAGCTGCTGCGGTTGACTGGGAAAAAGAGTTGAACCGAGAGTCAGTGAAGCGCTGACGAGGAGATCGAACTGAGCTGCTACCCCCCACCCCCCACCCCCCACCCCGTGAGCGACCTGGGAAAGACATGTGCTCAGCCACCGGGAGGTGATAGGGGGTGACACGGAGTGGCGGTAGGCGCACGGCTGACCAAGTGTGCCTCATTTATTTACCTCATGTGATAGCTCTGAATGTCACAGCCGACCTGAGCATTTTCACTGACAGATGGAGAATATTAGGAGCAGCTCATGCGTGTTCTCGTCTTACAACCAGAATCAGAAAAGTGTCTGATAAGGGGATAGACTCTCATCCCGCTTGACGTCGCTACTGCTGGAAATTAATAGGAGTGCTTGGAAAGGAACATGCATAAGAATAAAAAGCTCTAGTGGCATACTGATAAACAAGGCCTGCTCACTGTTTTAACAGTAGATGCTGTTACTGAGCACAAAACAGCCATATTACACGTTATGTCACATCTCCAACTGGCCCAAGATTTTTCATGAATAAACGCAGTGGTACACGGAGGTTTGGGGAGACCGCGCAGGAACAGCGGGATACACGTCTTAATTTGGCAGCCGTAGTTCATCTCACAGCAACCTGACAAATTTCTCGAGCCAATGTGACAACCCAATTAGATCCAAGAATTCAGAGAGGAGATCTGAGGATGTTGCTGACAGTGACTGCAAACGCTGACGGTCCCAGGGGGGGGGGGCTGTGCTCCTTCTGATTCCTTATCACACCGGGGATACTGCCGCTGTACTGCAGTATTGTCGACAACATCTCCTGACAGCTTTAACAAAAAAATCTGTCTAATTCCTCCAGGTAGACATGGATGTGTTTGCCGAGATAAACTACCACACACTCCACAAAGCTCACTGAGGTGGATGCTTTCATTTTCTTATTTATTTATTTATTTTTTACTGCACCGATATGCCTGTAGGGTCATACCAATTTCCAACCAGGTTCAGGTCAGTTCAATCAACATGTTGAAGCTGAGTGGAAACAAACAAACTCTGACTTGTTTGTCGTTCAGAGCACAGAGGAGAATCAGCGGAGCTTTGGTCAGCCGTTACCAGAAGACAAATGGCTTCTCCGACGAACACTCACAGTCAGACCATTTTCCCCTCCAGTTTCCCTGATGGACCAAATCTTTTAAAAGATTTTTTTAAAGTGCCAAGAGTTGCCAAGTTGGAGCTCGGTTGGTGCAGTAGATATACAAAAAACCCCTAGCCGCCCAGTGTTTTGTCACTAACAAAGCGTTTCCTGTGGAGCAGAAATCAAACTAAAGAAAGGAAAGCAGGTCTGCGAGGCGAGGTGCGCAATTACAGCGGTGACGTGCTAATCTCAGCCACCATTAAGGTCAATCATGGGCCGCAGCCAGTTGCTGTCTACATACTCTGTTTGCCCCTGTACCTCCGCTCTTTTTTGCATTTTCACCATAACGCTCACACTCCTGCGTTTTCCTCAATCTTTCACACATGAACAGGGACACAGATCCCAGATACATATCGACGCCTCTGCCTCCCATGTGTACATGGTGTCACACATTAGCACCCTCATGAGTCAGAATGAAACAGACAGGAGTTTGCGTAACTCCGAGGGGAGGGGAGGCCCATCCAACACCCTGTCACGTACACATGCCATGATCCCAGCTTGGGAACAAAGTCTTGGGAGATTAATGAATTACTAATCATATTAGTGTATAAACACAAAATGTCAAATATGAATCATTATTTAAAAACCTAACAGGAACTGCATGTAAAAGAAGGAACACAATCTGAATGAACCTTTGGATTGCAATGTGTTACGCTAATGGGATGCTAACACACACACACACACACACACACACACACACACACACACAATCACACAATTCAACCCCTCAGGCTTGATTGGATAGAAGTCTCCATGCCTTCAGCAGGGTACCTAACAGTACGAAAGGCTTCAGCAGCAGGTTGAATTGTCCATTCATCTTTTATTTCATCATTATTACCTGCACACTGAACAAAAAGCATTAAGCCACAGACTCCATATTCTGTACAGACAATGCAGCATTAGCGTCCTTAGCTCTCCACAATGCAGATTCTGTGGGTTTTGTCCGTGCTATTCAATACACACAGTTGTGCTTAAGGATTCCTATTCCCACATGGATAAGTGCAGAGGCACAATCTGCATTTAGTTACAATCTAGCTCTAAAACCCCTTGTATTTCTATACCACCTGTCTAGGCAGTGATTATCTGGATACGTCTTAGGGAAAAGGTCCAGTGTTGAGAATAATCCTTCTTTAAGCTGAAAAGCTGTCTGAAATGTGCATGCAGCAAGGTTGACCCGCTCCTTGGGCCTGTGAGAAGATGATCGCTTCTAAAACGAAGCTTTCTTTAAATGAAAAAAGTTACCGTGAACAAGTTGTCGCCGACTACGATGAGTCGATTCGGTTGACGCCACCATGTACAAAACTTCTAATTCTGTTCTGCTGCAGAGTGTGTGATGCCAAGCTATTTCTGTAAGAGCTCTAATGAGGATCCTGACATCGTTACTTGATGGTGATATATCCAGAACACGCGTCCAACAACAGCACTGTTATTTCGCTGTACTAGCATGCACAAGACAGCACGCTTGAATTCCTGTCAGCTCCTCTGGTGATCTTCAAAGGCCACAGCCATTGAATATCATCCATGGCACGTCCCTGAGAGGTCGCCAAGAGGATGAAGAGATAAGCTCTGGAGGAATTCAAAGCCTTCACAGTCTGCTGTCGGCCACCCTGTCGCTACAAAAGACTTCATATTTGGGAGAAGGGTGCCTTAGTTCTCCTCTGCAGCAGGAGCCAAGCTTGCCTCTGATGAACTCCTCCAAAATTCAACACCAAATGTGCCGTATAATTGTTGAGGCTGATGCTCCGTTTAACTGTAACAGTGGAGGGACTTGGTGACTGAAAAACGCAGCAATTCTGACCGTGATTCGTCACAGCAGCAGAGGGAACGGCACGCTCTCATTGTTCAGTGTACAAATATGAATTTCAGGAGGTTTTCTCTCAGATTCGCTCACCTCGACCTCGAGGAGGACAGAGCTAAAGTGAGAGCGCAGCCTCTGCCTCTCCACATTGAAGGCTAGATCATTTTAGTTTTGAAATCAGAGTCTAGAAAATTCCTCGCCGTGCGCCTGAAGGTGCATTATTGGCGTAATAGGATTGAAACGTCTTCCACCAAAGGGGGTTAAATCCTCATGGAACATGGACGTGAGCGATCATTTCAGTTTTACACTGATGTTCCAAGTATTGATCAATTCTGCTTGGTCTAGTTTCAGGAGCAATGAACTGAGTGCTGCGTTCCCGCTGGAATGCCCGAGGCTCCTGTCGTGTTCTATGCTGTTTATTCACTCTAATCCCAAGAGCTGAACGAACAGCTGCATAACCAATTAGTGCCATTAATCAACTGATTTGAACCGTATTGTTAGCCCTGTTAGCAAATATGGTTCTTTTTCTTCTGTTTTTACACTTCTAGCTGTGTAGTTGCAGGAATCTACAGGGATCTATGAGGGGGCGTACACTGTTCATGTGAAAATCATTCAAATGATGACCAGCAGAGAGGAGTGCTGTAAATAGGGATTTTCATTGATCATTTAATCTAACTTTTTTTTCCCTGATTCAGCTTTTTCAGATTACATCATTTTTATAATAAAGCACAGTCTTCATATTTAAATAGCTGGAAGGCATTCAGATAGAAGCTTGTTTCCTTTTCTTCTTTTTTTTTTTTTTTGGTGGAACAAAAATGTTCTGTCAGCTGTGAGTCTTCAAACAAAATACTGAATGGCAAGTAGCTCAGCTTTTCAAATATTGTGACAATATCACTTGAATGCCAGTTGTTTGTGGGTTGTTTTGTTTTTACGAGGTATGGGCTGTGAATATGAAAAAAATATATAATGTTGGAGAACAACAAACAACGACAACAACATAACAATACTTAGATGAGTCAGCCACACGATGACAGAATAACCAGAAGACCATATACGGAAAAGAAATACACGTCGGTTGCAGACATAGAGGAAATAAACGGGGGGAGGATATGCAGGTCAGGTTCTGGCTGTTTGCTGATTGTCCGTACTGGTTAAAAATTAGCAGGAACCCTCTAACGACTTCACACTTTGGGTAAGTGCTATGTTGGACCGGGCTCCCAGTTAGAGGACTGGGGCAGATTAATGTCCACTGCAGGAGGAAACACCCGACAGACCAGCATGTAGACGTTGGAGATAAAGGGACAATTAAGGTTTTCCGAGGACCCAAACAACTCTCTTAAGTTCTTAAGAAAACGTGTTGACTGTAAAAAAGGGCAGATCCTACAGCTCAAGTGATCTTTCAAAACCTAAAAAGAACTCCAGCCAGAATCGTTCCGTTAATCAAAGACCATGCACACTTCGAACACCTGAAACAAACCTCGGTGCAGCTTTTACACAGCCCAGCTGCAACATTTCCCCTGTTCCGTCCAATCAGCGGTGCAGCTCCGCGAGAAGACTCAGAAGATCTCACCTCAAACACCAGTCGGGCTTTCAGAAGAAGGCTTGAAGTGGCGGATCAAAGCACACAACTCTGCTGGTCATCTCCCAGGTTCAAGAGGTTTCATCTCCACGTCAGACGCGCGCAGACAAAAACAGCAACATGTTCTCATAAAAGCTGCCCTCTGTGGTGTCTTCATCCGCAGTCAACTCCCGTTAGTTGGCCGGTCCCGTTGTCTCAGCGCGGTTTAATAATCTACCGCACCGCGGTTGTGCCGCTTCCCGCTCCGGGCGCTCGGTCATGTTAATGGCCCCGTAGGCTCCCCGGTCCACTCCAGACAGCCCGCACTTGTCTCACTCTTGCCACCTGCTCGGGTCAACCCGTGGCTGTGAAGCTGCCTTCTTCAGTCGCCTGAAGAGGTGAGCGGCTTGTGACGCTGCGGAGAGGCAGCGCCGCACCGTGCGCCCTGCGCGCGCCTCCGCGGACCAACAGCACTGCCTGCTGTACTTAAAGAGACACAGCACCGAGGCGAGCAGCGGGACGGCTCTCCTGCTCCGTCCAGCTCCGTCCTCCCGTGTCCCCACACACCGACAGGGATTCCTCCGGAGTCGACAGCCGAGTGGCTGAGGGAACATTACGCATGCAGACAGTCCGCCCCCTCGGTTTTCTGTCACGCTGTGGCTCCAATCCACAGCCGAATAAACGGTGCTCATTTGAAAAGGAGAAGTAATAAGAGCCGAAGCCAGAAAGTAACCAACCATGAAAACAGCTGGCTCAAGGTTACTCTACGGTACACTTTAAGCTAAAAGCCTTTATTACTTGTGAGTTGTTTATGCCACACTGAGAGAAATCAGACTCCTTTGGCGTCAAGGTATAAAATACATTTTATAGCACTTTTGAACCTTAATGGCACTGAAGCACTTTGCAGTGCTGACCTATTTATCCATTCACACTCATATTAGCTGTGTTTCCATTACCCCTAGAATTGCTAACTGTAACCCTCGAAAAAAACTCTCAAATATCGCTAAAAGGATTTTACACTCGCATGAAGTGTTTTTTCAGACGAGTCAATAGAGGTGTAACACAAAAGGGTAGTGGAAACACTTTTTTTGCATTTACACGTCAGACCAGACGTGACATACGGGCTCACATGACCAGTTCACTTCAAGAGAAGATGGTGTGGTATGCATGGACGGAGGAGGAGACAGTATTGCCTGAAAGTTATTGTACAATATGACCACCATTCTTGACAGCAGTAGTAGTTCTGCTACGAATTAACGAGAGCGAAATGCTCCGCAGGAAGTGGATGATGCTGAAACGACGCTACCCGGCTGAAAGACGGCATCTGTCTTTCGTACCTCCACCCTTCTCACAGTGGACAGGTATTCACAAGGATTACAGCTTGTGTGTTTGACCTGTGGCCACCATACTTGTGCGCTTCACACCAATCAATGGACACACGTGCAAATCACAATTGTACATTTTAGAAGTGTCACTTGTGTTTTGTGAAAAACACAGAATGACTTATGCAAGCAGAAGCTGCCATACATGGTGCCCAGCAAAGTACCTGAGCCGATGCCACCCACGAAAAAATGTTTCCACTCACATCCAGTGAGAGGTTTTTACCCACGTTAATACTCCTTCAGTCCCGTCATGACCATAACAAACCTTCTGTTTACCTGGTGCAAAGCTTTCACAGCAGTAGGATGAGTTCCCAGCATCCAGTGCTTTGTGCCAGTCTGTCATTGATGTTGGCAGGCGTGGATCTTTAAGGGACAACGGACCTCAGAGCAACTAGTCCTTCTCTTCTGCTCATCTCCATAATGGAGCAGTTGCATTTGTATGTGCATGAAATGAAATGAATTCTGAATTTCAGAAATGATAGTAGTCAGTGACCTAATACTGGGTTTGCATGTGGATGAAAGGCAAACGTGTATTTGAAGATAATAGTTTTTCCAGCCGGAACTGTGTGCATCGGAAGCGACTGTGACTTAGGAGGTGGAGTGGGTCGTCCAGTAATCAGAAGGTTGCTAGACTGAATGGTGGCTCCTCCAACGTTCATGTCAAAGTGACACTGAACCCCAAATCGCTGCTGATGCTGTGTCATCAGTGTTTGAATGTGTGTAAGCAGTTGTGCACCTTGTCTGACGGCTTCTGCCAGCTAATGGGAATGTGGGTAAATGGGTAAATACAACAGTGAGGCATTTTGTGTGCAGTTCAAGTACAAAAGCACTGTAAACAAGCTGCATTTTAACAAGCACAACTGCTCAGAAATGTCCATAAGATATATATTTTCAAGTTCTGTTCAATTTCCATTTCATATAAGTTGATTTATATGACTTGTCTGTATAAAGTCAGCTGTTTATTACAGGTCTGATGCTCTCCCATTGCTGTGCGGTGCATTAAAAACCTCTTGAGTGTAAATTCAATGGATCATTTGGGCTCAGACCAGCTTTTTTTCACTGCAGCGATACTGGACTGGTCCATTGGATAAACAGCAAAATCACCACCTTCAGGGAAGATCGTTATCGGGCACAAGGGTGGGTCAGGAACGCTGGGCTGCTGCGTGATGCTTGCAGGAATTGTCTAAAAGGCTGAGCCCCCTTTTGACTGAGTGGTTTTGAAATAGTCCTGCGATGAAGTGGCGACTCATCCAGGGTGAATCCTTCGACAGCTGGGATCGACTCCAGCACAACCGTGACCCATAACCGGACCAAGCAAGAGATGACAGATGAATGAACGTTATCGAAAGACACACACACACAAGTCAGACCCCTGCAGATTTTGCATGTGATGTCTAGAATCAAGATATTTTAATTTGTACATATCCGACACTTTAATGAAATACCATTACAAGAGAAACGAAGAGCTGAATTTGTGCAAAAATAAACAGGCAATTTTTATGATGTAGGCTAAAACGGGCTTCTCCTGTCTGAAAGAGAGGCAGCTGGTGTGTATGTAGCTTCCGCGTAAGGCAGCACACACCACCCCACACACCACCACCACCCCCATTCTGCATGTTTTATTTAGACCTCTCTCTGCTCCAACACCCTGGATTCAAATGAACAACCCGCTATCAGGCTTCTGCAGAGCTTGACGAAGGCTGTCCATGTGAATCAGGTGTGGGGAGCCGGCAGATGTCAGAAAGTGGCAGGACCCTGGTGTAAGTGTTTAAGTCCAGTTAAGGTTAGTTTAAGAGCAAGTGGCAGCTAATAACATTCAACTGTACGGTGTGACATTGCCTGTCCTTCGGCCTTCAGTTCTAATGAGGATCAACCAAAAAGACCTCTTAAAAGCGGAAGAGTCACAGAAAAAGGATCCATCTCAGGGCGAACAGACCACCGATGTCCCATACAAACCTTTGAATGGACAGATATTAGTTATCCATGTAAGTCATCATGATTTCATCAGAAACGTGTGCGTACGTCGCTATCAGGCTGAGCATAAAGGTTACGATGGGGCAAATGCTCGGCCAGAAAAAGCAACATGTCCCCACAATGATAACTGTGCAGACATGTGTGCTTGTGTGAGGCCAGATTAGACAGAGGTCATTTGTGACAGTTGGTGTGTGACCTGAACAGAGAACAAAGCTCTCCATCACTGCGTGAGTCTCTAGGAGAAAATGGCACAGAATCAAACATCGGACGCTGCTACACACTATGCTGTCACATTTCGACCCACAGGATGGATTTCCTGCCTGATCTGTATTGAGATTTTAATCCTGGTTTCTGTTTCCGCTTCACTACTTAATCAACCCCACCTCCAGATGTTCGCCTGCTGTGCGTTGCTGCTGCACGCAGGACTTGTCACATTGGGACGATCATCCATTATGATTAACGACAAATCTCCTTGTGTGTAAATTGAACTCTTCGCTGAGATTCATCATTCTATCCCTGAAAGTCACGGCTATAGAATCTGTGGCTTAGAGCAACAGCATAATGCAGATTTTGAAAGAGCACATCCTGGCCTGGGTGGGAACCAAACCATGTCAGCGTTAATGAAATTTTGTGAGATTTTGTGGCTTTGAATCACCTGAGCTTTGTCAGAGCTGACTGTGTCCCTTCGAGCTCACCCGCAGAGTGACTAAGCCATTCACTTATTACGAGCTCAACACTGGTATCCTTAAGGGATCTTGTGCTCACACAACTGAGATGACTCTGCATATTTCAGCAGCATCAATTCATGGGTTGGTTGTTGTATGTGCTGTCGCCCGTGGTGCTGTCGCCTACAATTACTCTTACTCCTTCTCTGCGGTGACTCAGGGATGCACTCTTAAGTTAGAGGGCCAGTTTCAAATCACAAACTCCAGTGTTGATATGACTCATGATGTATCAAGCAGACCAGGCCAGACCACAGGAGGAGGAACATTTTGTGTTTTGGACAAGAACGGCACAGATTGAACTACAGAACGTCCTGTTCTGTATATCCACTCTCACAGAAAAATGCAAAACATCTCTCCTACAAGGCTTTTTACTGAATAGTACAGACACATGCATTGTTGGAGGTCATAAGCGGGTGGGGGGAGGGTCATGCCGGGGAAGAGATTGAACTCCAGCCCAGCCAACACAAACGTCAAACTTGGCCATATCCGCATATCAGACCAGCAGTTGGGTGTGTGTGCGTGTGTGTGTGCATTAGCCTGTGTGTGATTACCACTGGTTATCACTGGCCCAGATACGCTGACAGAAGTAAACAGATGATAATGGGCCCATTGTTGAACAATCTAGCCTCTATCATGAGGATCCGTCGGCGGTGGCATGGCGGGGTATGAAAAATGCTTTCATTTCATTTTCCGATCGTGGCCAGTTGAATCGTTGAATCGTTCCTCCCACAGTCCTGTTTCATGTCAGGATCTGACAAATGAGTTTTATGTGCCTAGATAGTGCACAATGCAACAAATAGATCAGCTGCACATAAAATGGTTCACTTGGATCTCGGTCCTCCATTAGAATATTCATAAATCCAGGCGGAGCTCCTGAACAGGCGAGGTAGAAGTATCTTGGGGCCCCAGGCCACATGTGGCACCCGGAGGCTAATGTTGGCTCCATCGCAATGTTTCAGAATGTTGCATTCACAGAACCTCTTTCGCACAAACGTATTTCAAAAGAAACCTCCTTGATAGGCCCCCGATCTAATTCCCACCAAAGACGCATGGTCACAGGGGTGGAAGGGCTGTTTCTGGTCCCTGTTTATTCAGAACATAACGGTGATGAACGCTGCTTGATGGGATGCCAGGGGAACCGTTGCCCAGAAACCTCAGCACAAAGTATGAGGCCATTCCATCAAAGAGAGATATGCGACATTCCCCGCCTCACCTGATCATATTCAAAGGGAGGTATTTACCCAGGGTGCACAAACACAACCTCGTGAGAAATAAGTATGAAGCCAACACGGTGTGTTTTCATGACAAACAAGCAACGGACATGTCACGTGTCTGCAATGTGCTCCGGAGACATGTGCAACACAATCCCAGTTGCTAGAACACTGACAACAGTCTTGTTTGCTTCCTCGTCTACATCTCATGCAAAAACCTCATACTGATGTCAGAAGTCAACGTGTGCCCCATTGGCGCTGACTTACATTCCGGTTCAGGTTTCTTCAGGGAAACTATCATGAAATCAGGACACCCACTGCTCTTGCAAATACTATTGTCAGAGAGCCATTGTGCTTGTGTGTGTGTTTTGAAGCCTCATTAATTGTCACATGAAATCAGAACTAGGCAAAGCACACTTGGGAATGTAAATGTTGCCTGCAGCACATCAGGAACAAAGAAACAACAGCACTGTAATGCCACCTCATCATCCTGAGAGCAAAAGAGGTGCGAGTTCCTCTTGTAAACATCCTTTTGTAGGTGCCGTTTACTCAGCAAGTCACAAAATGAGACAGGCAGATTTATTCTCTGATCAAGGAAACGTGAGCAGTTTACCCGTTCTTCACTGTCATGTATTCATTTAGCGTATAGCTAAAGTTCCCCTCAAATATTCATCG
>JBBMJM010064597.1:30191-46593 GCA_037832705.1 Centriscus cristatus
ACGTGAGCAGTTTACCCGTTCTTCACTGTCATGTATTCATTTAGCGTATAGCTAAAGTTCCCCTCAAATATTCATCGAAGGAGTCACTGCATAAATTTCCATAAGGATTTCTAGAGGGTGTGGAAAGGAAACCACACGTGTCTGCTCTTAATGATTTAAGGGTCTGCACTGGAAAAACAATTTGTCGCATTTCTAGTAAAAAATAAAGCAAAAGAATAACTCTTTACACTTAAAACTGGACACATCCTTGGAAAAAGTAACTTGTTTTATGCAAGTTTTTACTTAAAAGTAGAGAAATCTGCCTGAGCAAGTTTTGTTTTGTTTTTTATTTCAAACTAAAAAATCTTGGCCCACTGGAAGATTTTTGTCCTTATTTCACAAGAAAATTTGCTTGAAAAAAGAGTTAAGTTGCACAGTTATGTTTTTCAGGTGATGTGTCTTATTTTTAGCGGACAGACTACAAATAAGACAAATATTCTTGTTAAGATTTTGAGTTTTTGCAGTGTGTCCAGAGGTCTGAATCATTTTCTCCATGACAATCTTTATCCGTTTTTTAAGTAAAATATCAAACTTGAGACAACCACAAACTTTTTGTTGATTGTAGAGGCGAAGAGACTTTCAGATATTCAGTTCATGAGAAAACTAAACCCAGTGGACTCTTGTAGAAGGTGACTGACACTGACAATAACGCTGTCTGATGATGATGTGAGTGAAGTCAGAACACTTTGGCGAGGGAACAACCCAAGAGGCCGAGGGAAATATTTTGCCTTCAGGCAGTAAATGCAAGTGGAGCAAATGCCAGCTGAAATTGAGCGAGAAGCATGCAGAGTCCACCCTGGAGAGGTCGCCCGTCAATCATAGGACTAACATGTAGAGAAACAGAACCCTGTTTTTTTCTGGATGATGGGATCAAGCTGAAGTACTTGGAGAAAACCTAAACTTATTTAAAGGTCAACAGCCATTGGGTGCTATGAACGCACACCTACATTTCAAGTTTAGAAATCTTGAGGATTAAAAACGAATGAAAAGTAATATGAATTTTAACCACACTCACAGTTTATGGTCTGTGTTTGTCCCAGTATGTGTTTTGAATAAAACCTGAATAAAATCCATGAATGTAAAAAAATAAGAACTGCACACCTGAGAGTCCTGTCCAGGGAAAGGGCAAAGGTCGTCCTTGAGGATTTTCAACATACTCTCTATGCAGAGGTCAGACTTTTGGGAAGGAGGGAGGTTAGATTTTCCAGCAGGGCCAAATCCAACAAATACCTCAGGATGTCAGTTCCTTTGGGATTTTAAACGACTTGTAAGCCTGTCACCTGTCCTGCCACCGCGTTTGGGTCTGCCTGCTGGTTGTCTGTCATGGCGTTACAGCCATCGGTATGGTATGCAAATGCGACATGTTATAAATTTAGTTCTTATTTTCTTTGTTTTACCTACCTGTGAACATCTGCAAACAAAGTGCCACCACAGCTAAAAATATAATAGTTGGTCGGCATCCTGCATGCCGTGCAGGTACTTTCTTCTTCTCCTTTACTGCTCCTGTGTCAGGCATTTTTTTCTCATGCGAGCAAATACTTCAAGAAAACATTTCCACTCACCTATGTTGTGTGTCTCAGGCATTCGGCTCTGTCCTCTGTCCGCCCACTCGCTATTTCCATAAAGTGATTAGAAAGACAAAACTGCATATACATAATTAGCGGTATGAAGTAAACAGTGCATGTCATGAGGCAGCACGTGTATTTGTGTGCTGCAGCAATTCAAATCAATCTTTTGCATCTTTGTAGGTCAGTATAAAAACATTGAGGCCCAACTGTTTGCAAATTGATTTGACATTTACTTCTGCCATTTTCAAGTGGGACATTTCAAAGTATGTTAGTTCCTCATGTCAATCTGTAGATAATCACGTGTCATGCTTATTGACTTCTGTAGTGATTCATGATCTGCCCGCTCGACAGCGCCAACGTCCCACCCACCCATTCCCTGGATCCCAAAGGGATCTATGCTGAAACTCTGTGCTTAAAAAACAATGTGTTGGTACATGTGGGTTTTGCTTCACTGTATTTGACTTGATGAGCAGCGTCACGAGTACGATTTTTGAACGGTTGATTGGATAGCTCATTGATTTGACACAGGAATAACTCGGTCAATAACTGGTGGTGTTCACTTGGTTTGACCTTTCAAGTAATAAACACACGTGTCCCACTCTGCGGGCAGCTTTTTGGCAAACAGCTGCAATCATATAAGCAGTTTTCACTGTCTGTTGTCCCTGTTTTGTTCCAGTTTTTTTCAGCATGTGACATGAACTTGTGTTATTGTGGTGCCTCTATGACTTATTCTATTGTTGGACTACTCAAATCTTAAGACTTAACCTCTGCTGAATACAACCGCATTGTCATGATCCCACACAGTTTTCCCACTTTGGCCGAGGCTGAAGCCAAAATGCCTTGATATATTGCTTTGCTGCATAAAAAAGAAAAAAGAAAAAACTTTGTGTGACTGTACATCTTTATAGTTCTTTCCTCAGTGATCGTGATCACACAAAAAGAGCGAAAACATTCTGTTTCAGCTGTCAGACTGTTTATTTAAATCTGCCTGCTTGTGTTCTTCTGCTTTTTTGTTTTCTTTGGGGGGGTGGGGGGGTGGGGGGTGTACTGTTGAATTGTTATTCAGATACTACTGCCTGATCTAGAGTTTCATCTTCATCATTTTTACCCCAAACCTATAAAATCACCTTCACAACAAACACAGACACGGATTGTGACTGAAATTAAAAAATAAAAAAAACAACCCTGAGTGACTGTTTCACTGGCAGACAGCGGTGCGGACTTATTCTTTGTGTGCCTTAGATGTGTGGACTGAACTGATGAGCTGTCGATGACTTCATTAATACACAGGCTATTTACTGTTGTAGTCGTTGTGCACACAGTTATGTGCGGGGGTCTGTTTTCTACATTAGACTCCAGTTGACATTCGCTGCACACCAAACCTGATTATAGCTCTTTCAGGCTGCACAGGCAGCAGCGTGACATATGGGGTTTTAGTGTAACGAATGGCGATGAAACATCCTCGGTTGCAGTTCCTGTTGTAGACAGGGGTCTGTTTCTCATAAAGGCCAAGTGGCTGCATGGCCAAGATTTACTAAGGTAGAAGACCTCATATATTAAATGCAGTGATGGCTACTAGCATTAATAATTCAGCAACACTCTCAACTGAAAACAACCAAAAAAAAAAATCCTGCATTATTTAAAGGATACACTGAATTAATTAGAAATATGAATTAATGATGAGATTATCCTGAGTACGTACTCAACTTAAATCCCTGGCAGAAGCACTAGCAATCAATCAGTAAATCCATTTCTACTGCAAAAATTGTAACATTTACACAAAAAATATCCTGCCTGGAAGGCCGAGGCTGTGAAATGAACCCTACGCCGTAATTGCTATTCAGGAAGTGTCTCAATGTCATTGCTGCAGCGCGGGCTCGTACTGGTGGAGACCTACGTCTCTCAGTCATAAGACGATCATGATTCCTTTGCAGTGTTTATTTTGATCCTTTGGACTCTGCTGTGTCTTGTTTCTCATCATTCAAGACGGGATGTCTTATTCCATTTAACTGTGCCAATAATGCCACCCACAGTACTGAAGATAATTACTGGTACCTGTGACTGCTTCTGATATGTCTTAGACCTACTGCTGTATTTTCATTAACAGATTTAGCCCGGTGAAAAATTCTCTGGTGCCTTCGAATGCACCTCAAACAGATGTTTATAATAGAAAACATCCAGTCGTTACGAGTTCAACATGATAACAACTCAAAGACTAAAAACATGAAAAAGTTGGAGAAGAACAACAGACAAGAAACTCGTGCTTTCAAGTGGCTTTGCTCCAGTCCCTCGTATCTGCCAAACTGTCTGTCTGAAACGCCACCTCTCATGTTCTGTCTGCGCCAGCTCTCATCTTCAATTATTAATGGCTGCAGCGTGGATGATCAGTGACAACAGAGACAAAGGATAAGGGTGTGTGTGTGTGTGTGTGTGTGTGTGTGTGTGTGTGTGTGTGTGTGTGTGCGTGTGTGTGTGCGTGCGTGCGTGTGCGTGCGTGTGTGTGCGTGTGTGCGTGTGTGACAGCAGGGTAATTCTCTTACTATCTTTCACAGATATAGCCAGGATAGCGAAGCGCTGTTTGAGGATGAGACATTGACGAATTTCAGAATATCATATTTTCCGCAACTTTAGGAATTAGTGCTGGGTAATAATTGATCCATCCAGTATTAGTTTTAAACTGCCTTTGGTGATACATCATCGTCAGGCACTGAGCAATCAGAGTCTATTCCTGGCAATAACAGTTTTAATGAGGACAGTTGCCCATGGTTGCATATGGTGTTCTTACTCACTATGGAACTAATTGCATCCATTTTGGTCCTTCTAACATCTTTCTTTCTTTCCAATAAATATGTGAAAATGGTTGAAATGAATGTTAGCAAGAGCTGTCAGCACGTAAGAAATCAGTTCCCGTTACTACAATCCGTCTGTGTAATAGACAAATACAGAAATGTTGCACAAATTATTTTGTTGTGAATACAAATTGCTCTGATACATCCTGCTCTGATATATTGTCTTTAAGCTATTATACATTTTTCAATTTGTGTTCTTCAATAACCCACAATGATTAAAACCGATTTTTTATTCTGTCTCCATCACTTGTTTCATGTTGAATGCAAATGTTCAATCGAGTAATTGGGGTTTGTGTCTCTTCAGGAAATTGCAGGTTGCCAAATTGTTTTCGCCAGCTCCGGAAGAGCAGCCCTGCATTGCTAATAATACATCAGTGAAAGTCCTTTACAGGGACACACACACACACACACACACATACAGACATGTGCAAAGTGATGGAAACACACACACTCCAAAAACACTCAACATTCAGTTTGTCAGATTCATTTCTAAATTGTCACAACGTGCTTTTCAACCTCTGTGAGTGTCTGCTGTTTATTAACGCTGCATGAAAAATATATATCGATTTCAAAGCAGCTGTCAAACAGCAGCTCAGTTGTGTCACCATCATCCATTCCGAGCATGCCCAGGAGAGTTGACCCACTTTCTGATGCAATTTGTCTAAGTGACAGCCTCCTTCACTTCTGTCTTTGCTGCCACCATGACCATAAATTACTGCAGATGACCTCAAAAAGGAGAAAGTCAGATTGTATGTGTTCCTGTCAATGTTCACTCTGTTCAAACAGAGTCGAAAGCAATTCCAACACTGACGTCACTGCATGTTGGCGGAAGTTAAAGAATTACAACAAAGGAATTCAGTTTTATAGGCGTCTGCAAGAACTGTGACAGTCAAGTTCAATCAGCATTTTCATTACTGATGTTCAAATATCACACACAACAGTTTGAATGTTCACAATTTACAAGTTAAAGGTAAACTGTAAATATTGGCAGAATACCGACATCAAGTGGGGTCGCATTGGAATTGCAACACAAAAAAATACTTCAGCGGGTTGCCGACTGCGTCAAGTGATCAGTCAGCACCATCCATGTCTAGTTGTTAATCTTACGGAATAACTACAAATTTCAAATTACAACACATTTTAAAACAGTATTTAACATGATCTCTGCTATCCATTATCAATTGATATGATTTGTGTGATGATTTGACAAACGTCCGACGGAACTTCACAGTATGTTCATGGTCGTCTATGAGACCTGTGTGAATACAAATAGATATAGAATATATAGACACTCACCGCAGTGGTGAGAGTGAACCGACAACACTGGACAGGACAGGAGGACGGAGTCTCCTCCGTGTACTCCGTTTACTGGGTGTGGAGGTGGATGGTTCACGACATGTCATATCGAGGGTCAACGTCATAGAACGAAAACAAGGAACGTTGTTGAAGAGGGATTTGACCGACAAGTAACGTTAGCTGAGGTAGCTAGCGAGTTAGCTTCTCACCGACTGAGGAGAAAAGTCGTCATTTCCGTGTGTGTTTTGATACCAAGGAATTCCTTTCTATGAGTCCATCTATCATCTGCTTCTCTACTACTGACTCTAGTTTTTGTTCTTCCGAGAATAGAAAACCTGTATCTGTCAGTTCACAATGAATCAATCACTACCGACTTGTACATAGAAACATAAACACACTGTCGAACCCGTCAAAAATATACAATAATGAATTCTCACCATATATTTTTTTCAGGAAAAGCTACACTTTCATTCTGTGCCCCTCTAAATGCACTGTAGATGTTTGTTGTTGTTTTTTAAATAGATAGTTTTTAATAAAAGTACATGCCACCTATAAGAATACAAATACAATATTCATTGTTGTTGCCATTTACAATTGCAATTTGCATGCAGTGTTGTTTTTGTCTCACAAGGGCTCCCCAAGGGTCGGTCTGAATCCAGCAGATTTCAAAAACTTGTTTTATCATAAGTACAACCTTTGTTTGACTGATCACTGGGCTCTTTTACAGTTTCATAAACTGTAAAAGTAGTGCAGTTATTTCAGATGGTCTAATTTTCAATTTCAAAATTAAGCATTTTCTTAAAATATACGCAGACTCAGTAGAAACAGACATAATATAGGCAAGAGATCTATAATCAATTCTCACTAAGAGCTGCAGAGCTTGAGAATAAAGTTCCTTTCTATTAGTTTTGTTGTTGATGATGTGAGGTGGGCGGTGGTGATGGTGGGAGGGGGGCAGATGGGGCAGGTACTTGTGCCGATGAATGTGTTATTATAAGAGGCCTCGGTGTAAAGCTGGATATGTATTCATGACCAGCCATCTGCATGGGACTTAACAAGCCCTGTGGTGTGCAGGGATCATCATTTGAGTCCAAAAATGGAGATTACTGGTAGCAGATGACACACAGCCACATTCACAGAGAATGAAGACAGAGCGAGCTGAGTGGGGGTATTCATATGAGATTATATATCGTTGGTTAGTACCGGCTAGAATGGTAATCTCCATTAAATTTAACAAAGGATAATCTCAGAAACAATTTGAATGTTGCTTGATCGATGCTAATATAATTCCATCCGGTTGAAGAGTATGAGTTAGCAGAGGGACCTGTGATTTATGTGTGCTTGACTTTTTCATCATCCTCAGGGCTAAATTCAATCCTCCACTATCTTTAAAGCAGATGAGAAATATTCAAATTTCTGTTTGACCTCATTAGAATTTGTTTATGCCAACACCCAACGAGTCACATATACTGTATATATTTAGATTGGTAATAAACAGGAAACATCAGACAGTTTTGGTGAGAGGAGACCGACTTTGCATTTAATCATCCTCTCACCCTGCAGATTCATTGAAATGCAACACACTTCTTCGCTGGACATTTCTTTCAATAAGCTGGAGCACGGCTGCTTTGTCATGTCATCCTTCAAAATGCAGTACAGAGGTCATTCTTTTGGAAAGCTATTAGTTCTTATCATGCAAATATAATAAAATCTGCACAGACATCGCAGGAATCCCGAACCCTCCTCTGTTCAGCTGGCAGCTCAATCATGGGCCTTTTCAAAGAAGTAGTGATCTGTCACGCCTGTGGGTGTATATAAATAAGACAATATATGACAAAACTGCATGCACTTACCACTACGCTGTCATAAGAATATTAAGAGCACGAAGCATGAAACTGACATTTACAGGGTGCTGTTTGTGCACACAGCAGTGAAACCGATCTACCAGTTAGGCAGCAAATCCTGTACGATGAGGTGACAGTTGGAAAAAAAACCTTTGGTGTGTGAAAATAACAAGTCGGGGAAACATATGAACAATGCATCTCCGTAAGCATTAAAACAACACTTCATATCTGAGAGAAAGGCCAACTGATGCTGGGAGCTGTGGCCTTATTACAGTGGGAGGTGAGCTCTTGTTAGGGACAGACTTGTTATGTATGCACATCCCAAACAGCCGGAAAGCAAGCGCCAAAGATTCCTTATTAAACAAAGGCAACTGTGAAGCAGGAGCACGCTGAAGCATCCGAGCCTCAAAAGCGGCGATCTGCATATGAATAGCTTGCAAGATATGCCGAATTAGCATTTAGTGGATTGAAGTAAAAAAGAAAACATAAATACACACGTACAGCTTACTCAAACATACAGAAGGCATCATGTACATTCACACTGAGAACACAGGTTAAATTCATAAAGGAACAATACGATTTGAACTGCCATCACTTTATGCCCTTGTCTTCTAAAATGCAAATACCAATCTTTGATCCTTCCTTTTATATTCTTTTTATTCTAATTGTCTCTCTGTAGGCTGCTGCCACCACAGACAGCCCCAGTGTACCAGTTCTGCCAGGAGACTGAACAGCTAAATGCACATCAAATAAACCGCAACAGAGAGTGATTCTCTGGGGAACAACATATCCCAAATCAGATTTTTCACAATGGCATGTAGGTCAAGTGCAGAAAAGTACAAATGTGTGACAATTGTCAGTGATGACTCTTTTACAGTGTATATATTTACAGAATGATTTACGCTCTTTTTTTCCTCTGTCTGTGATTGATATCTTTCCCCATTGCATGTGTGGTCATCATGTTGTTTCCAATTTTGAGGGAACTGCACTGTACCAAAATTATCCTTGACTACAAATACTGCGGAGGAGGTAAATGCTGCAAATCGAGGTATAGCAACCTCTTGCAGCAGAGCTAATGTTGACCATGCAGAGGTCTACACGGCGGTCGACTATTACATCACAAAAGCGAGTGCTGTCTTGATCGCATCTTTAAACGCCATCTCCTTCACTGAAACTCCCTAAGGTGATATTCTTTTTATATGCATTTTGTTCCCTCAGAGACCTTGAGGAAAGCATGTGTTTCTGTTCACCAGATGAGGAGCCGAGGGCTGCAGCGGTATCATCATGATGGAGTCATCATGCGAGAGCCAACTGCTTAATGATGACATAAAACTCCTGTCTTTGAACCGACTATTTTATATTATTCACAGCACCACAGCTGTGACCAGCTGCAATAAAGCCCTGTTTCCTTTACTTAATCATCCAAACCCATATGCATACTTACTCAAATTAAATGTGATAGGACAGTCGTGCACGCTCACAGTTTTACTGAGCACTGGTATTATCACACTCAATACGCTCTGTGATGTGGAGAAGTGAGGATCAGGTGCACCGGTGGAGTCAGACAGCTGCACAATATGCGCCATCTCTGGAAAGGTCATACTAGATTTCAAATGGATGCAGCTTGATACTCAGCTACGTTTAGAATTCTTTGCCTAGCATAGATGAATGTCTTCATAACCCCTAACAGGAGTTGGACAGTGACCCATCAACACCTACATGGTGCATTCTGGCATTCTTCCCCTCCGAAGCGACAGACTAACCATTAATTTACTGCCTCCAGGGCCCGACTGTCTATGACTATTGATCACACACACTCTAAGCTCAAATTTAGTGGCCGAGATACACTCTGCCACCAGGGAAGAAGGAAGCTGTATTGATTAATGCACAGATCTGCTAAGGGCACTGCACTATTCTATGACAAGGGTCTAATTTACTTACAACCCTCTTGTGGTGCAGTGCATGCAGACCCTGCTACAGCTCACCACAGTACTAACAACAGATCACCAGTGAGTTCATCTCGTCAGAAAATGCAGAATATGTTAGACTGTTGTCATGACATAGTCCAACCAGTTCCACGGTGACAGATGTGTATATATTTCTTTTAATGAATGCAAAATAAAGGCTCAAAACATGTGTGCATGCTCAACAGGATGTATGGTGTATTGTGTACAGCTAAAATTAATTGTGTATCTCTTGTAGCTGCAGAGGTAACCTATTCTATGCTGCAATTCTGCCACCTATTGGCTGACAGAAGTGTAACTGTTGCAGAACAACTGCAATTTTATTTACATTGTAAAGTCTGACGAGCATGTGCACACACGGAAAGGTACTTCTATAACAAGTGACATGTTTTCTTTTGAGAGAAGATAAATGTTCATGTTCGGATCACAGTGAATCTGCAGCTGCAAAAATGTCTTTTTTCTCTCTCAGTGAATTTTCAGCACATTGCAAAAAAAAAGAAAAGGAAATCAGTGTCAGTGTACAACTCTAATGTCCACAAGTAAACCTCCACAGACTATTGTGTGCTGGACAGAAGGCAACTTCATGAAACCTGTTTGCTTGATGAAAATCAATTAAAACTCAAGGTCCATGAAGGCACCTGAGGCATGTGACAAAACACAACCCTTTTGTTTTTGTGCGTCATTTGTGCATCAATTTAAATTGACGTTTACGCTTTACAGAGCAACACTTGGTGCCTCATCACTGACCACTTTCAGACATAATAACCTGCAGTGTGCGACATTTAAAACATTGTCTCAGCACCCATTACATTGAACAATTACAACCCATTAGGTGCTTTCAGGAAATCTGGACAGTCTCAATACTGAACAAAGAAAAATGACAGCTTTATGAGGCTGAACACCAGCGAGGTTGTACCACCATGTATTTATTCGTGTATTTAGCATCAAAACACATTAAATGTGTATTCATTTGCAGCAATATGTCAAAATGTAGAGACAATGAAATACAGATATGAGTGATAAAAAATGGTAAAAAACTTTACTGGAGTGAAATAAAACCTACCAGCAGGAAATAAAAAACACAAATCTTAGAGTAGATATAGTACAAAAATAGCCTCTAGATCAGGCATCAGCTCTCTCAGTAATTAATTTGAGGCACTTTGAAAATAGGAGCTGTACAACATACAGATGAGCGACATGGTGGATCAGTGGTTCGGACAGCCGCCTCACAGCAGCGTTTGACTCCTGGCTGGGGTTTTGACTGGGGTCTTTCTGTGTGGAATTTGCATGCGTTTCTCATGTCAGCATGGGTTTTCTCCATGTAGTTCAGCCTCCTCCCATCTACAAAAAGCTGCCAAGCTTCCAACTGGTTTCTCCCATAAATTGCCCGTAGCTGCTATTGTGAATGATCAGTCCTTCATGTAGCCCTGCCATGAAGTGACGACTCATCCAGGATCTACCCTGCCGTTCACCCACTGACAGCTGGGATTGGCTCCAGCATAAACCACAACCCTTAATGGGAGTAAGTGGACAATAACAAATGAACGAAGATGCAGATTCATATCAGCCTACCGAGGTCAAGGTCTGAACTGATCTGAATTTGTCAGGCCGATGATTCTTAATAGATTGCTACACAATAATGTCCAAAAAGTTATGGTTTGAGTTTTCACCAGAGTTGTGAGTCAGTGATTAACCGCAGCCTCCAGGTCAAAACAATCTAGCACCCAATTGACGTGAATGAACGTAGTCCATCCGACAATGATTTATTCCTCCCATTCAGCTCTGTGGCAGAAGGCACTGTCTCTACACCTCTTGTGAAATACTACTTGTTTCACAACCCTGTAAAATGTGACACTGCATGACAGAAATCCATTTGAGCTGGGAATATTAATGAGATGCCCACGTTTGTCAAACAAAAACTTATGCTTACGTGTCTTTGGATTTTTTTCAACAAATGATGATAATGTTAAATTTGAAAGTATGAATAAAGTATGAAAATCACATGCAGAAATATTTACATACACAAATTATCCATTTGCATCCACATTCCAGTTCAGGCTCTGAACATGGTCCAGCACCCAAGGAGTGCCAAAGGGCCCGGCTGACGCAGACAGACAGCCTCACAACATGCTGAGTCAAACATTTACAAGTTTATGACCAAATGGTACCTGACACTCCACAAAGTCTCACAGACATGGCTTGGGGACATGGTGCGATCACGCCCTTGACTTCAGATGCTGGGGCTGCTGAGGATTTGCTTTTCAGGCAGAGGGTCCTCAGCATCCAGGTCTAAAGTGGGAGTCATTGCTGTTTTAAGTCTCTGGGGGTTAGCAAAGCAAAATAAATGTATGATTAGCTCAAGAATGATTAGAGGGTGAAAACTGCTACATTCAACATTCTTGCTGGAGAGTGGAGTTACACACCGTATCAACAGTTATAATGGGTCTGGTACTCACCAAAAGAGGGGAGCCTTCGTTTCTATACATTTCATGGAAGGCTCCAAGAGGGATACATATTATAGAGGCCAGTGAGATTCCCCAGCCCAGCCACTCAGACCACACTGGGTACTTGTACGTCCCATAGCGAACAGGAGTGTACTGGATAATACTGGACACCAGGATGCACTAAACATGGAGAAGAGACACATTGGGCCTCTATGCAGACATGAGGGGTAAAATAGTACCTGGGAAAATACTCGATGTACCGACAATGTCACAGCGTTAAATCAAGTGCGCGTACTGTATTTTATTCATTCATTCACCATCTTTCACTTCCGGTTACGAATTGCAGTCGTGCTGGAGCCAATCGCAGCTGTCAACATGCAAACAAGGGGACGAGTGGTTCACAAGAACAGACAGCAACCATTCACAAACACATTCACAGTTTTGAGTAACCAATTCACCTTAGCATGTTTTTGCAGGTGGAAGGACGATGGAGTACCCAGAGAGAACCCACACAGACATGGAAAAGCCCACATATTTCTCATGCTGCTATAAAACACTGGAAGGGCATAGACAGACAAGCACTGTTTTTAGTGTCATTGTCTCTCCATGCAACACCTATTGCCTGGGTGCATCCCAGGGAAAGGGACCCTATAGATAGACCCTATAGATCTCCCTGAGGTTTATACATCTTTCCCTGTTTTGAGTGTTGTATTGCAGGGACTGTAACGTCCATCAACCAACCTGTAATTTGTCATTGAACTGAACTGAACTAGCGACACGGTAAAACAGTGGTTCGCACTGCCGTCTCATGGCGAACCTACTCTGCCGTCTACTTGTTCACAGCTGGGATCGGCACAGCACAACTGTGACCCACAACCAGGAGAAGATGAATGAATGAATGAACTGAATTGCTGACTGCACGTATAAGATGCACTGGTATAGTCACTTACCAACACCAAAAGAGGACAAAGCAAAAACCAACAGGTGCGAAAGTAGATGTTTGGAGCTTTTCCTTGCATCCTCTTGATCATCAAAACAAGGCGTGGGACACCTGATGGAAAACCAAACAGTAACCATTGACCACTGAATCCCACTTCCTGTTGAACTAATGAAACAGCCCCAGTGGCCTAATGGGGGTCAGGGTCATCACTGTTAAAAAAGTATGAACTCTATGAAGACATGGTGATGACAAATGTATTTAGTTTTGTTTTTTGTTTTTTGTTTTTTGTTTTTTAAAGAGAATTGTTTGTGTTTCACAGTTGCATGCTCTGCTTGGAACTACACATTTAAATTTACAGTTGGTATGTCGGAGCAGCAGGGTTTGAGCATTTCAACTCTCTGCAAGTCTTACCGAAGATCCAGCACACAGCTACCACTTCAAAGAAAGCCAGGAAGATGAGGGACACCACAGCTGTGTAGTGGTCCATCAGCTGGAACACGTATATGCCTCCCTGAAGGGGGAGGAGAAGGGCCGCTGACACAGTTGTTGCTACTGTACATGGAGACTACATTGAAACGTTGGGCTCAGAAACAACTTCATAACTGTACCATGGTAATGTGTGGAATCCCCAAGAGGAAGCACACCGTGCACACAGCCAGGGCCAGCAGCTCCTCTCTCTTCAGGAAACGCATGACCGTGGGGCCGTACTCATCCTTAATGAAGGTCACTGCCACCTCAACTGTGGCAAACTTTTAGCACAAAGAGGACAAACATTCTATTTTGATTGTGCAGCTTGACTTCCTCCTTTTATGGCAGCAGATGCAATCATGAGGCTGAGATGAGCCAGAACATGACCACTCATGCAGATGAATAGGGTAAATTGGAGATGGTGTCACTAGCTGTTTTCATGTTATGACAGTGCACATATAATATGATGCTTATTTCGTTTGAAAGGGTCTTCTGAGCTTCAAAGGGCTATAAATCCCATCTCTAGTATGTAAAGTACAATTCATTCCTATTTTGCATAAATATATTTAGATTAAGGCTGGAATAGGTGAGAACGATATTGATCAGCACTGAAACATAATGTAGCTCCTGAACAAGAACAGTTCAAGAAAGCAAGGAAAGAAAAATGCCAATGAAAGATGTAGCAAAGACTTTTTCCCTCCAGTTTCCTGTACGACTCCTTTGGTCAATCTGTACCAAAGCTCTAGGTTTCATTACGGTCTGGGATGGCGACAGCAGTGCTGTGTGAAGATTTTTGAAATGTGCAAGAGATCAAATTTGGTTTTGTTTCATTTGTTAGCAGTTGTAGATTTCCCGTGATACTGGTGTTGTCTTTTACCTGGCTGTCAAGGCCGAGACACAACAACATAAAGAAGAAGAGAGGAGCCCAGAACTGATGGGTGGGCATAGTGGAGAGGACTTCAGGGTACACGACAAACACCAAGCCTGGACCTGGAACATCATACAGCATTGTATGGTCACAGCAACTCTGTGATAATAATGTTCCCCTTCTGTTCTACAGCTATTTACAGTACTTACTGTCCAGACACACTGATTGCCCAGATAAAAAGTGTCGTAATAGTAGTTTTGTACGGTACAGTACATAGTACAATTGGTTGAGGTGTAGTTATATGGCAGTTGCCTACTGTACAGCCAAGTCTATAGACTTTACAGTTCTTGGTTGACATGAAAATTGTGAAACATTGGGCCTGTACGCAGACATGAGGGGTAAAATAGTACCTGGGAAAATACTTGATGTACCAACAATGTCACAGCGTTAAAAAATACAGGCATTACTCCATGAGTAATGAATAATGCTGCACGATACAGGGACTGGAAGAAGATGGCGCAGAAGACACCTGTAACGAAGAACTCCAGCTGGTTCTGAGTTTGACGTTAAAGGTAATAATGTAATCTTTTAATGTTGTAATCTTTACAACAGTGTAGTTATGGGGTTCAATGATAAGTTATGTGATGAAATTTCATCTGTAAGTGACAAGATTCACAGTGTTTCAAAAGGTGTAGTGTTAAATGTCCCGATCAGCTGGTTAACTAATTGGTTAAATAACTATGTAAACATATTATGTCCAATTTTCAAAATGATGGCTGCATAAGGTACTAAGGTAGAAAAAGTCACTAGTCGCTACAAGTCCAACAGATTTTCAGTTCATTTGACAGTTAAATTAATGCTGACTGATAGTTATGACTTGTGGATTCTTCTTTCTGTCAATATAAAGTTATTCAGTGTCTCTGGAGCATTCATTCATTAATCAGTTGCTGAGGCCTAAACGCGATGCTGTTTCGTAACAGCCCTGATGCCTTTTTGTCTCGACCCATCGCGAGGTGTGAGAGTCCGACTCACAACATTACTGAGGTAATGGTCCTTTTTGTTGGAAATGGAAAAATCGGTTAAAAATGAAACACTCCAACATAGCCTGCAGTTTGATCCAGCATCATTGCAACTTCCTGCTACCGAATGTCAACCTCCAGCCCCTGGTGGAAAAGTCTCAAGCTGTGATTCAGCTGACGCTAATGTGTAAAAAGTGAGTGAAATGCCAATAAATCTTACTGTTACAATTTTGTTGGGTGAAGTCAAACGGTCCACGAGCTTACCATCTGTAGATATGTTGTCCACTGGGAGGTTATGTATGTGTGACATGTAACCGATAGCTGAGAAGACGACAAAGCCCGCCAGGATACTGGTGAACGAGTTGGTAACAGATACAATCAAAGCATCTCTGAGGAGCAAAGAGGGAACAGTCAACATTTATCTTGTTACGGATTCAATGGAGTTCAGCCTCATTCATTTTCTGCCATGTTACGTGAAGAATGTATCAACAAATGCACTCAGCTATCGCAATTCCAACTTTGTATTATGTAGAAGGAGGTGGGGCAAATAAGAGCAAACAGAGTTTCTGCTTTGCTGAAGGGTGTGGTGAGAAATGGCTTTGCGTTATTCTGCAAAATCCCTCTAAAAGACAAATGAGGTACAAACCATAGCTGACAACTAACTAAAAAAACCAAACAACAGGGCTTGGAAATAAAACACAAACGTTACCTGAGTAAGTTGTTGTTAAACTTGTTGTAACTGGACATTGAAATCATGGAGCCAAAAGCAATTCCAATGGAGTTGAACACTTGGGCAGCTGCATGTACCCAAACCTACAGCAGAAATGAAGAAGAACATTAGGATCAACTTTGTTTTGTTTGGACTGATGAAAAAATGTCCAAACTGTTTCACGGACTGGGATTATTTGATAATACTTCTACACTGCATCACTGCCTCCAACTGGTTTGACATGACTGGACTCTTGACTCCACATTCAGTTCATGTAATAAATGTGACATTAGTGGAGGCTTAGGGGGTTTGGATGGACTGTGTGTGTGTGTGTGTGTGTGTGTGTGTGTGTGTGTGTGTGTGTGTGTGTGTGTGTGTGTGTGTGTGTGTGCGC
>JBBMJM010064598.1:0-18251 GCA_037832705.1 Centriscus cristatus
TGCTTAGTTTGAATAACAAATATCTTAAAAATTAAATGTTACTTAGATGCTGAAAACCCATTGTTCCAAGTGCAAAAGTCATCATGCAAAGACTTCCTTAAAGTTCCTTCTTACAATCCATGTTTACAGTTGCTGTAGTTACTGGAGCTGAGGGGGAAAAATAGATGGACCCACACAAAGGATGTAGTGTGTTAATACCACTGTGTTCTAGTGGGGCGTTCAGTTTCTCACAGCCTCCATTCGCGAATGTTTAGCCGGTTGCTAATGTACATCCACGTACCCGGGTTAGAACGTGAGCTAAATGACATAGGTTTACACAGAAAAGCACAATGTTCGCCCACACCCATGTTCAGTCAGCTGAAGAACTAACCACAACACACTGCTGCGGTGTAAACTTGAACACAAGTTAACAATGTCGGTCGTGTCCTCAAGTAACTTCTCCGACTGCCATGACAGGTCACGTAAGGACAATTTACAAACATGGGTTGGAGAGGCACATTTAGAGCCTCTCCGAGCTACGGCGTTTGTCTTCAACGAATTGGTATATCACACACAAACTCCACGACACAATCCGATTCTACTATCGTACATTTTGAACTTGTTTTCTCCGTTTTGAGACGAGCGAGAGTCGCCGAGGAATGACGTCAGGACGTATCACATTGAATGATGACGCTGTTTGATCATTATAATCTGCCGTTAAAAAAAATTGGGAATTAGGTCAGCAAAGTAATGCCGTACCAGTAGACGCGTTATCAATGTAATTCCTCTGCCTTTGTTGGTGTAACTTCGCAGAGCCCTTACCGGGACATAGAATTACCTGTTCCGAAGAGGGGAGAGATGTCCGGTGTTTTCAGCATCTGTAGACTGGAGCTGTAGCGTCAGACCGGTCCGTCTTCTTCTGTCTGCCTTCCTCCGCGGATTTCGGGAGAGACCCGCAAATCCTAAACGCTACTGTAGCTCCAGAACCCCCGGCCGAACCGTGAACGGACGTCGCCTGGTACCAGCAGACAGAAGCTGGGGCTGCTCTGCCGAGACCCAGGAAACTGACGTGACTCCTCGCCTCGTCTCCACTGCCTGGTAGTGTTCATTTGTGTAGTTCAGTAAGTTAACCGCCAGACATTGAACGGCTAACAGCGGCTAGTTGGCCCGCCGAATATACACGCTACACACCCGATAGGCTATTCATGTGCCCTTTGAATTAATTTATTGCATTGGCTTTTCTGAACTAGTCATGAATTTCCGTTGCTAGCTCACACCTCCAAGTGGCCGAGCTGCCACTGTGGATGCAGATGATCTCATGATGGCAGAGCAGCCGAGCAGACAACAGTCCGCGTTTGGGTTCCTGACTTCACCCGCAGCAACTTCCTGTCATTCCATGTGGAGACCCACATACTGTAACATGTCATTAGCACATTCACGGTAGCACCTGTGTTACTGGGAAAGGACGAAACAAGCCGGCAGCTTTCAAGTTCCGTAGTCTCTGTCAGGGATGTTCCATTAACACCCGACACGTGCCAGTATGTGCCATTATGTGTCCAAGACTGACTATTTTGGGGTTTATTGCTCTACCAGCCAAACTAACCCTGCTGGGGGCCTCACTTTTATCCCTTTTTCCCTCTACAGTATTCCTACAATGACCCAGATTCACTGTGTAATAATTTGATAAAGCATGGATTTATTTGGGGTCCTGAATGTGTTCAAACTAAATTTGATACTTAGCCCTTAGGCAAAGACAATTGATGTTAATATTTTATCTTGCTTGTTGTTGCACATTCTCTTATTCCTATTTTACACAGCAAGGCATCATTTCACATTGACCAACATGACCTGGGGCAATGAGAAACCTAACAAGTTAATATTTATAAAGGGAATCTGTTTGTATAGTAAAAAGCCAAAAACCTCAAAACCTATGACTGATCTTCCAGACAAGTATTCACTTCTCCGTCCCTGCCTCACTCCCATTTGAGTTTTTAACACCATTTTTTGGTTGATAGACTAATATTGAACTAGCAAGGAAACTGCATACAGGATCTGTCAATACTTAAATAAGTAAACGTAACATTTATTCATCAGATTGACATTGATTTTAATTACAGCCCTCATCTCATTGTACACTGCACTGGAGTACTTCATTCAGAAGAAACAACAGCGTGTTTGAAATGTTGAATTCCATACATACATAGGCAAATGTGTTAATGCCATTTAAGTTCAAAGCATGACTTGGATATTTTTTCCACCAGAAATACATGAGTCAAGGTCGCTAGTAAGTGGGAGCAACCGTCTAAGACATGTGAGCCAGGACCTGCCTTTCAAACATCTGCACGCTACAAAGAAGATAGAGGAAGAGTTTGTTTTGACAATGTCAAGCCGCCGCAAGTCAACCACACCGTGCATGGTGCTGCCAGATGACGTCGTGCAGCAGGAAGTGATGGAGGAGAACAAGAAAAAGGAAAAGGAAGATGAGGCAGAGGGGGCAGAGGAGAGGCCGACTACCGAGGAGCTGGATCAGGCAGTGGTGGTTGTCCCCGCCCCCCCGGACACAGGTAAACTTGTACCGATACATGGATGCAGTGAAAGCATGAATGAATATAGGAGTCACAGTGAATGTGTGTTATCGTAGATGAACCGTGTGTCCCAGCTGAAGAAGACAGTGAAGCCCTTGGTGCGTCACTGAAATGTAGCGTTACAAACACTCCAGAGGACGTGAGCAGCGACCAGCCTGTCCAGGATCAGCAGGGTAATGGGTCCAGAGAGGCAGGAGCAGATCCCATTACTGTTGCTGCCATCTCTCTCAGCAAGACCCCAATCATGAGGATGAAGACCAAATCGGAACCCAAGAGGATCGCCGTGTCCCTGAAGTCAGCAGAGGAAGCCGTGGAGGATTTGGGGGGAGGTGGAGAGGGAGAAGTGGGAGGAGAACAGGAGCCCATAGAAGCTCCTCTGGGGCCGATGTCAACCGTGGAGATGCTGCTCCACGAGTCCATCAAGTCTGGGGGAGGCAGCTTCTTGTCCCGTCACCCCTCAGAGCAGCAGAGGAAGTCATCCATTTTAAACCCCACTGTTCTGCCAAGCAGCCTGGCACAGGTAGAGATTTGATTGTTGATAAGTTGTACCCGCAAGGGTATTCTTATTGTTATATTCATTTAAAATGTCTTTTCCATCTCACACCAGACATTGTTACATTAGACCCCTGGTGCTACGCCCCCTCTTCAGCTCGTCTTCTGCTCCGTCACAAACAAGAAAGCTCCTGTTGTTCATCCTTATCTTCGCCCCTCTTCCGTTCGCCCAGGTGCTGTCGGCGTTTCAAGGCCAGCAGAGTGCAGCCCCAGTTCAACCCCAGCTGCTGATCCCCCTCAGCAGCATTCCCTCGTACAGTGCGGCGATGGACACCAACGCCCTGCTCGGCGGCATGTACAAGAAGTTCCCGTACCCCTCCATGGCCGAGATCACCAGCTTGGCGGCACAGACGCAGTTCACGGAGGAGCAGATTAAGGTAGATGGAAGTGGTGTGATGTTTTTAGAAAACAATAACGTATCTGAAAATACATATAGGAGCTTAAATATGTTGAGGTAAACCGCCCCTGGATCTGCGTGCCCAGGTCTGGTTCTCTGCCCAGCGGCTGAAACACGGTGTCAGTTGGACTCCAGAGGAAGTGGAAGAGGCCAGGAGGAAACAGTTCAATGGCACCGTGCACACGGTGCCTCAGACCATCACTGTCATACCTGCTCACCAGCTGTCAGCAGCAGCCAACGGCCTGCAGTCCATTCTTCAGACGTGCCAGATCGTAGGCCAGCCGGGGCTGGTTTTCACACAGGTGGGCAACAACATGTCCACATGCTGCAGCTGGATGAGCTGCAGCAACAACCAGGTGGCTTGTTCTCCACGTTCTTACAGTTCTACGGTGCGAATGCTTGAGATGGAAGCTCTCTCATGGGACTGTTTGAGGGAGGGATGGTAGAACACGTAACAAACTTGACTGTCTGCTCTATTTGATCGATGGTAGATGTGGTTGTGACCCAGCAGACTTCCCACTCAGTCGTGTTTATTTTCATACACTGTAACTGCTGTTTCTCCTAATATATTGTATCTCTGTCTGAGCTGAACATTCCGTGTGTCTGTTCCACCCTAGGTTGGTCCAGGTGGGAACCTTCCGGTGACCACTCCCATCACCCTGACAGTGGCAGGGCTCCCCAGTCAGTCCCACAGCTCCAGCAGAGTTTCCTGTCAGCCTACCCCCTCCAACAGTGAGCTCAAACGGGCTACCACTATCCAGCCTCCCTCTCTTTCCCCACAGGTGGGACTGACTCATTTCTTGACGTTGTGCTTCCATTGCTGGCAAGAAGCCAATTCAGTAGTTCAGTCACGTGTATCACATCGTATCTCTTCCAGTGTCAACCCCCTTTGTAGACGTATACCTCTCCCCTTCTCTTTTTGAAGGAGAACTCGGCGCTGAGTGCGGACACATTCGGCATGCGGCCTAAGAAGTCCAAAGAACAGCTGGCGGAGCTCAAAGCCAGCTACCTTAAAAACCACTTTGTCACTGATGCAGAAATCGCCCGGTTGATGAAGGTCACCAACCTGACAAAGGGTGAGATCAAGAAGTGGTTCAGTGACACCAGATACAATCAGCGCAACTCCAAGAACAACCATGTTATTGTTTTCCAAGACGGAGGGGGCAGAGTAGGTGGCAGCTGTGGTGGCATGGCCAACGCCGCCATTGTTATTGACTCGAGCGATGACACCCCCACATCTCCCCATCCTCCCTGCATACCTCCCGTGAAGGAAAAGGAGACACGGCCCAAGACGTGGAACCCATTCCCAGATTTCACGCTGCAGAAGTTCAAGGAGAAGACGCCGGAGCAGTTGGTGGTGCTGGAGGAGAGCTTTGAGAAGAGTAACACTCCGTCGGATGAAGAACTGAGCCGCCTGAGGACAGAGACTAAACTGACGCGCAGGGAGATCGACGCCTGGTTTACAGAGAGACGAAAGGTACCGTCTGTCAGTTCCCTCTCCCCAGAATCCTCTGGTCAAGGGAAGATGGAAACAGCAGGGGAAGCTGGAGGGCCAGGGGGACTCACGTCCTCCTCTCGCTCCGCCTGCTCCTCTCGTAGAGGTAGTCTAACCCCCCCTGGTGGCCGCAGTAAGCAGCTGCTCATGACCAACAGTACCAGCAAAGACTTTAAAGATAAAAGTAAAAAGTCTCCCGAGCAGCTCCATATTCTTAAAAGTGCCTTTGTGCGGACCCAGTGGCCCACGTCAGAGGAGTACGACCACCTCGCAGAGGAGAGCGGCCTTCCCCGGTCCTACATAGTCAGCTGGTTCGGGGACTCTCGCTACTCGTGGAAGAACGGGAACCTGAAGTGGTTCTTTCAGTACCAAACGGGCAACATGGAGGGGCCCAACGGTGGAGGAGGGAACAGAATGGGCCGTAAAAGACGTGGCCGAAACCGTGGGTGGGGGCGGTCCCGAACCCGAAAGCAGCCCAGGAGGTTTGCCTCCAGCGCAGATGTAGACAGACCTACGCTGTCCAAGAAATTCAAGAGCGCGCAGGAGATTCTGAAGGAGTACTACCTGAAGCACCGCTTCCTGAACGAGCAAGACCTGGACGAGCTCGTGACCAAGACCAACATGAGCTATGAACGGGTAGGAGACCCCCCCCGCCTTGTGTTAGTGTAGTTAGTACAAAATATTTTTTCCTTTAAAAATGTACTGGGTGAGGCTTATAATCAAGTGCGCTCTATAGTCCGGAAATTACGGTAATATTTCACAGCACAAAATGCACGTTAGCTTTTATGTGTATTGGTTTACAAGTAGGAAAATGAATTATGTCTAACAAAGGCCCCATGGGACTGTAACAGAGGTCAATTGTCTTCATGACGTGACTGATGTTTTTACTGTGTCTCCGTTCAATGAGGTGAGGGAGTGGTTTGCTGAGGTCCAGAGGCGACTGGACATCGGTTTGGATCCCTTCCAGCAGCTGACTAAAGGGAGGACGAATGGAGAGGAGGGAGAGGACGAGGAGCGAGACGAGATGCAGGGAGAGGCGTCGACTGCCTCCGAGGGGCAGAGCGGCGCTGGGATGGGAGATGACGATGACGAGGAGGACGACGAAGAAATGGACGAAGAAGACACTGACGACAGTGAGGTTTGGGAGCCGTCACGTAGCGTCAGGAAGTCCTTGTCTGTATCTGAGGACTAGTGGTTGTGTGAGCCCCCATTTGCAGAATGTTACCTGAGGAAACGGTGTCATGATGAAAAGTAGACGTACAGTTTGCTAAACCAAGTATTTTTTCTCATTTGCATGTGGGCTCATGTGGAAACCTTTACCCCCCCCCATTGTCTGAATCATGTGACTAATCTATTATTAGCTTTATCTCCCTCTCTACACCCTTTGTGTGGATGTGATGACGTAAGATGAGTTTTTAAGCAAGCTGCTAATCCTTTGTGGCCCCGTGAAGGTGAGTGAGAACAACAGGCTGCACCCGACACGTTTCCTTCAGATCAGCTGATGAGTACTTACCGTTTGGAGGCTTTCACCTTCAAATCACCACCAGACCCTCCTTGTGAAACGGGGCCTCCTCAGTCTGCACTCAGTGATGCTGCAGCTTTCTGAGAAGGAGTGTTTGTTCCATGGATGTCATAGTGAGCAAAAGCCTGTCCGACCCCCCCACACACACACCCACCCACACACACACACTTTCTCCAAACTAACAAACACGTGTAAAGTCTGACATGATCTTGTCTGCAAGGTGCTTTAAAAGGTTTGCGGTATTCCTTTTCCATCTAACGTCTATCGCCCTCAAACCTCTCCTGTCCCAGCCCCAAAGACTTAACGCGACACAAGTATCCTAAGAAGTGCTGAACGAATCCCAGTGCTTTGATGCAGGATGTCTATTCAAGTCTTCCCTTTGTAGTCGTTACATTTTTACCCTAATGTGTTTAAATCATGTGTAATATGCACTGCGAATGAGGTTTTTACACACATTTTGCACCTTTTGATAGACGATATGTGCTATTATCATCTTTTTCAATTAGGTCAACTCAGACAGTTTGAGACTGTTGTGCCAAAGCTGAGTGTTGGGAGTCGTCGAGGGCCAACTGCTCGCTCCACTGAACCGTGACAACGATAGTAATTGAAAACAATTATTTCCCTGCAGTGTTTCCCTTTAGAATGTGCTCACTGTAGGCTCCCTAAACGTTTGTAGGGATTCATTCAGTTCTTGAGTACAGGCGTCTCCAGCCAGTACACATGTCCCGAAGCACCAGCTGCAGCTCACTTGTACATTTAGACGAACTCAGTCCACAGGGCAGTTCCGACCAAAATGACCAACACTTTGCCTTTCATGCTCAGTGGTCCTGTTCAAGGCAGGAACGAGGCCTGTGAACCTGTTTGTCATGAGACACTGTTCAGCTGTATTTCACTAATGTGACTCCAGTGAGAACTGTCAAGCACCTAAACTAAATGTTTCAAACAAGATGCACTTTGTCCATCACATGGTGGATTTCATCCTGATTAGGCACCTTATTCTATCATGAAATGGCTCTAAGAGACCAAATCTGTTTTGTATGATAAACTGAACCAGTATTTTGCCTTTTTTTATTCCCTCGTGTGTTTTCAGGAAGAGGAATTTATCCACTTTTCTAATGTGTTGTCTGACCTTGACATGGCTCGAGATCGTAGAACAATGGTTTCCTTCACGAAATAGCACATTTGAGCCACATTTTTAAAACATTTGTTTTCCTTTTTAAGACATGTATGTGTTTTGTAATGTTGCTTTACTCAACTCCCACATGCCTATGGCTGACTCTTCCTCCCCCCTCCAGCTCGCTGTTGAATGCCCCACTCTCGATGTGCACTTCCGAGGACATGTTTCTGTCGGTGTTTGCTGTGTCCTGCTGGTGTCTGTCACACGGAGACAGAGGAAACGTGTATCCAATCAGACAGACTTTGCTTGTTTTGCTTTTTCGGAACGATTCCCCTGCCTGACGGAACAGCGCAGCGTTCCCTCTGTCGTGAGACGTCTGCCAAATATCACTTCTGTCTCCAGCTGTTCTCCTCTACCTGAGGAGGACTGGAACTGTCTCGACTCCTCTTCCTCGCTGAATGCCGGGAGGCCGACAAAGCTTTGCGGATAAACCTATGTGCCTACTTGGCGTGTACACTTGTTTGAACAGATCTCCACCAACTCTTGGCAGATAACGGAAGAGAACTAGTGCTGGAAATCACATCCTGTTGGGTGAATCTCTGAGCATCGCCTGACAGAACTCTGCTTTCTCCTGACGCCTCCATGTCTGAATTGACACTAGAAACTTCTGTTGTGAGTCTGTAACTTTTTCGAGAGACCTTGATGGAATTTGCTGTACTTTTGTCACCAGGTACTTGTCACACTACATGCTGGCAGCTTTCATCCTTTTGAAAAGCATTTTCAATGTGCTAGCTTAAAGCTAACAAAACAAACACAAAGACATCTGACATCATTGTAATATGACGTGTGCCCGTGCAAATAACATCAAAAGGTGTTAAGATTTAAATTACTGCATGCAATAACTGCTCATTTTGTAAATATAGTCTTTGGGTTGGTATACTTGGCACAGTAGCTTCCTAATCTTGGCTAAACCAGCTTTTGGTGTCATTTAGCATACGTGCTAATACTCGTGACTATTCGAACCTTTCCAAATTTATAGAACCGTTGAGCCTTGTGACAGCCTGGAGAGATTTACTTCGCATATCTGGTTCCATGACAAGTGCGATGAACGTGTCAGTCCACAGATTAGACCTGCGGCCAAGGATCCAGCCCATGGATGTTCTCCTCATTTATTCCTGTCTGCCTGTGTTGAATGGGTTTCTGTGGTTCTAGCTTCGAAAGCTGTCATTACGACTGTGTTATTTCAGCATCCGTGAATAGTTTGTTTACAGGACACGCTCATGCAATATGTACTAGAAAACAGTGTTTTAGAAATAGAATTAGCTTTCGACTTCAGCTGGTGTTGCCTGAGTGTGTTTTAACAGGCTGGTAGCAAGAATAACAAACAATAGAATCCGAACTCTGGAGAGGAGCCAAGCACTTAGTCAAAGGAAATGAAAAAAACCCCAACATACCTGGGAAGATCCATGAATTGTCACTGAAAATGTACACCCATTTTCAACCCTAAGTTCAATCAGGAATTTTTATTATGTGTTTTTATTATTTTAATGAGAAAATCATGTTGAGCTCAGATTTTATGTAGTCATGTAAGAGTTTTTTGTTTTTTTTTAATCATGGGTCCATGTAATAAAATGGAAGCTTTGCGTGGTGGAAGTGGGCACTTACTGCACCAGCAGGGAAAGAAGGGCACTTACCCATTGCATGATGAGAAATGTAGCCTTCACTATTTTTGCAACTGGGCAGATGTTTGAAATGTAAAATCCAGATATCTCTGTCTCTGCTGCACAGGTTTGGATCTGTGTTTTTAGTTCACACACACACTAAACCAATGAATCAAATGAATGAGTTCCTGTCCATCACCCTGCTGATGATGCTAACTGCAATTAAAGCAGTGCCAATGTTTTTTTAATTTTTTGTTTTGTTTGGCCAATCTTAATTAATTAACACGTTAGTGTCTGATACATTTCCAAAGTG
Organism: Centriscus cristatus; assembly: GCA_037832705.1. Lineage (NCBI taxonomy): Eukaryota > Metazoa > Chordata > Actinopteri > Syngnathiformes > Centriscidae > Centriscus > Centriscus cristatus. Next base: position 9,622 of record JBBMJM010064598.1, read on the forward strand.
CTGTCTGCTCTATGACTTTTGATTCCATATGCACCATTCATCATATATCACACAATATATCCTAGTTAACCTTGTGCCGTCGAGCTAAAAGCTAATATTGTGATCTGAGTAGTACCTGCTGTCCTATTATACCCACGCCGTTTGCCATGTCTGTATCCTTCACTGCTATAGTCCCCGTTCGTTCCCTGTACTGGTAGTCGTTGAATGTTTCTTATAGCAGCTACAGATTCAGATGTTTTCATCATACAGCAGACACCTTCGTCAGATTTGTAATATATGAATGGTATTTTTTTTTCAAAGCTATTTACAATGTACCTTTCCGCTTTGCAGTTGTTCTGACTTGATTATTTGAGTCCCAGCTTTCTCGTCATCCTTGCTAAATTACAACTATTTGCCCTGTGCTGTTCAGTTAATCCTGACAGTGATTTCTAGGTTCTTTTTATTAAGATACAGTAGATTCCCCAGACACAGAAAACAGACTGTGACCTCAAGGCACAATGCTAATGAAATTATAGCTGAGAGGAATATTAGTCATCAAAAGTCCAACAACAAGTTTGCAATCATGGGTTGTTATGTGTCTTGTCTGTAAGACCCCCCCTCTGGATTCCATCCCTGTAATCTCCATGTATCTGTCAACTCCCGCTGGTGTGACTCTCTGCACCGACGGTTTCTGTGAATGACGTTAAGGTTGGATCCTCTGCAGCCTAAATATGAACTCTCTATTTACAAAAACCTTGGATACAGTTGAAAATGTATTCAGCCTTCACCAAACTTACCCCACTGTTACAGCAAAAACGCAAAAATCTTAGATCTGCCTGTGAATCGGATTTTTTTGAAAACAGCCAAGTCCTGTTGTGGCCCCTGCAGTCATCAGCATATAACTACCAGCTGTGCAGCAGACATGTGCAATGTTTATTTAAATTCCAGCTGTTACTGAGGCTCTGGTTTGATTTTTAGCTTGATTTTAAAAAAGATTTATATTTTATACTTGTTTGAGGATCAAACCCAATAAATTTTGATCAAAGGGTGCACCTGTGTGTGACATACTGTGTTTTAATTTCAATAAATGTGATATGCCATTGTGCAGAAGCTGACTAAAAAATACTGCATTGCAAGTGTGGATTGAAACCTGGTGCTTTCAATATATATGATACATGTGAGATATTTTTTGACAACCAGGAGCCATCTTTAATATACAATATCCATAAGCCTGGAGAAATACCATTTCTTTGGGGACAATTAAAATCATATACTTATATATTAAATTATTATATTGTTGAAACAAACACTATCAGGTTTAACATAGTGTTTGAAGGGGGAAATACATTTTCAATTGTAGAACATAAACATGACTTTTTTATGTAGAGTTCAATAGAACCGGAACCTTTTACCCGGAACCAAATAACAGTGGTTCGGTAGATCGTCGGACGTTTTAAAATCAAGGACTATGTAGCCAATCAGGGCGTAAACAAACAGCTGGCGACGAGTGCACTCGGTGAACCAGGGCAACTCACGCTGATTCTTGATGGAGATTTTTGGCAGCACGTTTGATGACTCGGTGTTTTCCACAGCAAGAGACCGAGTGTCCGTCCGTTTATCCGCCTACACAGCCAAACGCTGCGAGCCGCAGGTGAGTGGAGGTTGGAGCTGGAGCGTTCGCGACAACACTCGCGATATTATCATGGAGTTAGGGCTCGAGAATGAACAAAAGGTTCACGTTTTAACGTTAATCTGCAAGTACAGCGTCTGTTCTACTAAAACACGGTATTGGTCTGAACAAAAAGACAGTCTTACATCTCGTGTTATGGTTTTGTGTTCAAATTGTCCACATTTATTTGGCCCAAGATTATAAGGTTATTTAGTTTAGTGCCTATCTGAATGTACAACAGCTGTAGTAGTAACACAGCACAGTACAGTAGTTATTATGATGATTATTATCAGTAATGTATTTGGTGCCTATGGGTGTAAAGAAAAGCAAAATGACTTACTGTTCAAGTAAGTAAGAAACATTAGGGAAGATTAGTGTCATGATTTACCCATCAACGTGTTTCTTGGTTTCTGGTGTGAATGAATGTTCTTCATTTCCTTTCGGACATTGTCTGTAGTCGTCATCGCCTCCTCCTCCTCTTGTCTCCTTGCAGTGGTTCTGTCAAAGTGCTGCTCTCGACACAGAGGAGTCTTTGGAGAAGCAGAAAGTGTATAAGTTCAGAGGAGACTTGGCTGTGAAGCAGAGAAACTACCAGGTAAATTACACTGCTGTTCAGTGCAAATGATCAGTTCACAGTTCATCTCATGTTCAGTTTCTGTTTCTGTCACATCTGTGTGAGGTTGATAATTGGTTGATTTCCTTCCTCGGTCATGTCGACTATCACAAGGGCATGTGGTAGTAACCCGCAGCACATACACACATCAATACTAACCCGCAGCAAAATGATCGACTGTCAGTGTCTATTATCAATAATAACAACAATAATTTCTGACAGGTTAGATCAGCTCCTGATACTGACACTAAGATAGGATACGCCATTATTGTCCCAGTGCAGAAATTTACAGCATCACAGCAGCAGTATTGGATAGAAACAGTAAACATACAATTCAGGGTTTAACAAACTTCTCTAAACTCAATGTTACCATGCAGTACACGGTACATTGTATTGATCAAGTGTGTGTGTGTGTGTTTCTACTGTGTGTTGGGGAGTTCAGTCGGCCCTTGACGCTTACAGCAGCTGTCTGGAGTTGATCTCAGACAACAACATGACCATTCGAAGAGACGTGCTGGAGGGAATGGCTCGATGCTGCACCAAACTGGGGCAGAGAGAGCAGGCGCTGCACTACGCTGACCAGCTGGTAAATCCCCCCACCAGCCGCTTGTGTGACACTTTTTTTGCTCAGCTGTGTTCCGTCGCAGTGACTGATCATCTCTTCCTTAAATAGAGCAACGAAGCCTCGAACACCTGTCACCTGACCGGCCTCCTGCTTCTCAAGGTAAACATCGATCCGACCGGACCATTGTACGTCACAGCCGGCGGGGGTGGTTTGCCCTTCTGAGCCCTGCGACTCCTTGGAGCTCCTCCCACCTGAGGACAAAACCCATTCAGCCACGGCTGTAAATCACCTAAAAGTGTGAATAGTTGTGTCAGTATGTACTTTTCTAATATTGGAAGGACATTTGGACAAATAGGGTCCATGTTTATTTTTCAATCCTTGTATGTTTTTTTTTTTTAATAAATGCTCAAATAAACTCAACTTTTAATGAATACATGCATTTTACATTTCAATCACAGGTCAGCATCTATCAGCACTTTGGAGCGTTTGGACCCCGGATGTCCTCCCTGCAGCAGCTGTGCAGCCTGCTGCCCTTCAACCCCTGGAACTGGCTCCAGCTGGGCCAGGCGTGTCTGCAGCTGCTGGAACCCAACAGAGCCGCAGGTACCACTGACACCATGGTGTTTATTTAATGACAATACTTGTCTGGCTGCATCAGCTCCTTTCATTTCCTAGAATCACCTGCTCCACCGAGGTGTAAATCAGCAGGACAACAGAAAGACGGAGTAACAGAAGAGCAACGGGAGGACGATGTGGATCTGGGGGAGGAGCGACTCTGGCTGAAGGCCTGCATGTGTTTCATCAGGACCAGGTGCCGCTCAGACAACACACACGTTTATGTCTCTCCACGATTCACAGAAGCTGTTGCACCAGACGTGACTCTCCTCTCCCTGTAGACTCCTGTTGAGAATCCTCCAGCAGCAGCAGTCGTCCTTTGTGCTGCAACGCAGTGAACGCGCCGTCCAAACAGCAGAGGAAGCGCTGCAGCATCTGAATCCCAAAGAGGAAACTCGACAGGCGCTGACGGAGGTCAGCAGGCCCGTGATTGGTGTGAACGTTCCAGTTCCCAGGAGACTAACGTCCTCGTCTGTCTTCACCAGGTGATGTCAGAGGACCTGATCCCAGAGAAGATGAGGGAGGACTACCAGGACGGGGAGAGTTTGGCCAGTGTGTGTGTGCAGAACTTCAGCGAGCGCTGGTGGAACAAGGTCCTACTGACTGGAGTTGTGGAGACTGACGGACTTCAACACTGACAAACTCCAGAGGCCTGTCGACACCCGACAGCGGATGTTTGCATCCACCTCCACACTGAGAACTGCACAGCGGTTGTCATCGCCTTCAGTCAAACACCATGTTGTCACATCACAAGTCATCTCAATCAGCAACTTTGGACACTTGACGTTTCTTGTAAACTATCACCTCAGCAGTATTTGAATCAGTGATTTCAGTCATTTTAACGTGTTAATTTGATTAATGAATTACGCCGCAATTTAACGCATTAAAAATTTTAACGCAATTAATTATGAGTATCAACAGTGGCGAGCCGATGCTTGCGCATTTGAATTTTGGCCCATTGAAGGACCCGCAGTCTTTTACAAAAAGGAGTTTTCTTACCACCGGAGCAACTCCAGCCTGACTTACCTGAACAATGCACCTGACCTAACTGGCTTGCGGATGTGCTTGACCTTCACTTTGGGATTTCAAATATGAACACACAGTTCACCAATAAAAAAAAAAAATGGATTTCAGATCTTCTCTTCTTACTGTATTCAATTGATTACCGGTAGTCATGCACTACATTTTTTTTTAATATCCTAGAATTCTTTATCAGACCTTTAGCAGATACCTGATTAATGTGATTAATTAATTACAAAATCCTGTAATTAATTTGATTAATTTCTTTAATCGACAGACAGCACTAGTTTGAATAAAAAAATGTTTTAACTTTTCCTTGCTGATGTTTTCACAGCATCACAGTGAAGGTAAGGTGGTCAACGCAGGCAGACATGGGGGGGGGGGGCATGCATTTAAAACGCACACACTCTCAATATTTGTAAAATGAATCACATTTCTCTTCAGTGACACACGTGATGGCAGGAAACAGGGTTTTCCATCTGAGGAAACAGATTTTCTTTGTGTGTGTCCCTGTTCGGCTGGGCTCAGGAGCAGAGAGCTGTAGTGTGTTGAATGAAATCAAAGAAAACTCTCATCCTGCATCAGGTCAAATGAACACCGGTCTGCTGAACTCAATTATTCTCCCTCTGACAACTAGTCAACTAGTCAGTAGTGTAACTCTGAATAGAGCAACGGATCATTGATGGATATTCTCAGTAAATACATATATTTGTAATGGGGTGATTGACATGGAGATTGTCACCAGATGCCGGTAACAACCCACGTTGATCCACACGCAAAAACATACTGTCGATTTTGTGTAATAAAGTGAAATAACACAGGAAATTAACATAATTAGGTGACAATTTAACGCAAAATGCCCCATTAGAACTTTGTATGAGAAAAAAGTTGATGAGTTCAATCCTTATTTTTCGCCACTGTCGATCAGTTCATTCCATAAATGTTTATCAAAACTCTAGTCCATCATCTTCGCTGTGGTACTGGTCCACATGCAGCTGTGTGCTCACAGACAGTGGGCTCATGTCAGTTTGAAGGCTCCTCTGTTGAGGTCATTCAACATTTTTCGCGTTGTTTCTGTGTGACTGACTCCAGCGGCGCTCTGTTCTTATCTGTGTCGACACCTTATCCTTCCAGTTGTGTGACATTACACCGAGTGTGTGGAATGCGATAGTCTGCCTGTTTCCAAACCCAAAAGTCTTCGCTCGTTGACAGAGTCCATGCATCGTTTTCATGAGTCACCTCCCCCCTCCTGACGATTGACCCCATGTGATCACATGTTCTGGGTGCGATCAAACATCCTGTGTCTGTCAGGCCGCAGCTGGATGAGCGTCGGCAGCGGGTGCAGCCCTACAAGCTCTTGCTGCTTCCCACCGACGTCGTCCTGCTGTGAAGATGCTCCCCCTGTCTGCGCAGTGCTCGTCCTCTTTGCGATGTCGAGGGCGCTGGCAGCTTTGGGTCGGGGGCTCCCGGTGAGACTCCACTTCAGTCTCGAGGGGCGGTTGAGGATCAGCATGCCGTCGGTATCCAGGCCGTCCCTGGACTCCGACTCGGACTTTGAGTCCTGTGACCTCAGGGTGTACTGGCTGCTGAACTGACCTGCGAAGCTTTCCAACCCGGACGCGCTGCCTCTTGGGGGATTCAAAGGAAACTGTGAGTCTGCTTTCCAGAGCCTCTGCTGCAGCGTGGAAGGACACAGGACACTGGGGTGGTCGAACAGTAAGTCCATATTTTGTTTCATGTTTAAAGAGTAACTCCACTGTTCTCTTTGTGCTATTACACCGGCAGTGACGTCTGACGGCTTCGTCAACCTGCTCGTTCTTTGCTGAACGAAGGGCCCCTCGGGGACCACGTTCAGGTAGTCAAGACTTAAATGGGAATGGTAAGTGGCAGCGGTGGTGATGGGGGACTGAACGTATGAGAACGGCCCCCCCAGCGGGTTGGAGTGACTGTGGAAGTGGGTTTGAGCTTTTATCTGAGTGTTCTTCTCCTCCAGGGGGTCCACGCCGGCCTTAGCATGAAGCTGGGTGAAGGCCCCGCCCACAACGTGCCGCTGCCTCTCCAGAGACAAAAGGGCTCCTGGTTGTATCAACGGTTTCTGGTACATTTGTGTCTGGATCTGAATCTGTAAAAGGGCTTTCCTGTGTGCGTGTGTCCCGGCTGCGTACAGAGGCTCCGTCTGCTGGGGAGGGGGCACTCCACTGGACTGGACTCCTGTCAGGGTCACGGACTGAGGGGCGTCCTCAGAGCCGATCCAGTCCCTCACCAAACTGTCCTTGTCCAGTTTAGACCTTCTTTTACCAGTGTCGGTGTCATTCTGAGCGGCCGGTGACGTTGAAGTGCTCAGACTGTGAGGAACAGCGTCGAAGCCCGGGATCGGTCTGGAGCTGTGGAGGAGTCTCTGGAACTCCTGCTCAAAAGGGGCAACTGCGCTTCCTTTTAACACCACGGCGAGACTGCGATGGACCTGCCAAGACATCCAGGAGAAACTTGGGGGGGGGGGGGCACAGACGGACACATGGAAAGTTACAGGACTGTCCGATACATGTATGTGTGTATGTATACAGTACATGTATGTGTGTGCGTGTACCTGTACGTGCCCGTCAGCACTTCACTGGAATCGGAGATAATGAAACACTCAGAAATTTGTCCAGTCACTTTTCTGCCTGTCCTGGCACAATATGTGTGTCCGTCAACGCCACGAACTGAAAACCTCTACACACACACACACACACACACACAATATTTGTAAAATCAACAACATATTTCTCTTCAGCGACACACATGATGGCAGGAAACATGGTTTCCATCTGTTGCACTTAAGTGTTTTTGCAAAACGAGGAAACAGATTTTCTTTGTGTCCCTGCTCAGCTGAGTTTGGAACAACTGAATGAATAAATATACTATTTAATTAAATTACCCTTAAGTCTTAGATTTCAGATTTTTTAAGTCTAGATTTGACTTTTTGTTCAATTGCTTTTAAATCTCCTGTGCTGGTTGGTGTTTGTGTGTCTGAGAACTGTCGCATCCATCACAAAGAGGCAGTCAACAGTCGGAGACGACAGACGGACTCACCGGAAAGTCGCTGCTGTCGAGGCTGAGGTCCCGCCACATGCTGACAAACAGGTTCAGGTTCATATGATCCAGCAGCAGATGAACAGACACGTCCTTCTTCCCACTGACCTCCAGGAGGTCGCACAGGAGCTCAATGTCACTGAATCTGTCTAAGACGATGGACAGGGTCTACACACACACACACACACACACACATCAGTCATTTCTTCAGTCCCCCCCATGTCACCATGTATCAAATTGTACCTTTGTCGTCTTCCTGATGAATTCTCTGATCAGGTCTTTCAGGCCGGAGTGGAAGTAAACCTCAGTGCCCGGCCTGTCCAGCACAGACGCCTTGACCCTCACGTCTGGAGAGGGTCAGAATACAGTTAAGATCCAGATTATCATCCCCTTATTAATTGAATATTTCCCTAAAATACTGCCCAATGTTTGAGGTCAGATGAATATTTGTGGTTTGATGAACTGAAACAGGAAAACCATGAATTGATTAAAAAGTATCTGTTCTAACTACTCAAGTAGTGGATCCACAATCCCGTATTCTGATCCAGAACCGACATCAACCTTTTTAACTCCTTCTTCTTGTTGTTCTTCTAGAATAGATCATGCAGATATAACGGGGTCATATCATCGATTGCAAATACTTTTGTTCTTATCTGTGTATTCTTTGGTGGGTTCTGGCAGATAAATGGCAGATATTTGATTCACGTCGGAGGGGCTCATTGCCCCCAGAGTACCTCGGGGGCGGTCCACGTTCGGTCTGTCAGTGTCAGTGGACAGTGCTGGACACACGAGGACAGACTGCGAGTCCACAGATGAGCTCTCCAAATCTTCGTCCCCCTCCTCAAACACGGGGTCCGGGTCCACTGTAAACGACACCGATGTACGTTTGACCTTGAACTGCTCATGTGAATGTTGGGTTTCCAGTCGTGGTTTGCTGAGCGTCACGAGAACAGCTGTTGTGATCTGCAGCTGTGAGAATCTGATACTATCTCACAATGTGACGTACCTGTTTCCACGTCCCTTCCATTCTCCCTGATGTACTCTTTGTCCAGGTCGGACAGAAAGTCCACTTCTCCCTCTGTGTTCAACACCTGCCG
>JBBMJM010064598.1:18351-30104 GCA_037832705.1 Centriscus cristatus
CTTCCATTCTCCCTGATGTACTCTTTGTCCAGGTCGGACAGAAAGTCCACTTCTCCCTCTGTGTTCAACACCTGCCGGTACCTCTCCACACTCTGGCTGAGCAGGCAGTCCACCGCCAGCCGGGCGCTCTCGTGGTGCCTCAGGTCCAGCCTGGGTCTGTTGGCTGGAGGGTCATAGTAGGAGAAGGAGGTCAAGCGGAGCTCCCGAACACGTCGCTTTAGCTTCCCTAGAGGTGGTGACCACACCGCGGGCTGACCGACGGCCTCCATGGCAGCTGCCTTCACAAGCCGAGTGCTCCCTTCTGCAGATCTGTTGCAAGAAATCTCGGAGGCCCCTCGTGGCTGATGAGCATCTAGTAACCACAAACCGGTGTGCCTAGTTCACGCCTGAAGGAAGTATCTCAGCAGAGGAGGAGTGGAAGGAATGTCCCGCCCATGCTTTAGGCAAGATGATAAAACTCGATGAAAGATGGAAAAAAGCAGCGACGCTGTTAATCCACCCGCGACAGCAGCTCAGAAGTAGAAAACAATGGTGCACTGACTCCATAATCCTGCAGGATTAAAGACAGCCAGGTGAACAAAGAACGTTATTTAATAGAGATTTCCAAAAGGGGCAAGAATATTATATCTTATTTGTATAATGTTATTTATATATTTTTAATTTTATACATTTATATTTATATGTACACCTAATATCTATACCATTAAAAAGTTATTTTTTCCAGTGATACTTCAATATATTCTAGGTTCATTCAAACATAAACATACATTTTTCAAGTTCCAAATAGTTTCAACATAGTTTTGACAGAAACTATTGGTTTTCCATGATGTTCAAATCTGCACCTGTATCAGTCAGATTTGAGTTGTACAGCGTCAATATACAACTGTCTGTCAAGCTTGTAAAATGTTCTAAATTCTAAATTCTGTTTATGTCTTTCAATCATTTAGTTGTAAATCACTTTGAGATGCATGTATGAAAGGCGCTGTACAAATAAAATGTAAAACAAAATCAAATCATACATAAAAAATCAAATACTTATTTACAGAGAAACCGGAGATTGACATGAGCAGCTCTTGATCAGTCGGGGTGAAGTAAAGAGAGCAGACAGAGACAAACTTCTCATCATCACCCACATTTTGTGTGATTCGTGAATTAACAGGCTGTTGAAACACTTCTGCTTCTCAACAGAGCATCTGCTTCCAAAATTCAACCTGTGGCATCTGACAGCTTCACTCTCTGGCCCGGGGGTGGCTGCGAGGCCAGTAAGAGGCAGATAAATGCTGGTTGGTGTCAGGAATGATGGCTCAGGTCGAACACGCCCAGCTGATCAAAGTCCCAGGTGAACAGCCTTCATGGCTGAGGAGCTGTGACACATTTCAGAGAGAAGACTTCTGTCAAACTCTTTTCAGTCAAGTCTGGTTTGAGTTGTATGGTTCCATGTCGAGGACATCGCGTTTAATCCCAAATGATTTGTTACTTTACCGTTCCATCTGCAGGCTGGTATCTGATATGTTACCTAGTATTGTGTGTGTGTTCAGAGATAAGACACATTCAACTCTGATTGTTTTTTGTTTTTAAACGTTTATGCAAAACATCTTAAATAAAACACATCAAAATGAATTCATATATAAAAAAATGAAAACAGCAAGACAACTTGTGAACAAAGTTGAGAATCAAACTTCACTGAGAACGATAAATGTGTGCTTCAGAACGTCGCGACCCTCTTAGGAGACGGAGGACAGCGTGTGGACGGACTGGGAGCTGCCGGCTCTGGCTGCCAGCTTCCGTCTCAGCTCTCGGATCTCCCTCAGCAGTTCTCTCTCGCTGCTGTCCATGTGGGCTCGGCCTCGGTGCAGAGACACTGACGGAGACAGAGGACGAAGGAAAAACTGAGATAACGGCCGTAAATACTCATTTCATCATCCTCTCAGGTAGTTCCGTGCTGTGGATCGACAGTTGACTTCTGTCACAACGCGTCAGTGAGACTTGATGTCTCCTGATGTCTCTTGATGTCTCGTGTCTTCAGAAAACAAATTCAGGGAATTAATTCAGTGAGCCTGGAGGGAAGTTGACCCGATATAAGCTAATACATTCTACTTGTAGAATCCATAGGATGAGTCTATTACCTGATTGTCTCTGTTGGAAATGTGGGACTTTCCTACATGTGCTATGGGGATGTAATCTGATACAACAACCATGTTGGGTGAAAGGAAGAGGACATCTCAGGCAGTTTTGTTAGTCTTGTTCTTGGGCGACGAAACACAAATAATGGGAATGTCAAGACATGATTTTACTTTATAAAAGTCGGGAAGGTCACAGCAGCCCGAAATCCTCAGGTTATGGAAGTAGAAGCCCACCAGATTGTCAGAAGGAGTGTACATACTGACAGATGTTGGCAAGAGTTAATAAAGATGGCTCATGGGACCATTCCTACACTACGAGCCTGTAGGAACAACTTGATATGAGCTGAGATCCTGTGACAGGGACCCACTGGACCCCCCCCCCCAACAGAACTGCCTCAAAGAGTGAAATAAAGAGAATAAAAACTGGACAAAATGAAAACAAATGACAGAGGTGGAGGTGACTTACAGATGGACGAGGTGCTGTCGGAGGGCGACCTGCTGTTCAGACACACCATGTCAACCGCCGGCTCCGACGTCACCGCGTTGGCATCGACTGCTGGTCCCGCAGCCGAGGTTCCGTTGTAAGCGACGGTGAGGGTGGGTCTGTGGGGGAATCCTCTGGTTGTACACACTGTCCTCATCGCCGCCTGTTTCTGACCATCTGACCAGACGACATGGTTAGAGGTCTGCTCCTGTGTGTGTGTGTGTGTGTGTGTTAATACCGGAGTCTGCTGGGAGCCGGGACGGTCGCTGCTCCTGAGTCGGGGCTCTGCTGATCATCACTTCGTCCCACTGCAGCACGACAGATCAAGCATGAGGCTTTGTATGACGTCAGGTGACCTGCTGGTGACTCACGGACTCTGATCCAGAGGTCAACTTGTCTCACCTCCCTGGCAGCCTGCGCCTTGGTTTGCCACTGAAGATCCTCCAGCCTTCCCCTTCTCCTCTCCTGCTCAGCATCCATCTGCTGCTGGCACGCCTCCGCCAGGGACTCCTCAAGGGCCTGTGTGGGAGCACACGTCAGCGACCATGTTAAGGGTCAGGATGGTCACAGCAGCCCCACACATCCTCACGCTGTGGAAAAGAACATCTTCTCCAGACCATAAAAATGGATGGAAACTACGTCAGACTGTTACTAACGTCCTGTCTCCATGGTGACATCCACACTCCTGGTCTGGTTTGTAGTCCGTAGACAGGACGTTATTTCATCGAATGTGCCTTTCCCAACGATTGTGATCCCTTTTGGATGGAAACACGGCGAGTGTGACAGTGACTGAGTGCTGGTCTTTGTCTCCGGTGTCTCTCACCTGCATGTCAGCCTGGAAGCTGTGCAGCCTGCCCTGCACTCGCTCTGCCCGCCTCAGCGCCACCTCTTCCTGAACCTCGTTAGCCGGTTCCATCATCAGGTGCTGAGGGACACGAGAAACATGTTGACCTGTATGTGGCACTTGATGGCAGCGTGTTAGCAGCAGCCCTCCAGTCGTGAAGGCAATCGACAGGTTGACAGACCTCAGTACGCACGTTTTTGATTAAAAAAAAAAAGAATATCATGTATCTCTGGAGAAAGAGTACACACAATGACTGGTTTCTCTGCAGTGCTCCTAACTGGCATAAAGTCAGTTTAGCTCATCCTCAGCTTGTAGCTCACGTCACTTTCACGTAGTTTGCAACTACAAACTGTTTAAGAAACGTTTCAGTTTGTACAGTGACGCTTACATTGTGATCGATTGTATTTAAAGTCATGTGAGAGTTCAACTTGTGTCTGTAACTCAATGGGTGTCACTGGGGGTCAAAGTCAAGTTCTCCTTGAGGTCAGGTCCTAGTCACCTGCTCCAGTCGTCTCCTCTGCACTTCCAGCTCCATCTGTCTGTCCAGGTCCTCCATCGCTGCGGCTTCCTCCCGCCCACAGAGGTCCATCTGCAACATCTGCAACCCAGCAGGGGGATTATTGTTGTTTTCAAATGGACTTCAAACAGCTGTATTTTGTATGTGACGTGTTACAATGGTCTTCACCTTTCTACGAACGTCCTGGTCCAGTCTGTGGAGCTGAGAGGCGTTCAGGTCCTGTCCGTATTTCAGAAACTGTCTCCTAGTTGCATCCAGCTGGAACTCCTTCGACTGCAGCTCCAACCTGCGACAGCACAAAAATCAGCGTCTGCAACCGGTTCGTTTGTTCTGTTCACTGACGACGTGTGTGTGTGTGTGTTTACGTTCTCCTCGGCTCTTTCACTTTGTCCTCCTTCTGTTGACGGAGCCTCCACTGCTCCGCGGCCTTTAGAAGACGCTCCTACGTTAAAGTTAAACAGCGCTGTGAAGCAGCGGCTTGGTTTCATGTGCTGAGGATCTGGGTTCAATGACTGATACCTGCTCCACCTGATGGGCCTTTTCTTGAGCTTGGCGAAGCAGAGAATGTGTTCGCATGGCTGAGTCCTCCATCCTGGAGACACATGGTACCTTTGAATCTGGCACACGCACACACCAACACAACCAACTAGGAATTTGTCATCTGGGTCTTCACCTCTCACGGAGGTATTCCTTCTCCTGCAGCTGGATCTTTTCCCTCTCCCGGGTCTGACACGCCCCCGTGAACTCTGAGTGGTGGCTGAACACGGGGTACAGGCCTGTGGTGAGCGGTGTGAAGTCAGACAGCATCGTCCTGGGATGGATGTCAGCCGGGGTGATGTGCATCAGCCGGTAGGCCTCTGCTATTATGGCTCCCATGTCTATGTTGTTACGGCTGTGGAAGAAGCACTGATGGGCCGAGAAGACACGAGACGATGTTCTGAACACGTTCGGCGGTTGTGGATGTTTGTGTTGGAGAGAAAGGACGACAGTCACCTCAAAGTCCTCTTTGTCGGTGAAGCGTAGCAGATGCCTCCGGCAGAAGGTGACGTACGCCGCACAGACCATCAGCAGGAATGACGGGTGGTTGGAGAAGACGTTGTCAAACAGCTGGAGCCATTCATCCCGAGTCAGAACCTCGGAGAACAACGTCTCCAACAGGGGCCACACATAGAGCTGTGACAGACCAACAGCAGCCCTTCAACACCGGCCGTGTCCCTCGGGAGAGCTGGAGGTGTATCGTACCTGTGAGGTGATACCGCAGTCCTTCAGGTGCTGGAGCAGCTGCCTGTCATGATGAGCTACAATGTTCTCCGTCATGCACAGGATGTTCAGTGGGGGTCTGGGGGAGTACTCAAACCAGTGCTGACACCAATTCACTGTGTTCGAATCAAAACAACAAAACATGAGGATGATTTGATGGCAATTCACTGACAGATTCAGAAGGAACGGCTTCACAAATGTACCTATGATCGTGGCCACCACCTCAAAGCAGAGCATCGGAGTGTTCTTAAAGAGCTTGACGAAAGGGAACGCGACCAGGGGAAGGTACTCCGTCTCTCCACAGACGGGTGCCCAGTGAGCGAGAGCAGACAGAACCCTGCGTGCAGACAACATTTCACAGGTGGAGAACATGCCTGCTATGATACTACGGGCACCGTCTCTACCTCTGCAGGCCTCGTTGGAGCCTCGGGCTCTTGATGGGGTACTTTTCCTGCAGGTGGAAGTAGGCGGGATGCAGGCCTTTATCGGTCAGAGCGCTGTACGCCACATAGTTCTTTGGAAGACGCAGCAAGTGTCGCCACAAAAACATCCTGGAGCGGACACACAAACATCGGATGACTCAGTGACCTGATCCTACTTGGATGACTCGTCTCTTTCCCAGGTCGACCTGGGTCCCTGGGTGCTGCTACAAACCAGACTCCGACGGCGGCAGTGTGCATGTGGACATTTGTCGCATCCGTTTGGCAGAAGACAAAGACGACTTTGATGTCGGGGGACTGTCTTTTCTTGTGTCTTTGTATAACTCAAACCAGTGTGAACAGGTGACAGACATATTTACCTGTATTTAGCAGGATATTCTCCGAAGTCTTTGAGGTGAGCCAACAGTTTCTTCTTACTAAGACCGGCAGGAAAGTCATTCTTTTGAAAGGAAGCCACAAACATCTTCAGAATGCAGAAATAAAACTCCTTAGAGATTAAAACATTTCTAATATCTCTAATTCGTACCTCTTTATCGTCTGCTGTGGAAGCAGTACGGGGGGTCTCGTGAGTCTTCAGACCGGGGGGTTTGGCTGCTGTTCGAATGACCTCTGATCTGACTTTGGACTTTAGATGAGCCTTAGCACCTGAGACCGCTGCTACACGGGAGGGCGGCGGCTGAGGAGAAGGGGCTCCATGTCAGAATAACGCACACATCTCCCAGCGGACTGATTATGACGACGACCCCGAGCGTCCTTCACACCTACCTTTTTCAATTCTCGTGTCAGACTCTGAACGCTGTAGACTCTGATGGTGCCGTTATCCAGGATGGCCACAACGTAGCGACTATTGGGGCTGACTGCTACCGTGGTGATGGCGTCCTCAGGAGAACCAATGTGGAAGAGAGGCTTGCAGGTGTGAGTGTTAAGGAAACAAAGCACTCCATCTTGGCTCAATACGCCTAACGTCTACGGGACGACAAGAAAAAACACAACATGAGTCGGGCGCAATCCCCATTTTACATTTACTGGTGCACAAATACAAACTTTGCACACAACTGAATCAACCAAAACCCCACTCTGAAAAAAAGGAAGGACAAAGGAACAGAAGGTGTGTGTGTGTGTGTGTGTGTGTGTATGTACCTGGTGGGCTCCTCCTTCAAAGGTGTCAGGCAGAAATTCCAGCTGTCGGATAGTTCGAACCGGTGGTGGCATTTGGATGACACTACCCAGCTGTTTGGTGTCCAGACACCACAGGTGCAGCAGGTTGGAGCGTCCGCCTGCTGCAAGGGTCCGACCATCCCTGTCAACATGAGCCACTTGTATCAACATTTGGCAAATCGCTATGAAACATAGTCACGAGGAGGGAAACAAAACAACAACGACAACAGAGCCACTGGTTGGTGCTGTGACGTGAGAGACCCACTGGGTAACGGCGAAAGCCCTGTAGGAGATTCTGGGTCCGCTGTCAGGGACAGGCAGCTGGTATTTGCAGGTCAGTGTGTCGCTATCCCAAGCGAAGATGGAATCATCGCTGAAGCAGCTGAGGATGGTGTCGCTATGAGGGATGTAAAACACCTGAAACACACAAGGCAGAAGGCACACACGTATGCACCCAACACACGTATGCACCCATTTAAGATTTAAAAAAAAAAAAGAAACTCCCTAATGTTTCGTGATTTTCCCCAAAACTTTAAATGACTTAGGAACTACTGCTGCATCTTCACCTTCTGTATACCAACAGACTGCCGAATGGTGAGCTTCTTCTTCCTCAGGAAGGTATCCAGGTCCCAGAGCTGAGCTGTGTCTGAGGAAGTGGTCACGGCATAGTGGCCGGAACTATGGACAGAGATTGAAGAAACGGTCCCCTCGTGACCCCGCATCCAGCTGACCAGCTGCTTTGTGTCTGTAAAGGCACAGACGGCAAAATAAAAGAGGAGTGACTTTTTATGAAGTCAGATACCAGTAAGATATAAACATCACCAAGCAATTTGTGTCTGATTGTGTAGGACATTCTAGAATGAAATAATAACATTAAAATATAGTTCAGGATGTTCAGAATACAATTGGAACCAAACAAGACAGATTCTAAGCAAACAGGATTCTGAGGAGACATTTTCTTATGGAACTTGTGCAGAACAGTTTGAAAAACGACAAACCAAGCACAGGTTTTAACTACAACTGTGTAAAACCGTGAGAGGATGCCACCATCCCACCTTTGTCGAAGCACTTTATGGTATAGTCAGCCAGAGCCACAATGAACTCTGTCGTCCTGTAGAGGCTGAATGCCAGAGCAGTGCAGGCCTGTCCCGTCTTCTGCACCAGTCGAAATCTGACATGAAACATTTTTGGTGGTAAATCAACCGTACTTAAATTTAAACAGACAACATCTACAATCTGTAATTAGCACTGATTAATACAGCAATTTTCCATCAAGCCAATTACTATGGGGTTATATACTAATGTGAAATATTTTCTTTATTTTTTCTTTGAAACTGAAACAACGATCTGTCACCTGTTTCGAGTGATGTCAAATAAATAGATGTTGCCATGCTGATCCCCAGCCAGGAAGGAATCGCCTGTGGTGTCAAAGGCCACATGGAGGAACCGTACTGTTTTGGCCTGCTGAGCAGTGCGGCCCACTGTAACTAACACTCTGCAACAGACAAATGACACATTTTAATGGGACAAAGGAGCATTCTGATTAAACTAATGATTAAAATCAAATAAATCATGTCAGCACCTCAGTGATTGCAGTTTGCCCTAAGAAAGATCATTGGATGATGATCATGATGTCTAATTTTGACTTACTGTGTAACATTAGCTGTCAATACCATAATGTATGAGTCACATTATTCTCTTCTCAAGCGGTTGAGTGATGATGTAACTGTATGTAACTGATGTAAAAATGTAACTTGACCTTACCGACTTTTATAAAATGTAACTGCAGTTGTAGACATCAGAAGTTTATTCATGCATCAATCTACGTACATTAAAATGACTATGCTAATAATATTATATGGGTGTTAAAGGGCGTATGTGTGTGTGGGGCCGGGGTGTTGGGCAACTATTTTCTTAAGTTAATCCATTAGTCAAAGTAAAATCTGAAATAACTCACTAACATGGTGCTTCTATGGATTTAAGATGCATACGTACTTGTCACAGGAACATTTACAGGCTTTACAACACACATGAAACTGCAACGTCTCCAACATTACCCTTTCCCTGGTGCTGGTTTACGATGCCAGAACTTCCCCCCCTCTTTGTTCCCGATGTCCGTCACCTCCATTTTAAGTTAACATTTGTAAAACGTTCATATTACAAAAATAAAAAAAAACTCAATCACACTGACCAAGTCACTGTGCCTCAGCTAGCTAAAGTGCTAGCATGCTAATCCGCTTGGTGGCGGTTGCGAAGCGCGAAATTTGAAAACGTCTTTTCGGCAGTTTATGCAAACCCAGCAATTGACACCGATGTTGACAAACATGTGTGACCATCCTGTGGTGTGTCGCTCTGTGTCAACATTCCGAAGAGTGTGTTGAGTTAAGGAAGATTGTTATGAAGGTATATAGAGATTTGTGTCGATGACGTATGTTTCATGACCAGTGGTGGGTGTCTAACACATATGCTCTTAGCAAAACCAACAAATTAAAAAAAATAACAATTATAAATAAAATAAAGTAACACAGAAAAATAAAATTATAACAAAATAAACCCACGTGTGAACAATTGTATAAAAGTTCAGTGATTCATAAAGCTTTATCTCGCCATCACTGATCCTGCAGCATTTACTATTAATCGTATTAATCAAACGGTCAGAGACGTTTTATAGTACGCTCACAATTGCGTTCTACTTCTATTTTGATAAATAAGGGAACGTTTACTGTGTCGCCTAAAGTTTGCGTAGGAAGTAAACAGAGACGTGCACGATGGGTGTTGTAGTTCAAGGCATCAACGTTTCAGTAAACCTATCTAAACATTATCGTGCTCAAACTTTTCACTTCACTGCAGTCGTTTTAAACGACATATGTTACCATTCTGTGGCATATTTATTGAGTTACGAAGTTCTCAAGTCAATGTATCAGTGTATTGTTTTTAATGTCACGCCTTCTTCCTGATAGTGGCTCTGGCAGGCAAATGATGTTTATAAAAGTATGATGAATACAACCGGTTATAATGTTTCTCCTTCAGACTAAGAGCGAGATGTAAAATATGGACGCCTCCTACACCGACTCACCAAAAGCTTTGGAACCCAGTTAAAACTTAAATATTTTGATATGCCACTCGTGGAATAGACGCTGTTGTCCATTTAAAAATATACATAATAAAAATAATATCGGCCCATGTTGTCACAGTTTAGGCCGCGGTGATTAGGATGATGATGACGATATAGGGCCCACAAAGCAACAACACAATCAACAAACACAATCGTATCATTGTAAACCTGCAATATTACATTTCTTTGTCAGATTATAGCCAGCGATTGAACGTAATGGTCGCCTTGTCTCTATTCCCCTTACCAATGCACATGCCCAGATTTTACTTTGAAAGAGTCAGACCGGACGTTTGCTGCCAGTTTGCACACAGAGCTGCCTCTGATTAGCCACGTCATGTAAAGTTAGCAGACGAGCAGTTATGATATAAGGGCTACGAGGCATTGTGTTTTGGGGGAGGTTATTTATTCATTTTAAAGCGGAGCACATATTTCAGGGTGTCAGCAGTAAGTTTGTGGAAAGATGTCTGATATCGGGGACTGGTTTAGAAGCATCCCTCTCATCACCCGGAGCTGGTTTGCTGCCTCGATAGCTGTTCCCTTAATAGGGAAACTAGGATTGGTGGATCCCAGGAACCTCATGCTGTGGCCCGAGTTGTTCTTTAACAGATTTCACGTAAGTCTAAATGTTTGTGTTCGCTGTTGTGTCTCGGGGGAGCCGATAAAACCCCGTAATGATTTCAAAAATGTGGGGTTGTTAGCAGGTGGCTAGTTGGACTCAGTCAGCCAGGCCGGAGCTCTGTGTCAGCCAATGAGAGCGTGCGACGCAGCAGGTTCACACTTCCGGGTGCTGTTCTCTTTGGGAACTGATTGGAATGCTGCAAATTAACTTCTTCTTCTTCCTCCTCCTCTTCTCCTCCTTTCGGCTTGCTTATGCAATTTTGCATATGGCTCAAGAGATCAAACCGAAGAATTTAATGAAAAGCGTACGCGTTTAAAGTGTAAATATATACAAACAGAAGCTAAAGTCATGAATTATATATTGAAGAGGGAAAAGCCGAAAGAAGATATAACTATAGGTGTTTTTTCTTTTTTTTAGTGGGAAGTTATGGTGCCACAGCAGCAAAATAGTAACAGTGAGAAAAATTATGGATATAAGAGAAATAGTTAAACATGCCGTTCTAACAACATATACAGTCAAAGTGTGTTCACATCATACAGGAGGTAAAAGTAATGTATATGTATGCACTACCATTCAAAAGTTTGGGTAATTTAGAAATGTTAAACATTAAATAAATAAATGCAGTGTAGACATTGTTAATATGGTAAATGTAGTTAATCACAGATGGTTTGTAATGGAATATGTACATAGACGCAGGCATTCCCACCAGCCACCACTCCTGTGTTCTCATGGTTATCGCAGCTAAAAGCTTGATTAGAGAAGCTACAACGTAAAAAAATGTCATAAAATTGTCTGCGTGATGCCAAATCTTTGAACGGTCATGTACATAGGGACAGTAACCAGGTTACAAATGGAACTGTTCCCATCAAATCTAATCAAATGGGTTTCTGTAGCTCAGGGGTCGGCAACCTTTAACACGCGATCACACGCCGATCGCTTTTGCTGAACTGTGGTGCTGCAATGCATTCTGGGAGTTTGAAATGTTGGGGTTTTAAATGTTGTTTTTGTAAATTTCTACACGTTGTGCACTTATTGGAGTTTTGCTTTTGTTGTAGTGTTAGTTTTGCAAGGTTAGTTAAGTGTCCTGTTTAATTCATCAATGACTGTGAAATGTAGTATATTTAAAACTTTCCTGCTTCATGGTCAACATTGTGTCGAACAGAACACATGTCATTAAAAAGTAGCAGTTGTAC
>JBBMJM010064812.1:0-17331 GCA_037832705.1 Centriscus cristatus
TGTGTGTGTGTGTGTGTGTGTGTGTGTGTGTGTGTGTGTGTGTGTGTGTGTGTGTGTGTGTGTGTGTGTGTTCATATTTAGTAGTCTTCAGGCATTCTGCGCTCTCAGGTTGAAACATGGTTCATTGCAGATACTAAATTGGTCAATCAGTGTGAAGAAGGACATAGATTCACCTTACTGTCCATACAACAGCTCTAAGACTGTACCTGGAAAAAGAATTGAACCTTCACAAAAATTTCCTGCAGACTTTCATTCACAGGTCAGAACAGGTCGACCCGTGTGTGTGCTGTTACTAAATCAATTCCCTGGTTTAACAGTTTGTAGTAATATTATTTTCACCAATCCACATAGCGAGGGGCCTTTTCTCTGTTTTGTTGCGCTCTGTCCATAACTTTCCTTGTCACTAATCATTGGCTCACTGTGCATGTGCAATCACAGACGCACATTGTCACATGACAGTGACAGGATTAAGGGACAGAAGACGTATCTCCGTCACCCTCCACCTGCTGCCGCCCGGATTCCTTTGTCGAAGTTGCAAAATGAAGAGTCTCTTTGGCCGACAATACACATGTTACATGATGCTGTTAACTAAAATGAATAAAA
Source organism: Centriscus cristatus (assembly GCA_037832705.1). Taxonomy (NCBI): domain Eukaryota; kingdom Metazoa; phylum Chordata; class Actinopteri; order Syngnathiformes; family Centriscidae; genus Centriscus; species Centriscus cristatus. The sequence goes on from JBBMJM010064812.1 coordinate 604, forward strand.
GGGAAACTGAGATTGTATATGTGTCTTCTGCTGGTCAGAACTGTACATGGTGTATTTTGGACTGGGGCCGATTTGTGGAGGGAGAAAATACTGAACCCTGAGTTGTTATTATTCATTCCCAAACATAATGCGACCGCTTTGAGCTACGTTTGTCTGCCTCACATTGACAAGCATTGTGGTCCAGGTGACAGTAGCAACATCAGGTGTCAGACATGGACGTCACACTCCAGGCCAGAGCTGCAGAGAACAATGTGCTCCTGTGTGGGTTGAATTCCAGAGCGCACCATAGACGAGCACTGTGCTGTGCACTTGATCGGCAGCCGTTTCACTGGTATTGTTTTATTTGGCACCTTTACTAACCCCACTGCTCCAGTTCCTCATACGTTCCCACCGTCTCTCTGCTGCTGCTGCTGCTGCTGCTGCTGCTGTGTGTTCTCGTCGCAGAGCTGTCCACACACTGGTCATCTTCCTTCTTCTCTCAGCCTGTCCTCGTTCCTGCCATAATTTTGAAATGGTCTGATTGTTGTTTGTTCAAATCAAAACCTACCCTGGGAGTTTGTTCTAGGTGTGCTTTGTGCTCCAAAAGGACTGATTTCATTCCATTGTCTTAAAATACACCACGGTGCTGAAAGTGTAAGAAACCCAGATTAGTCACGGTTGTTTACGTGGCGTCATTACTGCGTCTCTGCACGGCTGTTTGCAAAAGCACCAGCGCCAAACCATTTCACCATAGATGTTACATGACAGCCAATTGTTTCGACGAAGAGTCAGAGCTGAAAAATCTGAACTGCATTTGAAGAAGGTCGGTGTTGAAGCCAAATTCTAAGAAATGGATACGTGTCCCTTTCCCCTCTCTTCTGTTCCTGATCCATAACCACCACTTGCTTGACCCGTAATGCCCAGTAGTCACATACACATGTCGCATTCCTCTCAGGCCGCCGTGTTTGTCATGATGTTTTCCAGTGTCTCAGTAATTTGCTGTTGCAGCTCCACAAAAAAAAAATCTAAAAATAACCCACTCAGAGAAATGAGACATGACGTTCCAGTGTCCCCTCATCGACCTTATGCAGTTGCTGATTGTGAGTCAACACCTCCCTGGTGTTTCTTCATCCAATTGTCGTCTCCAGATCTGGGTCTGAACTCGTGTATCCTGTTTCTGTTGCTGTCTCCTTAGAAGAAAACGAGACGCTCTAAACTGCCCGACCACAACAGCCAGGACCCAAAGAGAGACGCTGCACTTTGGGAGAAGTCTCTGTCTGGGAGGAACCGGGGCAGATGGAGGAATGGAGGGACTGCAGCCAGCGCCATGAGGAGAGTGACCAGCCGCAAAGTAGGAAAGCCCAGCGTCAGACTGAAGACCCCCCAGGAGGTGGTGATTACAGCCACTGGAATGGACAGTTTGGTCCCCCACGACCCGTCCAGCAGCAGAAACTTCACCGACGGAGCAGCCAGGTTACCTGCTGCAGCCCTACAGGGCGAGCCAGGCAGCGTGGACGGGGCGCACCAAGCCCCCAGCAGTGACCTCGAGCCCAAATGCGTCATCAAAGGCAAAGACGCGCTGTCTGCCCTCCACCGTGCTGGCTCACAGCAGTGCAGGCAGGAGCTCGCCAACATCGTGTGCCTGCATCAGGCTGGGCAGCTCATGCCGGGACCTCTCCCTCAGTTCTGCCCCCAGATCGGTGAGAAGCCCGCCACACAAACCTGTCTTCTGACGTCAACTGGTCTCTGTATTCAAGCGTTGCACTGCTGCTTTTGTTTTTTGCAGCCGTCTTGTCTGCGTTGTTGAGGGGGAAATGTCACTCAACAGCCAACTGTTCTTTCCAAAACCCGAAACCCTCACGTCCTCCTCTTTCCCTTCTGTCCTCGTATCGCCAGGTGAAACAAATCCCGTCCAGGCTGAGCTGGACACAAGCCTGATGCAGGTGGAGAACCCGGTCCGTGTGGCCTTTGTTCTGATGGTCCACGGCCGTTCGGTACGCCAGCTCAGACGCCTCATCAAGGTCATATATCACCGTGACCATTACTACTACATCCACGTGGACCAGGTACGACCTGTGCTGCTGTTTCATACTCACGTGACAAACCTGTGGATCTGTGAACGTCTACTTTACAAACTCCTTTATTCCTGCTGTCGACGGAACAGCCTGTTTGACACCGTGCCCGTTGCTGACCATGTGCACAGGTGGCATTAGTCGTCGTCTTCCTTTTATCCCGCAGGTGTTCTCAGTGTGCTAAAGGGGATTAGCCTGGATAGGGTAAAGTTATTCTTAGGAGCTGGATTTACTGGAGGCGAGAAAGGAAGGGAAACAATCAACCATAAGAACCAGCCTGCTTGGTGGGGAGCACACCTGTGAGAGACGGTCGAACAGGTCAGACTGACCTGAACGAATCACATGACCTCAGCAAACCTCATTTCATTCCATGTCAGGACTGAGAGCTCCGGGAGGTCGCTCTGTGGGATCGGGACTGTGTCTGACATTGTTTTCAAAGTTGACTGTGTCCTTGTAAAGGTGTGAGGACCTCTACCGGCTGTCGGCCCCTCTTCTTAGTCCTCATGTCGGGCTGAAGTCCAGAAGCTGTTCAACAGAAGTCCTGTTCCACTTTCCCTTCAATTAACCTGGTGGTCTTTGTGCTTTGGAACCTGTCAGCGGAGTGGATACCTGCACCGAGAGGTCCTGCAGATAGCCCAGCAGTACCCAAACGTACGTGCCACGCCCTGGAGGATGGTCACCATCTGGGGAGGAGCCAGCCTACTGAAAGCGTATCTTCACAGCATGCAGGACCTGCTCGCCATGCTGGACTGGAAGTGGGATTTCTTCATCAACCTCAGCGCCACCGACTTCCCCACACGGTTAGAGACACGTGACATTTGTCTTGTACATGCCCACCTCGTTCATATTCGTCTGTACTGTCCCAATTAGTATTAGTAAGTCATGAACTCTTTGTTTACTCTCAGCACGCAATCACACCTCTGACTAGACGTTCAACTGAAGTCGGTGTATTGACAACAGAATGTAATGTAAACAACCACGACACCCTCCTGAGCCCACTGGTGTGCACCTGAGTCCTTCACATCTCGACGTTTGCAATCATACCTTGAATAGTTCTTCTTACCCTGTGTGTGTGGGGGGGGTCCTTCAACGTCCACACTGGCAGATGATTGCTGTGACCTTTCACAGAGGAAAATCATCATTTGCCAGATGAAACAGGCACATGTGATTTTTGGTCAGTGGACCACCAGGTTGGCAGTGAAGAAGCTTTTTGTGGATCATCTGTGGCTCCCGTTCAGGGCCCAGAGCCCCCGGGGACTTTCCCACTGGGGAGTATACCTGGATGAACTGTCACAGACCTGCCACTGACTATTGTTTCAAGGGGTCTGCTGTTTATTGAACTAACGTCCTTACTCAACTACCCTCTGAAGGACCAATGACGAGTTGGTGGCGTTCCTGTCACAGCACCGAGACAAGAACTTCCTGAAGTCCCACGGCAGAGAGAATTCCAGGTGAGGGGTCAGGTACACGCGTCTGATGCTGCTGACATCGATCCTGTGAGTAGAACAGACAGTGGACCAGCACATTTATGGAAACTGATGAACCCTGTTGTCTGTTGAAGGTTCATTAAGAAGCAAGGCCTCGATCGTCTCTTCCACGAGTGTGACAACCACATGTGGCGCCTCGGCGAGCGCAGCATCCCAGAAGGCCTGGAGGTCTCTGGTGGTTCGGACTGGTTCGCGCTCACCCGCTCCTTTGTGGAGTATGTCATTGACTCCCAGGACCCCCTGGTGTCGGGACTGAAGCAGTTCTACTCCTACGCTTTGCTCCCTGCTGAGGTAGGTCAGCCCCAGGCCCCCTGTCTGTCTCACCGTCAGCTGCAGTGGTGCCAGATGAAAGGAAGATTCACTCCTGACTCACTTTAATGTCTCTGAGGGTGATGAAGGTTTAGGTGCATTAAAGACACACCCACCCCCCCCTGTTTACCTCCCTCTCCTCTTCCTGCTCAGTCCTTCTTCCACACGGTGCTGGGGAACAGTCACATGTGTGACAGCCTGGTGGACAACAACCTGCGCGTCACCAACTGGAATCGTAAGCTCGGCTGTAAATGTCAGTACAAGCACATCGTGGACTGGTGCGGCTGCTCGCCCAACGACTTCAAACCGCAGGACCTCATCCGCATCCAGGTGTGTGAGCCGGGGGGGTACCAAGTACTGTACTCGTTTCAGAGCCGCCGCTTCATGTTCCTTTCCCTCGTTCACAGCAACTGACCCGACCCACGTTCTTCGCCCGCAAGTTTGAGTCAACGGTGAACCAAGAGGCCATCGACATCTTGGACACGCACCTGTACGGCCAGTACGCACCGGGAACGGCGGCCGTCAAGGCGTACTGGGAGAGTCTGTATGAGCAGCTGGACGGCGTTGGGGCCCTCAGCGACGTCGCTCTCACTGCTCACAGCGCGTTCTTTCGCCTGGGCCTGAAGAGTTTGTCGATAAGGAAGAGCTCCTCAGACGCCTGCAGGTCAGCGGCTGCTCACGTGGGACACGTGCACGGGGGGGAGAGAAGTCATGCTCGTCGTCGTTTTTCTCACCGCAGGTTGGAACCAGTCGGCCTCCCTTTGTCGGTGCACGTGTACTTCTACGACGACCATTTCCAAGGATACTTGGTGCGTCAGGCGGTCCAGGCTGTGGGGTCAAAGGTCAGGGAGGAACTGGAGGTGTGGGCAGTTCCCCAGTCCACGTTTGTGCTCGAGACGAACCTGAAGGAGTTTGAAAGGCTGAAGGCCGTGGAGGTGTGTATCTACCACGCGTCACTCTGGTTATGGTTGTCCTTTCTTCTGAAGGTCAGTGAAGGTCAGTGAAGGTAACGGAGGGGGCGTGTCGGGTTGGGAGATTTCCTTTTTGATGCGTACAGTACAGGTACAGGTAGAAGCGGTAGATTCACGTCTTGATCTGCATGCGTGGCTTTGAAGTTGAATTAGTTTTTTAGTTACCGCGGCGACAGAGCGCTCACACACCTCGTTTTAGGAATCTTAAAGGGATTTCACTTCCTGTCACTCAGGTCGGCACAGATTGGGACCCTAAAGAGAGAATTTTTCGTAACTTTGGGGGCGTGATCGGCCCGTTGGATGAACCGCTGGCGGTGCAGAGGTGGGCTCGCGGACCCAACCTCACTGCCACCATTGTGTGGATCGACCCAGCGCTGGTGGTGGCGACGTCCTACGACATCTCAGTGGCGGTGGACACAGAGTTCACTCAGTACAAGCCCCCCCTGCAGGGCCCCCTGCGGCCCGGCACCTGGACCGTCCGAGTGTTGAAGCAATGGGAGCGCGTGGCAGAAGTCCGCTTCCTTGTCCTGCCGTTGACTTTCAAAGATAAGCAGCCTCTACGGACAGGTGAGATGCATGCACCTTACAAAAGACCCCAACACAGATCTGCTCGTCGGTTTTCAGAAACACACAAACACTGTTTGATGGGTGTGTCGGAGACGATAAGATATAAGATATGGACGAGGGCTCGGGATAGCCCCACCGAAGCTTCTGCTGCTGGTGTTTCACCAGAATCAGATCGGACTTTGTCTCATTCTGATAGTGTAGTAACCTTCTTTCAATATGCTTATTTTCATACTAATTTGCGTAGTGTCGTTGGTTGTGAAAGTGTTGGGGGGCTGCTGCGCGGTGGACCTGTAGCAGACCTCAGTCCCTCTCCACCCTGACGTGGTGTCCTTTCTTTCTGTCTTCATGTTGCTGACCCCGTAGAGGACGTCTGGCTCCATGCTGGTCCTCCCGGGAACCAGTACCTGGACCAGAGCTTCCAGCAGCTGAGCTCCGTGCTGAAGCTGCCTCCCCAGGAAGCAGCCACGCTGGAGGCCCAGCGTAAGGCCCTGCTGGTGGGCCCGTCCCTGGAGGCCTGGGTGGACAGCAGCATGGGGGCCTTGTGGGTGACAGGAAACCTGTGTGTGACGCAGGCTTCCCCCTGCTCAGTATTATCACCGTGCTCCAAAACCACCTGGAGCTCCCTCTCCCCGGACCCCAAGTCAGAGCTGGGCCCAGTGAAAAGTGACGGGCGGATCAGGTAGCCCCCCCATCCCCCGGTGGAGGAGACACTGGAACGAGGGAGCGCCGCCCCCCCCGCTGGAGCCGAGAAGCAGGCGTGAGGTGCACGCCGAGAACCTGAAACGGCACAGGAACAGGCCGGCGGGGTCCTGCACTGAGCAGGGGACGAGGGGTCGGTGACTGGACACCATACGAATGCTGGAAATTTGCACATGGACGGTTGCACAGTGGTTCCAGGGATGACGGACGTGCTGTCAGGTGGGCCGTGGACCCTGCGTATCTTAAAGCATTTTTTTAGAGACGGTTGAGTTGCACTTTACTGACTTTGACCCAGAGACCAGTGGGTTACTGGACTCAGGTCAGGGCACCGACACAGACTCTTACAGGGTCAGGAGGTGATCCCTCCTGTCTCCTGTCGGGAGCGTGGACCTTCTTCATGTGTGGAGTGGATCTGTGGGTTCCTCAGACTTTAAAGTCATAAATAGTCTGTATTGTAACAAAAAGCCCCCGAGCCTGTGGGTGGATCACAGATCACAGATCAGATCACACCAACCTACAGGACCAGCAGCAGCAGCTGAAGAATCCGTCATGTGGTTCATTTAGATAAAAGTGACCTTGAGGGTGTTTAGGGGTTTTTGTATGTCCGTTGCTGCACAGACTGACCATTGGTTCTTCAGACCTCCTGTGAATGAGTGAAGATGCAGTATTCTCATTGTTCACGTGTCCTAAGGTGCTTCTACTTTGGACGTTTAGTCTTTTTTTTGTTTGTTTTTTAATTCAGCCTTTCAGCAGATTGCATTCCTGCCGTGGGTCAGCTGACCGCTGCTGACACTGAAGACCTCTTCAGACCAGAGGGACCCCGTCATTCAGTCTGCAGTTTGTGTCCGTTCACCTTCTTAAATTACAGTCGACCATGAGTTTAAGTGACCTTGTTTACTTTGCACAGTTCAGTCGCTTCAGTGAAGCACCCCCCCCCCCCCCACACACACACACACACACACACTTGTGTCCGGATAAGGCAGCAGAGAAGCTGGAGAACAGATATTTTTATATCCAGTTGAGAGCTTTCTGCTTCCTGCCGCAGCAGCTGGTGAGTCATCCCGAGTCGGTAGGATCTCGAGCCTGTTGCTGTTTCCCTCCTCGCACCAAGCAGAGGCGTCAATGAAGCGGACACGGGTTGTTGTTTGGACTGTCAAACCTGGGTATTGTTCTTTAAATATGTGTTCCTCTGTAATCCCGGTGGTTGTCTAACGGGATCTGACAAACAATTTACAATAAATTGCAAAACTGTTGAATAAAAACTTGTTTGGAGATTTTGCAGGTGCATTGATTGACGCGCTGAGACTTCACCTGGATGGTCAGTTCCTATGCAGAGAAATGTCCAAATAAATGAGGGAGGTGAAGCAGACCCCCACCCCCCCACTGACAGTTGTTGCAAACTGCTTGTTGAGAAACTTAACAACAGGATTGATACAGGTTTGTCTGTATTCATTATTTCTTTTCTTTTTTTCCGAATTCAAAGGGCAATTAGCAAATGTTCCAGGGCCCCACAGACGACTGAGGACCCCCGCTGGAACCTACGTCACAAACACAGACACTCTGCGGCCTGCTGCCCACTTCCTGCTCCCCTCCATGTAGAAACACTCGACACAACTTGACTTCATAAATAGTGAACGCTGCACACGAACTGAACCACTCTCACATGAATATTTAGTTCTGGTCCGTGCACGCGTGTCCACGGGGCTCCTTCTCTTCTTGGGATATAAGGAGGGGATGAGCACACGCCTGCTTCAGTCCAGACAGGTTGGGTGGATCCGGACGGAGGAACCAGGAGGGGGAAGATGGTTTCCTCAGACGCTGAGGACGGACGGACGACCTCGGCTTACGATGAAGACCTGATGCATAAGGTGAAGGAGAACGCTCCTTTTACTTTCCTCGTTTCAGGTTCATCAAGCTCCAGATTGTTGCTCAACTCGCTTTCTGCTGATCTGTCCCGTTCCTTTGTCGGCCCTGTTTTGTGTCTCTGCCTCAGTTTAAGGTTTTGTTATTGTTGAGCAAAAAACCCACTGATTAGATTTTTTTTTTCAGGAAAGTCTGAGTTTGTTTTTCAGCTGCTCGGTCTCGTCCCCAAACCTCAGATGGATTAAAGCAAACTGTTCTTCACAGCGATGAATGGACCCTCCCCAAACTACAGGTTCTGTGAAAGTCTGATGAGGTTTTTGCTTCCTGCCAACAAACAAACCTGAGATCACACACAACCTCCTGGTTGGAGGTAATAAATCCTCCAGCCTGCTGCTCTGAGTGAAGGTCTGTTGTTCTACTAAATATAACGAGATGAATATTCTCGACATACACTCAGAGCTTCATGTCTGAAACGTTGGTTCCTTGTGAACAGAAACTTCAGACATTTTTCCCCCACGAGTGAACGGGTGGGATTTGCTGTTCGACACTATTTTTCAGTGTTTTGCTAGAAAATCCCTGCAGCCCCGTAATCTTTTCTGTGCACGTGTGTGTGTGTCAGTTGGGTCAGTGTCACTGAACATGAGGACTGTCTCAATAATCCCATTGTAGAATCACAAGCAACAAAAGTTCTTCAGAAAAGCACAAATCCACTTTGTATCTACGGTACAACACCTCTCCTGTGGAACGGGGTCTGTGGAACGGGGTCTGTGGAACGTGGTGGGGATGCATATTGAGTGGAAGAGGGACGGCTTTAGTGTTTTTTTGATCAGCAGGTGTGGCTGAACCCTGTGTATGTTTCTGTGTTCAGCATCTGTTCAGCATCTGTTCAGGACCTGTTGAAGACGTCTGTAGACTCCATCAGTTTATCTCAGGAGCTCGCTGGTGATGACGCCAAACGACTCAGCCCGATGGCGTGCTCTGATTAATTTCATGTTGCTATGGAAACCTATTCAGCATCTGTAGCTGCTGTGCACAGTACGCAGCATCTGTGCATCCTGAAGACACACACACACACACACACACACACACACCCTGGCTACAGCTCCTCTCCCTAACGACATTCACCCTCAGAATTTTGACGTACAAACATGCGAATGAAATAAACGGAGGCGTGAAATGAACATGACTGTTCATCCTCACCCTGTCCTGCATGACTCCCCCATTACGCAATGAGTCACCTGCACCAGCAGCTCACCTGTGGTCACTTGTACTTGAGAGACAATTTCTGCCCGTACCTCCTGCCGCTGTGGAGGAGGAGTGACCCCACAAACCACTGCAGACCCACTGAGCAGTTACAGTTCCTTCTAGAACTTGCACCGCTTCAAAGATGGTGCCCATTTTCATCGCACATATCGGCTGCCACAGCTGAGGAACTCGTTTTCCACTGGAAAGCAGAGGCGGGGGGGGGGGGGCGCTTGTGGATGTCAGTGATTAAAAATGAAAACAAGTCTCCAAGTGGCTGTTCACTGTGCTGCTGCGTCATATGTTTGGCTTTTTGCGACTGCAGATAAGAAGCAGGCAGCGGGGACAGCGTGCCTGCCAGAGGGGGGGGGCGGGGTGATAAATGTCAGGAAAAAGGAGGCAAGCAAACGGCTGCCAGGGAGCTGGAGGCCAAATGAAACCATGGCGACAGAGCAGATTGATGCTGGCACCTGCCTGTGTTTGTGTGATTAAAGGATGATTCTTGGACAAAAGTAGAAGATCGGTCCAGCACTGGACACGACCCCTGACACGACGTCCGGCCTCTGCACAGCAACAGCCCACACACGGTGTTGTGGCCACAGGCAGGAAGTGAGGAGGCAGCAGCGAGGCCTGGGCTCATGATATCACATCTCTGCTCTTCTTCCTCTTCTCTCTGTGTCTGAGCAGACCATCCTGGTGGGAGACAGCGGAGCCGGTAAGACCTCTCTGCTGGTGCAGTACGATCAGGGCAAGTTCATCTCTGGGTCCTTCTCCTCCACCGTGGGCATCAGCTTCACAGTGAGTTTTCAGCTTCCACCCTCTGTCTGCCCCCCTCCCCAATCCATTTGACCAGAGGGGCATGATGTCACTGCAAATGGGCTGTTAGCTCTGAAGTCATGACATAACATAACAGAAGCATATCTGCTCCAGAGTGGGGGGGTTTGGACCCAGAGTCAGTGGAGTGCAGCTTGGTGTGTGTGTGTGTGGTGGTGGTGGGGGGGGGTTAATAGAGGGTTCATTAGTACGGCTGATGACACTATGATCACATTAGTGTGAAGACTCAGTGGATGTTGAGGACGCAGGCTGTTTGCTGCTGGAGCGGTTCTGCCAAAGATGCTTTAAACAGTGATTTTATGCTTTGTGGTGTGTGTGTGTGTGTGTGCAAAGCCAAACAAGAAACACTGTATGGTGAGTTCAGCTCGCCAGCGATCATATTTTTCCTGCTGTGGCTGTTTGTGCTGTCGGAGGAGAAAGAAGCATAAGAAGAGTAGAAATGGTCTTTGCCAGTTTGATTAACATAATCGTGGAGATACTGTGAGATTCAGGCTGAAAGAGAAAAAGTGTCTGTCTGCTGGATTTCAGGTCAGGGATAATGGGATGCAAATAGGCTTGAACATTTGAGCAGCAATGTCTCCAGGTGGAGCTGCGCACATGGGATCAACACGCAGACGTCATCAGCATGTGCTGTGTCAACACCTCTGGAAAATGTTTTCACCTTTTGTTTAATTACATTTGAATTTCCTCCTGGTTCGGATGGGTGGTGGGGGTGGGGGGGCAGTGAGAGCTGGGAGAGGTTATCGACCAGCTGAAGACGAGTTCAGGTGTTTACTCCAAAGTTTTTGCTCACATTTGGTTCCAGGGTGAACAAATATGAAGATGCCACGTTCTCTGAACCAATGACGTCATAGCCCCACCTCCTCCTTAACCCACATGTTCTGACTCCGCCCACAACAGCAGAGCTCCGTGCACTGGTTGCATTGGGGCTGCAGAGGCTGCTGAATGGCTTTTCATCGGCGTTATGCGCAGGCTCCGTGTCTTCTCTGCTTTTGGTGTATTTCTGTGGCAGCGTTACAGCGCCCCTCACAGGCCTGGCAGGTATACTACAGTGTTGTCAGTTTTTTGTGTGGACGCGCACATTTCTAGAAATGATTCTGTGTTTGTGGAAAACTTTTTAGACTCGATCCTGTTCTGTCTCTGTGTGGCCTCAGTTTGTAGGGTTCCACAGTGCTACAAATTTGAACCCTTCCAACCCGTTCGCAGGGTTCCTCCAACAAGTCCCATGTACCAAAGACATATGGTCCATCCCGGTCTGCTCTCACGATCAGCAGTCAACACACATCCTCCAGCTCAAAGGTCATCTGCTGCACCTAGAGGTCAAATCCATGAAGCATTCACTCAGCCCAACAATGTTTTAATCAAGACGTGGACGTCCGCCTGTGCCAGAGGGGGTGACGCGGCTGGACAAGTAGGGTGAGCTCATGTGTTTGAAGAAACACAGTTATGTAACCGCAACAGTGTGTGGCCCCAGTGTGTCATTCGGCCCCTCGGCCCTAAGGGACGTGACACCGTTCTGTGCTTGAACGCTGGGGGGAGACAAACACAGCACGAGAGGAAACGCTTGCACATTTGTCTGGAGAGGCCGTGTGAGCCGTGTGAGCTCGTGTGAAACGTGACTGTGGAAAACGAGGAATCGACACATTCCTGAGATGAAGGCTCCTTGAACGGGCTGCACTGGAAAAGGTTACCTGCATTTCTTGAGATGTGTATGATAAAGTAAGATAAAGACAGTGTCACGGAACATTTCTGTCACGGCCTTTCTCGTCTGATCCAGCTGATGGATGTTCGTGGGCGCCATGGATCTTAGTGATGGTTGGGTTTGGAGCTGCGAGGCTCGAAGCTCTGACTCGGAATCCGTCCCCTGGCGGCGAGAGGCAGCAGTGTGCAAAAACAGAGGAGGAAGTGTTTTTCCTGAGCAGAGCTGACAGCCCACCCACAAACCAGACCGGCCGAGAACGTCTCTAAGCGCCTGGCGTTTGGTGCCATTTGTTGTTTGTAGGACGCTGTGAGGTCACACCCGCAGGAGAATTCATCAAGCAACGTCGGACTTAATCCAAAGACACAAAACATAACAACACAAGCCTCGACCAACACGGGGCTCAAGACCCAACATCTATAGGGCCCGTGAAAGGGGGCTGAACCACCATTACTATCAATGTCATGATACATCGAATGTATATAAAAAAGAGAAATGGATGAAAAAGCGAACACAGACTGACACACCCTCCTCGTCCTTCGTCCTCTTCATCTGTTCCTGAACCTCTTTCTGTGTGTCATCTACATGCTCTCCGTGTGTCTGCGTGGGTTCTCCAGCCCCCCCCCACACACACCTCCAAAATCAAAATCACGCTGAGCCTTATTGGTCCTTCCAGTTCGCCCGCAGGTCCCTGATGAGCCGGTGACTCGTCCAGGATGAACCCTGGCTGAAAAACAAAACCTGTTTTTTGTTGTTGGTTTTTTTAGACGTGTATACTAAAGTTGTGTACTAAGATAAAAATCAAGATGAACGCACCATTCATGTCACCGCCTTTCTCATCTCGTCCAGCTGAGCCGTTTGTGGGCGGGGTGGGGTGGGGTCTTGTCCTGCTTGTTGTGTCTTTGTGTTGAACTTAACTAAACGTTAAAACAACGTTTCGGAATCGTTATTTGACCTTTATTTGGCCTCGGCCACCACAGACTGTACCAGTGGAACTACAGCGGAGTCAAAAGTAATCAATCCCAGATCTACGCTAAACCCACCACACAACCACACAACCGCGACCCGTAACCGGAGCAAGCAGGAGCAGAGCGAATGAACGATGACAATCATTTGAAGCAAATGACGAAAAAATATGGACAATGTATTGGTTTGAAATGTGACACGTGACTGTGAATCGATCCGTGGATCCTCAGACACCTGAGCTGTGGCTGCTCGCTCTCGAACAGCCCACGTGCAGGTGTGTGTGCAAATCTGCGCCTTGACGCACCTCTTCTCCACGTTCACTTAAAAAGAAGAAATAAAGATGAGTTGATTTCGCTGATCACGAAGAGGTCACGTGGTGATGCAGGCTTCGCCCATATAAACACTGGTCAGGTGTTCGTTTGATGACGTTGTAATTCTGGGTGAAGCTCGAGCGACTCAGGTGACTGACCCCTGCAGCTGCTTGGTGAAAACATCAGCCTGGAGACACAAAGTCCTGCAGGAAAGAGCACGGTACTCGCACGCGGGCGCGCGCACACACGCACTGCTGCGCTCTCCGCACCCGAAGAGACTGTTTGTTTCTTTCCGCTTCTTTTTTCGTCGGAGTTGTGCGCGCGGTTTCCGTCTTCTTGTGCTTGTTCTTCTCCTCTGACGGGAGGCGACACCGGGTGTGATGTTTGCTGAGGGAAGCGGCCGCTGACCGCAGAATGCGAGCAGAGAAGCTGGAAGCTGCCGGGGACTGAACATCTCACGCGTCATCTCGGAGAACGAAGTGCTGCGCGTCGGCTCTCTGGGCTCTTCTCTTCCCCCTTCTCCACCGCGATGTCCACGAGAAAGACATCGTTGACGGACAAGCAGAGTAAAAACGGAACGTCCAAATCTGTGCTGGAGCGATGCGCCTCTGTTAACGAGTACTATGACGTTGCCTTCAAGGTGTGTATGTGTCCTCTGTCGTCATGTGATTCATGTCATTTAATGCCGTGTACTATTCCTCTAATGCGCCTACACACACACACACACTAATGGATTTCACTGAGAAGTCTCCCTGGAGCTGTAAATCTCTCTGTCCGCCCTCACTGATGCAAATATTTGCTGAGGGGGGACTTGTTGCTCCCGCTCGGTGCATCTGTATTAGAAACACACAGGATGTAAATACCGATGAGAAACACTGTGCAGTCGCTGCAAAATGCTGCTACACACCCTGTGCTCGTGGAACTCAGAAAAATGAAGGAAAAACGGAAAAGTTGGTCTGAAGAGCCTCATGCTGTTGGTCTGAGAGGATCAGAGCAGCCACAGTGTTTAACCTTTGACCCAGTGGACACCTGCTGCAGCAGAGTCTCGGGCTCTGTTGTTTCTGGGAACTAACGACCGACCGTCCTGCTTTCATTTCCTCCTGTGAGGGAGGCTGTAACCTGTTGTCCTTCTCTCTGGTCGTGCGTTTGCTCCAGGTGATGCTGCTCGGAGACTCGGCCGTGGGAAAGACGTGCGTCTTGGTGCGCTTTAAAGATGGCGCATTTCTGGGAGGCAACTTTATAGCCACCGTTGGAATAGACTTTAGGGTGAGAGCGACTCAGTGAGTCGTCACGTGTTTGTCCTGTGTGTTCTGTTCTTGTTGATCGTCGACATGTGTCTGTAACGCAGACGGGGCCAATTATCACCTTCCACTTCTCAAGGAAACACTTCATCATCCTCTCACCAATCGCTCCAGTTCGCAGACCACTTGTGCTACGAGCCGCTTTGTAAATGTCTCGGCCGATGCCTGCCCACGTCCCTGTCTCCTGGAAGGAGATTGGCTGCTGCTTGGAGGAGTGACACGCGAGCAGACGCTGCCTGAATGTCCTCCCCCGCTGGAACACACCACCTCCAACCCCTCGCTTGGCTCCAGTCAACACAAATCTCTCCTGCTTGAGGGCGAGTCGACTGGCGTGCTTCGGGAACGGTGCTGCGTTAGTGTGAGTGGACGGAGCGAGATGAGCTGCTGGACACTGGGTGTTCAGAGGAGCAACAGGTTTCCATTCATGAAACGCATCAATAAGGCCGGTGACAGCGGATGCGTTCACCCAGTGTGTGAGGGGGGGGGGCAACCCGCTGCCCAGACGCCGGGGGACGCAGCCCGAGCTGCTCAAGTCGTGTAAGAGCCAGTCAGCGGCAGCGGAGTCGCTGTGGCAGCTTGTAACATGGCCGTTCTATTTTCGGCGCTGCTTCCTTATAGCACGTACTCGGCATGCAGGCTCCTCTCACGTCATAATTGGGGGGAATGGAAAGCCATGGCAACTAATGCAGGGGTTGATCCATGTCCGTTCTGCCAGAGCAGAGGACGCAGCAGGTGGCGGACCGCTTTGCAAACATTTTTGTTTTTGAAGCATTTGTTTGCATGCATGTGCAGTTTGGGCTCGTGTGGGTTCACAAGAAAGGCAGCGGGTGTTTGTTGGTCCTGATCTGTCGCCGTGAAGCCGAGTGGAGGAAGTGCTGAGCTGCATTTATTTGCACTTCCTGCATCTCTGTGAGGTTTTCTGACTCAATAAGTGGGCTGAAGGCCAAAGAACGAGCAGGGGTTTGTTCCAGAAAGCAGGTTTAGTGAAACATGTCTGTTCTCGTGTAAACTGACAGAAATTCAGTTCATCAGTGGCCCTGAAACAGCCCTACTGAAAGAGATTCTGGTGGAAAACACACGAAACCTAAAGACAGCAACGGACAGGAAGAGGAGCAGGGCCTGTTCCAGAAAGCAGGTTTCATGAAAAACAAATGATCGGATCACCCTGAAACGGAGAGAAGTCCGCAGACATTTTCTCATTTCGGTGTTACGGACAAACTTAAATGAGACACGGGAAATGTTCAAGACATTTTATTTCATTTCTGTCAGTTTACATGAAAAAAAAAAAGAAACACATTGGTTTTACACTTCGGGATGAACAAACTCAGGGTTTTTGCTAAACCTTTGTGTAACGGGCCCTTGATTTGTTAAGTTGAACTTCTCAGTTCTATTTTCACGTAAAATGACAGGAATCCCACGAAACGTTCACGTATTTTATTATATCATACACATGATATTTTTCCTCATTTGAGGATTAATGTAAGAACTTGCAGAGACGAGCCTGTGGTCGTTCCTGTTTTTTTCTTTTTGCATGTCCTGCATGTGGAGAATGATTTGTCCTGGTGCAGTTGACTACAGTTGATTAATCAGTCACAAAACTGCGTCATTTACATGTGCAGAGCCTCAAAGTGTTCTGGTCATCGCTCCGCAGCAAATCAGAGGGCACCGTGACGGCGCTGCAGGAAATGAACGGGGGGGTCGGGGGAGTCGTCTCCCTCGCTGCTGTGTAATTAAATCGAATCCCAGGACCTTGTTGTTGTTGTTGTTGTGTGCGTGTAGTTTCCCTACCAGCGGTCAAAGCCATGTTTCATCTTTCATTGGCACCATGCTGCTTCTCTGAGCTTTGTCAGTCCGTGTGTCCTTCATCCCTTCATCCGTTCGTCCTGTCAAGCGCCTGGTTCATGGACCGTCTCTAACAGCTCTTCTTCCCTCCATAGAATAAAGTGGTCGACGTCGACAGCCTGAAGGTCAAACTGCAGGTGAGGACGCGTCTGGTCTGTGTGCTCATGATTGAATCGCACATGATGACTCATCCTCATTTGTCAGATCAGTTTTTCACACGAAAGCCAAAGCTGAAGTTGTATTTTCATGGCATTTGAATTCGGAGAAGAAGAGTTAGACTCACTGAAACTGGATTCTGGCAGAGATAAGATAAAACAACCTATAGAACTGGTGAATTGTGGCGTGTTGAGGCTTCTAAAAGTTCCTATTTGTAGAGAGGTGATGGATTGTTGGTTCTGCAGATCTGGGACACAGCCGGGCAGGAGAGGTTCCGCAGTGTCACACACGCCTACTACCGAGACGCTCAGGGTAACGTTTTATCTTTCACTTCCTTGTAGGCGCGCTCTCTCTCGGTGTGTGTGTGTGTGTGTGTGTGTGTGTGTGTGTGTGTGTGTGTGTGTGTGTGTGTGTGTGTGTGTGTGTGTGT
>JBBMJM010065460.1:0-17308 GCA_037832705.1 Centriscus cristatus
GTGTGTGTGTGTGTGTGCAGTGGTCAACAGGTAGCTGGCTAAAATAGCCTTCAAAGTAAACTGTAATTCAATCCAAATAGATCAATGTGTGCGCACACACACACACACACACACACACACACACACACACACACACAGACCACAGTAACTAGATTAGTTTTACAGGAGTTCAGTCCTCAGTCCTCCATCGCACTAATCCTCTGAGTGTGTGTACGGAACTGATAGATACAGAGAAAGGGAAGACAATCTGTCCTAAAAAAGAGCCTGCTTATGGTAATCCCATTTATGGCTGTTAAATCTGCAAATGATGTCAATATGCCATGTAGGATTTCCATGAAACCTGAGGTATAAAGAGTCAAAGCCGTATATGTCATTCATTCGTGTTAAAGCAACATCTTGTGTAAGAGCAGTTCACTCTCTGAGGCATCAATACGAGACGTATGTGACCCCACGTAAACTCCTGTCGCTTCCGCATGCAGCTAAGAGGAACAGCATCTCCTCTCTTTCAGCAGTCCTCCCTCTGGTGCTTCCCTTTGTTAGCATAGCATTTGAATATGTGCTCTCTCCTCAAAAGCCTTCATCAGCATCAGTCAGTATTGTACTTTTTTTATGTGCACCCCACCCCTGCAGATTGTGATGCTGTTCAGGCCTCCTGGACCCTTTGGTCGGGACTGGACTTTACGTTGTTCACAGAGATTTTAGCTTTGTTCAACGATCAATCAGCTGATCAGTTTGTGATCAGTTGTTATTTCTGGAATCACGACTGACGCTGGTTTCTTTCTGTCTCTGCCCTCAGTGGACTGCATCGACCCCAGCTGTTCGGCTCACGGAGTGTGCATTCATGGCGAGTGTCACTGTCAGCCAGGCTGGGGAGGCGCCAGCTGTGAGATCGCCAAGGCAATGTGTCCGGACCAATGTTCAGGTCACGGCACCCACAACCCGGAGACCAACACCTGTACCTGCGACCAGAACTGGACTGGACCCGACTGCTCTTTAGGTGTGTGTGACAGTCAAATATTATTATGTATGTATTATAGTCCCACACTCATTCAGGCAGGATATAGAAGAGCGGAGTCAGCATAAAATCAAAGCCACACGGAACAGAGCAGTTTATGAGCATGTAACCGAAAAATGAACAAGAGCAATCTTTAAAAAAGGGGTTTTAAGCTTCTTAAAGAACCATTTAATACTTGGTTTTCTTTCACATTAGAGCGGCACGGACTCAAAAGGTAATATTTTGCGTCTGCCTGGTTCAAGTGTCTTGCTCTTAAAGTCAGTTTGTGATTTACTGAAGAGCAGCAGAAGGTTGATTTGGTGAGAAATCCTTGTTGCAGCATTGTGGCTCAGCAGAAGCTGTCCGATCTCCACTTAATCCAGATGTACTTCAGCGATGATTGCAAGGGAAGCTCTGCTCCCTCTTAAAATGGTCACATATATTGTTGTCTGTCATATTACTCACTAAAAGTGACCAAAAAGTCCAGCACTAGTTGGATCGGAATCAGCTTTTCATTACAGGTCGTTTTCTTCTCATACATTCCTGTGGCAGGAAGGCACAGAATAGTTTTTTTTTTTTTCCTTTTCACTGCAGCGAAGCTTCATGGTCTTTGGATAAATGCTGTAGGGCAGCTCAGCGTCTCTGGGAGAGAACAGAGCAGCGCTGGGCTGATGCATGCTGATTGGAGGAACCGTCTGAACCCCTTTTGACTGACAGGATTTCTGGAACGTACGCCAGCTTTTTCCACCTGAACCACATTTGGATTAGACGAGTGAAGCCCATTGCTTGATGATAGACCCCGTTCCCATCTGCACATGTCAAAAACACTGTAAATAAAGACAGAACGGGTGCAGTCATACCAAAGCAGGCATCGGGGGGCAGGATATAAGTAATGTTGTAGAGGGAATGATAGTTTTACTCATCTGTCCCTCCTCGTCCTTACATAAAACTTTTACAATAGTGTTGTCAAAACTACAACAGTCTTTTGTCTGATCCTTGGCTGTTTGACCGTGTGTGTAGAATAACACCGATTTTTCATGACTGTGGGATTCCGACGGATCCTGTTGACGTGTTAAACAAGTCAGCTCTGAACTTGGATTAATGCTTTCTTGTTACAGAGGACACAGATGAGTATTGTGGTCGTATACACGTCCGACACAAGGCAGGTCGGTTGTACCTACTGTCAGTGAGCACAGGCAGGAACAGGAGACAGACGCGATAACGTGACTAACTGATGGAACGGCAAAGCTGAATGACAAATGCAGATCGGTAGCAGATGGCTCCATGTGTAAATGAAGGGTGTGTGTGAGTGTCCTGTCAGAACCATCACAAACTGTCTCATTCACAACGACATCTTTAAAACGCAGGACACACACACAGAGCGCATGTGAGCGTACTGATATCCCACTTGTTCCTGTCAGCATTCGAGCACACATACACACACAGGTCGGGGTGCAGCGGTTTGGTACACGCGTCACGGTCCGGGGCAGGTCGGTACGGCTGGGTTCAGAGCATTCCCACTGACTGCAGCCCTTTGTTTCATGTGTCAGGGAAGCGGAGGAGTTCAATCTGACGGGCTGAGCGTTATGGATTAGGAGTCATGTGATGACGGAGGATACACATGTGACTGTGTCTCAAATCGTCCCTTGGTACACTTCTTTGTAGTACACCATGTATTGTAGTACACTATGCATGCCGTGTACTTACTCGTGAAGTGTGCAAATTCTGACAGGGTAGTTCTGTCTCACATCCGTCGGCGCCACCGTGCACTGACAGGAAATGACGTGAAAATGAAATTTACTGCCGATACGCTAGCTGCTGTATTTTGGGAATATTTACACCCCATCGACCTCTGACTACAATCTACAGTGAAGACAATTCGGCACACCAACTAGTCAACTGCTGTTAACTAGCTACCATGCTAACGTTAGCATTGGCTGGGATTCCATTGGTAGGTGATGTCCCCTGTGGTGATACTGGTGTCGCTGTTGTCCGCTGCCATCTCCAGAAGACAAGGTTATCATTTCTCCATCGAAAAGATTAAGGACACTGAGGGGGGAAAGTATCCGTCGATCCACGCTGAACTTTTGAGTGAACGAGTTGAGTGCGCAGTACGCTACATAGAATGCATTGAACTACATTGAATGCATTGAACTACATTGAATGCATTGAACTACATTGAATGCATTGAACTACATTGAATGCATTGAACTACATGGAATGCATTGAACTACATGGAATGCACTTATATACACAGTGAGGAGCTGCCGCTCCCATTTGATCAACGGCCGTGATGAGCCGTCTGACCAACAGTACGGCACCCGTTCCTACATCTCTACCGGCTCCATTCTTACATTCTTTCACATTCTGTACGACTATGTGACATGTGCATAGACAAAGAAGAAAACCATGACCCCCCTGCTGTGATTATGACCCGAACCGTTATAGCAGAGTCATAGCACACACACACACACATACAGAGCAGTACAGAATCACAGAGAGCCTGTGCTCTTAATTGATTTCCTTATTTGTATTCCATCAACTGGTCTGGGGAGGCCATCATGGTAGCGAAGTGAATAAGTGCCACCTGACCTTCTCTGCGCTTCTTTCTATGCAGCTGCATAGTTCAGTGCTTCTGTGTTGACAATCTCACACTGCTTACATCTCGCCACTGCTGATAAAACTCATGCATACACTGTTTGATGCCTCATGCATTTCTAATGGTGTGTCCATTAGATTATCATTCACATGCCATCACACATTACCACAATAAAGACCCATATTGTTTCCAAAACCACCATCTGAGATAATGATATTTCAACCTTTCTCCTCATCAGACCTCCCTGAATTAAACATCGACTCACCAGAAGCGAACAAACACATCAATAAAAAAACACCTGGAGAGCAACATCAGCGCCAACCTGATATTTTACGACCTCGTGCAATAAACCAAGTTTGATCTCATATGAGGGACGGGAAAAAGCTACTGTTGTGTTCATGTTCCACATACTGCAGTCAGGGTGTGCACTACTGCTGCAAGGATCAATGCTAACTTCTTCAGCATGCCATAAGGCGAAAGTGTTTACCAATACATGTACGTTCTAAACCTTTGGTCACATACGACGGAATGGTCGATAGTTATTGGAGCTCAGCTGGGCGCTTGGAACTCCTTTGTTTGTCACAACCACTCTGGTTGACTGTTGTCATCCTGTGAAGCCCCGCCCATCTACTCATTGGCATGGCTCTATGTCAGATATATTCTCCATTGGTTCCTGCCCAGATAGACCTGTAGAGGAGATACGCTTGAGATACTACCTTATCCTAGTTTCGTCCACTAACCCTCTGGACAAGCATCAACCCTTTTTCCCTCTTCAGATACATTTAATACAGATATGCAGATGATAGAGTGTTCATCCTGGAATCTGTGAACGGATGGACCACGGCTTGTGTGTGGCCTCATATGCGCATCACTCTTTCCACAGAGGTGTGCGAGGTGGACTGTGGTAGCCACGGCGTCTGCTACGGTGGTCTGTGCCGGTGCGAGGAGGGCTGGACGGGAACAGTTTGTGACCAGAAGGCCTGCCACCCGTTGTGCAGCAAGAATGGAGTGTGTAAGGAGGGGAAGTGTGAATGTGACCAGGGATGGACCGGAGAGCACTGCAACATCGGTGAGTTTCAATGGACTTACTGTACAACATGAGGATTCATCCTGATGATGTTCATTACCGTAACCGTTCCCCTCACCCAACAATAAGTCTCCATTCTTATCTCAATCCTTCGCGCGACTTGAACTCAGCTTCACCCGACAATAGGTCCTCAGGCTTACATTACTCTTACCTCAACTAATTTTACCTGAACCCAACAGATAATCTTTATTCTTACATTAACCCCTTCCTCCACCAAACTTCATTCTGTCATTTCCCCTGTTACACCAACAGGTATCACTGCAGATACAGTCACACTGGCATATTCAGAGGACCACCATTATGGTCAAATGGTTCCTGTTTCTTGGTTCTTCTACCTGGTGTGAAGGAGCTAGGAGGAGGAAACATCCATTGCTTTATGAAAGTTGAGAGGTGGCACTTCACATCCAAGTCGATGTCATAACAGTAATGTCCCGCTGGCCTCTGGCAATGGAGCGAAATGGAATTACCGTAATGACAGCAACAAGGCTGTTCTCAACGTTCAGGAGCTAACTCCTTCCTCACACCAGGCAGTGGAGACTAGTCCAACTTCTCAGCTTTCAGGAACCGTCCAACATTGTCTGATTGCACAAATGGTCACGTAACGATGGTTCTCTAACGTAGGCCCGCGCGGTGGAATACCGTCGGTGTTAACGGGTTCAGCCCTTCACATCATGGATGTGTGGCTCTGCAGCTGAGGAGTCTCTGGAGCAACAGCCTCCTTTGTTATTTTCCTTCTGGGTTGAATTATAGAAAGTGAGGTAATTTAAAGGTTGGGAGGTGGTGTTGTTTTCTCGTGATATTTGATGGGACAAGTCCTTTGCCGCATTTCCCACTCACCACTAGACCCTTTGTTGTCAAACAGACAGACAGCTACTGTGTCACTGTCAAAGATGCTCAGATTGGCTTCAGTTAATGTCACTTCATGCACACACACACCAACACACAGGGAGAAGGACGGCGAGAGCCTGACAACAGCGAGATGAGCAGAAATCCACGTGGAGCCCGAGCCAGCAAACAGCTTGTTTGTTCAGACAGATTGTGTAGGGGGGTCTCGTACGGGACACGTGTGATGACAGTGAGTCACTGTCCAGTTGGTTCCACGTTCATTCAGTCATTCATTCGTTCATCAATCTACTTTTGCCATGAAAACAATGGCTCCAGTAAAAAGTGAAAGAGGAGGTGAAATCTCTTTCTTCCTACAGTGATGACGTGTCTTTTTCTGCCTCAGCTCTCACTTTAACTATGAACTCAACGCTTTCTTCCTTTCTTTGTTTCTATTTCGTCTTCCAATCTTTCCCCCTCCCCCCTGAAAGCTCACAATCCGGACATTAGAGTCAAAGGTACTGTACTCTTGCTGTCTTCTCGCCGGGTCATTCAGCTTTTCTCTCCCCTCATTGTTTGCTCTCCTCCTCATACACTGTGGAGCTGCTTCAGTCCTGATTTGTTTGACGCATAAATCCAGTCTCTTATGTTGTCCTCCCACCCCCATCATTTGACGCTGCGTTGGGTTGATGCTTTGAATTATCTTATTTATTGTATGTCTGGTGCCTCCATTGTGATTTCAGTGTTTGAACTTTAATGTTCAGCATCCCAGTGACAGAATTCATCCTACTGTGTCAAAACGATGGCGTACCCGCAGCGTAGCGTCTGTCGCCCACTGCGTATTGTACCGTTTCTCTTCAGAAGGAAGACTAATGCCGATGTTGTAGTAGTTCCTCTGGGAGTCGTCGTCGCTGGAAGTAAACAAAGACAAACACAGATATCTGGGGGCAGCCGCGTGGGGTGTGACGTAGACGTCTCAACGGAAGAATCAAAGTCTCTTAACGTTGATTTACAGCGTCAGACGTCAAACTTTGTGTCTGGACGATGTGATTATCCGGTGACTCACACCAGCCACCTAACACATGCAGCGCACGGAATCAGAAGAAATGGGAGAATTAAAGCCCTTATGGCTGAAAAGAAAGTCATCTAGTTGCATGTTTCACTCCTCGACGTTGCCTTGTCTGTGTCGTCTGCGTCCTTCTGGCAGATGAGCTCGCTAACAGCCAGAACGACTGAAAGACGCAGAGCATGAAAATTGCGCTCTGCCTCATCCGCTTCTTGTCCGGATTCCTCCTCTTTATGTCTTCATGCACAGCTCTGCGCCCACACGTGTGTCCGTGGGTTTAAAGCTGGTGTAATCGCAGTAACACACTGGGCTCTGCTGCTGGAGCTGACAGTCATGTGTTGTTTTAGAAACTTGCAAAGCACCTATGTGCTGTGACGGTATGAACCCGTCTTTGCCACCTGCTATGACAATGAAAGTCACTAGTGTTTTGTTGGTGCTTATTATCAGTATGTGCCAGTTTCCATCGACCTTCCTGAAAGCATATTGATTCATTTCGCTCACAAGTTACATCCATTTGCACACTACGTGTGAGACATCTGCCTGTTGTACTGTGTAACAGACTCACTACAGCAAAACCTGCATGCTGAGGTGTGCGCCAGTCAACTAAACCTTTCAGCAGCATTAAGCTTTGAATTGTTACATTAGGAAATGAAATCAAATTAAAAATAAAACCATCATCTGATTAAGTTGTAATATTTATAATAGCCAAGGCTTTTATCGGTTGTAGTTGGGTTTTTGTTCATCAGAGCTTCACATCCTGACAGAGATTATTACTACTATTATTATTACTCAGATGTGAGTTTGCTCATCACACATGGTGAATGAAGAGGTGTCAGTGAACCAGCTGCATCTTTAAAAACAACACACAACCTGACGGTGATGTAGGAACGTATCAGTGTCCACCGATGACACAACGTCTCTGTTTGTGCGTGCAGAGGTCACAGAGTAAGTAGGGGAACGTTCACCTTCCCCTCAGCGATCTGTGAATGACGTGGGTCAGGTGGGACCTTCTTATTGGTTCCAAAAATCAGGGCGTTTTAATTGTACCTGAGCGTCTTCGAGACCCTTCCCCAACTTCTTCCTCGGTGTTGTTTTCCAACTGGACGTGATTCATGGAGAAGGAGCTGGATCGAATGTGCTCCTTCGTTTCCTTTCTGTTCTTTTGTTCGTTACCCTGCTTCCTTCCCAGTCGTGTCACTGAGCTGTGAAATGCGACAGGTTTGTTTGAGCAGCTCATTTTCATTCCGTCGAAGTTCTACTGCTGTCTCTGTTCCTGCATTCCCGTGATCCTCGCTCCTCCTTCCTGTCCTCTTCTTCTTTTGGTTGCAGTCTCCATCTACCTGTCCTTGACAGAACGTATCTATGGCAGTGCTGCGTTTGTTTTGATTTAGGTTTTTTCCCTAATTTTCCTCCCTCTCTTCCTCGTGCCCTCTCCCATTCTCAGGATATAAAGGTAATTCATGACAAAGACTAATGAAAGGCCCAGACTACACTTCACTTTCTCTGTGTAATGCTGTGTTAGTATTGATGGTATCATTTTGAGCCCATTTGATTCCATTTGTTTTTTGTTGGGTTTTTTTGTCTCTGTGATCTGTGTTCTTATGGTTTTCTTTCATATCTGCTGCGTGTTCTACTGCCATTTTTTCAGTGTCTGGCTCTGTTATTTCCTCGTGACACGTTCCTGTCTGTGGTTCTCACACACAAACCAAATAAGGCAGATGATGACGCACACACACTGACACATGTCCAAGGTGTGCCTCCTGTTTCGTCTTGCATCCAGAAGCCTGATATATATGTACATGGAAATGAAGCCAGCTGTTGTCCCGCTGTCTTTCGACTTTCTTCACTTTCCTGTCTCTCTCCATCTAAACCCCCCATCTTTACCGCCATCCCCATCCTGTCTGGAGCTAGGCTTTGCTTGGTTCTGACGTTCACTGTTTTTTCAGTCAGCCTCTCTGGTCGCCAACCCCACCGTCTGTTCTGTGGTTAAGGAATGCCAAACACAAGCTTAAAGTATAGTCTTTGGAGGCCGGCCGACCAATCCCCCTGCCCTCCCTATACTTTTCGCGCTATGTCTCTGTTACCTGTTTACCTGTTGTGTTTTCACATGGATTCTAGCCTGTGACTTTCTCATTAAATGGGATCCTGAAACAAACAAACTAAATAAAACCAAATTGCGTTCCTTCTAATTCAGGCCGACTCGTTGTCACAGGTACAGTTTTAAAATCATTCAAACGTTTTACTTTCAGTGTTGATGTTGTTGTTGTTTTTTGTTTGTTTTGTTCTCCAGTGCCCCGTTCGTTCCCTGTGTATGAGTGAAAGAAACGACTTACCACAGACTGTCATTGGACTACAGGCGCTCCGAAGGGTTCATGTGAAACTACAACATTAATGCACATTAGTGGGGGGGCGAATGTCTGTCTGTGTCTCCACATGTGGGATAATATGTCTTATTCGTCAGTCCATTTGTTGCAGAAAGAGCTCGATGCTGATCTCGAGTCCAACGCACATCAGGTTTGAACCAATATGACTTTTTGAAGACACACATTTCGGTGCTGAAGCTGCTGAGACCTCAGTGAATGAAAAGATTTGCTGGATGGTTGAAATTGAGTCATGGTCCAACAAAGGTCTCTTCTCTCAGCTAATGAATTGGATTTGAATTATTCCCTGCAATTTTCTGGTTAATTGCCTCAAGCTCAAGTCAGGAACCCCCATGTTTCACAACAGAAATCAAATTATGCCCGTTTTGTCTGACACGGGAGGAGGTGTCACAGCTGGGAATCGGTTCAAACTCCAGAGTCCAGGATGTCACGTCAGCAGGAGCAGTCCCTTTGAAATCCCACACAGAAGATGTCCTTGGAGCGGTTTAACATGTTAGGACAAGATCTGTGTGCTCGCGAAGGTTACGCCTGGTGGTCTCGTCTCACATTACTACTTTGTTCTTCATGAGGCAATAGTGAGTCACTGAAGGATGACGTGAGACACGGCTCTACTCAGATCTCCCTCCCAGTGATACCTGGAGCTAGACGTCCGAGCATGTGACGTGTTAATCGCAGCATAGACGAGGATGGAGGAACTGGGGAGGGAGCTGCAGGAGACCAAAGTGCAGCAAACAGCAGCTGTAGGACTTCTACACACTCCACGTTCACCCAGCGATAGTGAGGGAGGGAGTGATGCTGTGTCCACACGGGGTGAAATGAGTGAACTTCAAACAAGTTACTGTTTCACACAGATGTGAAATCCTATTCGTTTAGTTTGAGCAAATCCTGAGTGTTTCCACGTTTTTCTCTGTCTGGTTTGTGAGTTGTAGTCGACCCTGCAAAGAAAAGCCCCTCCCTCCTTAAAGAGCTGCCAATTCACAGGGGTCTTTCAATGATGAGATGGAACTTCTCATCTCTTAGAGCTGGAGAGCAAAACTATCATCGGCAACCTTCAAAAAAGAATATTGGTTGAAGCCTATTTCACACCCTGATGGCCGGCGGTGACTGCAGCCCACTCGCTCCGCTCTGACATCTGTAACTGTGTCCTCTACTTGTGCTCAGAGGGTTGTCCCGGCCTTTGCAACAACAATGGACGATGCACCCTGGAGGCCAGTGGCTGGCACTGCATCTGCCAGTCAGGATGGAGAGGAGCCGGGTGTCACGTAGCCATGGAAACACTCTGCACCGATGGCAAGGACAACGAAGGGGGTAAGCTCGGGGGCGTACGCTGCAGGACTGTGCATATGTTTGATAAATGGCCCATGTTGGAGGGAAAATGGGCTCTATTCACGTCCAGATGTGGAGAGGCAGAGACCAGGCACGTAGGGGAGATGTCAGGTCTTAAATATCATAAATGAGTCAGATATTATCTGATATTTGTTGACATGCAAAGGACGGCTCCACATGGGCAGCCGGGCTCTTAGAGCACATTTTACAGCAAACAAACAGATTCTCCAATCTGTTCGCAAGAAAACTCTTCAGATCTAAATGTGTAAAGTATGAGAAAGTCAAATCCTACAAATCTCTTTATTCTTCCTATTCACAACCTTCTTAAAACAGGCCCATATCACAGATTTTCCTCCCTGACTGAACCCAAAGTGCTTCCATATGCAGAATGATTGTGGGACATCTAGTAAAGGAGTTTACAACAACAGACAGGTGATTATGTAAAACATGACAGTGTATGAACGCGGGGCCCGTGACCCAACAACAACTAGAACCAAAGTAAAAGGTAATGTTATAATGTTAGGAGTAGGGGGATCGGTGAGGAGCTGAAACTAGGACCTACTTCTAAACAAACCTTGACAAAGCAGAAGTATCTTTTCACTGAAGGAGTTTTCAGACATGGTCAAGGTTGTTTTTTAAAAAAAAATTGAGCACTTTGAGAAAATATATACTCTTTTTGATTCTTAAGATTGACGTTAGATGGGAATAAAAAAACATCTAAGAAGATTTGATGAATCTGGCCTCTGTTCTAATCATGACCCCCGACACAATAACTGGATTTTGTGATCAAGTCAGGTGACTTTGCTGCTTCACTCAGCCTCACCTCGGCTACTGGCACATTCCAAATATGGCGTCGTTTGAAACACACCCAGCCTTGAGCCTGTCAGATCGAAGCACCGCACTTCATGATAGTCCACGGGAAACGTGGGGGAGGAAAACGTAACCACACAAAACATTAGCAGATGTTGCTCTGAGCCACGGTGTCAAACTTAGACCCTGATCTGAGTTTGATGGGGACTTTATTAGTTGAAAGAACGTGGGCAGAAAAGATGAAGATATAGAGAGGGGTCATACGGAGGCGAGGGCGGTGAGAACGTGTATACGTGAGATGAAAGCCTGGCGCCTGGCGCCTGCTCGCCACATGTACAGCAGAGACAGACTTCATGACCATACGTTCCTCCTCTCTGCCTCCACACACCCCATCCGTCCACTCCACTCGTCCACTTTCGTTCATTTATTTGTTCCTAATCAGTGAACACAGTGGGACCATCGCCTCCACATCCCTCCGTCCTTCATGTATGTCAGCATTCCTCATTCCTCATTCTTAATCTCCTTGTTATCCCTCGGGCGCTCCCTGTCATCCCTCCATCCTCATCCGCGTCCCTTCCTGCTCTGATAACATTCCCATCAAGCGTCGGTCTCACAGCTGTGTTTGTGTGTGTCAGACGGCTTGACTGACTGCATGGATCCAGACTGCTGTCTGCAGCCATCCTGCCAGAACCAGCTGTATTGCAAAGGGTCACCTGACCCCGGGGAGGTGCTGAGCCAGTCTTCCTCCTCACTGGCTCCCCAGCAGGTAAAAGATTCAATCTTCTCAATGTAGAAAGAAAAAACAAAACATGAACATATGTTTTATTCATGCATCATGTTTTATTTGTATATTTTGTCTTCAGGCTGCCAGGTCCTTCTATCAGCGCATCCACTTCCTGGTTGGTCCTGAATCCACTCACATCATCACTGAAGAGAGTCCTTTCAATAAAAGGTAAGCATGACAGTATCTGCTGTGGAAAGGGAAACACATGTGTTTACTAGATTCTCCTGGGAATTTGCTGTGTGAATTTCCACGAACAGCAAAAGAAAAAAAAGTGAATACAGAGTGACAGAAATTTGCTTAATCATGCTTTGTCATGGCTTCAGAGATAATGTGTTTTCTTTTTAAACATATGTTTTCTGTATATTATGTCAGTGATTATTTTTACTCCTGTCTGTGCCTGCGAGTCATGGTCTATTTTCATGAAATGAGCATCTGCAGCTTTGCTGTCACAATTGTAGAGTGTAATTTGAAAGCTGCTTTTTTTTCTAGCCAAAAGCAACATTAGCCCACATCTGCCTCAAAACTAACAGTCATTAAATATGATAAGAAAGAAAACGATGTTGGTAGACTACAAAACAGTGAGTGAGGCAACGCTCCTGACAGGGAGGAAACATGACAGCAGTTTTTTGTTTAAGAACAAAGGGCGTCAAGAAATGTCATTCGATAATGGAATGGCTGAAACCTCAGTAATAAACATGTTATATTAGAAAACAAAACCATGGTGTGTGTGTGTGTGTGTGTGTGTGTCAGTATATGTGTGTATGACCTCAATAGCTAAAATCCTTAGATAATACATCATAAATAATAAATAATAATGATAATAATAATAACTAACCAGAAAAGAGAATAATGAAAGCAGATGCCACAGTAGAGCGATATTGTGTTAGTAACATGCACCAATGTGGTATACGGATGTGAAAAGAGTGTCATAGACCCCTCAGTGGATGGTTCCAGGCCATTCATTGTACAAGAAGTGAACGTTGAGCTATTGTAGCTTAGAGGTACCAGGTAACACACACAGATCAGACCCTTATGGACAAACCAGTCCTGTAATGTGACGTGAATCACAAAAGGATTCTTTCACCAAATGGGTCATTCACCTCTGTGACCTCTCTCCAGCTAACAGTCACATCCGGCTGACTGTGAAATGAACAAATCTGTTTTTGGCATCGGGATTCAGTTCTGTTTGTTTACCTAAACGATCATCCACAAACAATGTAACACTACAAATACAGTTAATTGGCAGATATGACTGATTAGCATTTTCATTGCAATAGAAGTGTTTTCTGATTGTTCTCCATCAAGTAACACTGTTCCCAGCACAGTAGCTTGTGGAACGCCATGATTAACCAACAAATGTGTCTACATGAATCGGAGTCCTAGAGTTGTTTTCTATGTCTATCTATGTTATACACACCGAAGCACTCATCAGGTGCACCCAGGTCACACAAACTGTTCAGCATCTGCAGTCACAGACCACGACCTGTTTGTATGAAATAACATCTCACTTACAGATCCACATGAGGAGAGTTCGTTCAGAGAAAAAAAGTGTTTGAAAAAAATATAGACGAGGTGTAAGTGGACTTTGTGGAGGAGAGTGAATTTGATCACGTTAAACATGTTAGAAGGCTTATGAACATTTTCACAGACACCAGTTATCAACCCCGAAGGTGCAAGATTCCTTTTTGTAAGTTCAAAGCAGCCCGCCTTGTATTTCATGAGGACAGACTGTGATTGATTATTTATCTCCATGGGCCTGATATTAAGTTGAAGAGTTTGGAAACCTGACATTGTCTGAAAAATCGCCCTGATTCTCTTCAGTCTGGAGTTTTGATGAGGCTTTTCTCCATATGGTGGTTCTTATTACTTTGTTCAAATTAGATTTCCACTGGTAGCAATAATTCAATTATACTGATATACTGTAAACCTGCAATCAATTTTACATGAGTGGATTTCATTAGTCCCTTCAGTTTAGTTTACATTTACATTTTGTTCCGGAGAATTTCATTTCTCAGAGATGATGATGATGATAATTAGTGTGTGTGTGTGTGTGTGTGTGTCTGTGTGTGTTTCTCTCCTCCCTCTCTTCTAAATAAAGTAAATAGGTCTTTGTTGTGTACGTCTGGGTCTGATGAGTGACTGATTCTCCTCTTCTTTCAGCCTGGTGTCTGTGATTCGAGGTCAAGTGCTGACAGCTGACGGAACACCTCTGATCGGAGTCAACGTCACGTTTGTCCACTACCCAGAACATGGATACACTGTCACACGAAAGGACGGCATGTGAGAATATTCAGATTACAACAGCAGCACAAGGGTGGATGTGTCCTTTCATCCGTCCAAGCAAACGTCTCCTTTCAGGCTCCGTTTGTATTCTTTCCCGTCGTCTTCTTCTCTGTTTGTGCTGTCGTCACATGTGCTGACAGATCGACTCCAGGGTTTTCAGCTGTTTTTGCATCTCTGGCGATGATTCCGTGTTTATGGAAAGTGAATGTCGTCCGTCTGCTGAATGGGTTTAAACGTTTGTCATCATGTTTGATGGAGCTGTGTGAGCTGGGTTTGTCAGAAAGAAGAGATGTGAATATGCTGACATTGTGTTTTTATGGGGATGACGTTTCAGGATGTGAAATCATTTCATATCGGCCATGTGCTGTATGTCACATGATTAATTCTGATCGAGATCCACATCCTGCTCAGTCGGTGCACCCTCCCTCCCTCTTTGTCTCCCTCTCTGTCACTTTTAATGTGTGGAAAGCACACACTTGATTACATTTTAGAATATATTAGTGTGTGTTTATATATCATTATCATTATCTGCCACACATACACAAGGCTTCTTTAAAGCACTACATTTTAATAATGAGAGACAGAGAGAGACTGTTTTAAAATGCATTAGATTCACAAGGATGCAATCAATCAAAACAGAACACATTCTTCACCTGACACACACACAAGCACACACAGTCTGCAACATACGGATATGTAATGAAATGTATGCAGAGTGTACACACTCAAATGGAAATGCAGGTAAATTTGCAGACACACTGGGAATTTCAATGAGCCAATTGTGACAAGAGGGAGAATCTGTCCCGGGCTCTGGGAGGCAATCTCTGTTCACGTGTGTCAACCGAAAACTCCAGCCAGCTTTCATCAGACACACTGTGTATTCTCCTTTAATGATACTGATATTTGGTGCCTTGCAGGTTTGATTTGCTGGCCAACGGCGGCGCGTCTCTGACTCTGAGCTTTGAGCGTGCTCCGTTCCTCACCCAGTACAGAACCGTGTGGGTGCCGTGGAACGTCTTCTACGTGATGGACACCTTGGCTATGAAGAAGGTGAGTAGCACCGCTGGTCCGTGACTGGTCAGGGAGGGGACCACGGGGTACTCGCTCATTCCCAACATTGTGTCTATTCTCAATTCTCAACCGATTTTCAACCTGTTTGACTTATTATAAAGGGGAAAGATGTAGTTATGATACTGCGTAATCATGAAGGACTTTATATGAAGATAACATCACGAAGATAGGTTAAACAAATATTTTAGAGGAAATTAATAAAATATAATTATATATAATCAATATAGTTTAAATTATACACAGGTCAAATACACAGAGAGATGACTGTAAGCTCAAAATAAAATAAATATAATAATAAAATAAATATAAATAATTGTATTTGTCTTTGGCTCAAAAGCATTCAGTGACTTGATATTATATACTTTATCCATACATCTGTTTGTAAATGACCCACTTACTGCAACTCAAAACGTATTCCATGTGGAGACCCACTGTCCACTGCCACCTGTCTCTCAGCGCCGTAGACCATCACTGACATTCAACACTTCAGGGATAATCACAGTATCTAATTCCCACCAGTGTCTTTACTGAGACAACACACAAAAAGAGACACAGCAGTACTGAATCTGAGGATTCAGAGGAGAAAAATTAAAGCTATGCTCCATCTCGACCTTTCCCCTGGATTTGGTCAGGTCTCCTGTGATGACCTGGTGACTCGTCCAGGTCGAACCCCGCCGTCCGCCCGTCGATAACTGGGATCGGCTCCGGCGTGACACGTTACCGGAATAAACTGAAGAATGAATGAATGAATGATCAGGTCTCGGCCGATTGTGTAATTTATGGAAGGAAAGTAGCTGATGACAACATGGACATGATGGAAAACATCAATGTTCAACTTTTTACAGAAGAAAAAGGAAGTTGCACAATTAAGTTGTGTTTTTGAAAAGAAACGCAGCGATTCCAACATGTCCGATCATCCCGAATCATAGACACGTTAGTAATGTTAATGTTAATAATGTAATAAACCAAACCGTATCCGTCACGATTTCAGCACGTTAATAGTATTGTTGTTTGAGCAGGTCACTCACCTTCCAGTATCCACCATACAAGCTACCACAACAGTACCCCGTGGCAAGATGGCCGCTGGTGATTGTGTCTGACAGCAATTATGGGATTGATTCTATTTACAGTAACAAATGAACTGAGCAGGGAACGTGGCAGGACGACAGCTGTGGCCTTTGATTTAAACTCGCTGTGACAGACAATGAAGTCAGCGAGCTGAGCTGAGCAGTCGCTGAAGGAGACAGACAGAGAGACAAACCGATGCACATTACGTCTGTCGTTTTCAGGAGGAGAATGACATTCCCAGCTGTGACCTGAGCGGTTTCATCAGACCCAGTCCTGTCATCGTGGCGTCTCCTCTGTCTACGTTTTACAGAAGTTCACCTGAGGACGGCCCCATCGTACCTGAGACACAGGTGAGAAATACCAGGCGGGGGACCTTAAATGCAGCCAGTCATGTGTTCTGTCAGGGATGACATTTAAGTCATCAAATGTTAAACAGCTTTTTAGTTTGGTGCCGATCTGCAGCAGCAGCAGTCGGAACCCTGTGATTTACCTGTCTGGGCTGAGGGCAACAGACCAAAAATCAATGTGCAGGGTATGAGAAAAGACCTCATGACAGGTATGGAGGGGCTGCAAAGACCAGACGCTTCGGGCTTTCTGCTGAGCCCTTGGACGGCAGGAAGTGATGTAGGTTCGATTGTATGATGGTGGAAATAGATCTGATCATCAGCAGTAGATACTAAACGTCAGCTCCAGCCAGCACCATGTCCTGACTTCCAGCCCCATGGGAAGGTTCTGGAACTCCAAAGACGCAGTCATACTAACTTCCTTAGTCGGAACCAGAGAGCACAACGTGTTACTGTACCTCCCGACACTGTCTCCTCACATTACGGTAAATAACTGGTCACTGGTCACGTCAGCTTCAACTTGAATAGTTCATGTCATTCGAAACTTCAATACTATCACGTGATGTTCTACTGCCACAATCACACCATGTTCCAGAGCCAGTGTGTGTGTGTGTGTGTGTGTGTGTGTGTGTGTGTGTGTGTGTGTGTGTGTGTGTGTGTGTGTGTGTGTGTG
>JBBMJM010065677.1:4440-30061 GCA_037832705.1 Centriscus cristatus
TGGCGTTTTCATGCTCTCCCCGTGTCTGTGTGGGTTTCTCTGTCTCGTCCAAATTGACATTCACCTGTTGACCGCTGGGATCAGCTCAAGCAGAAAAACCAGCAGGGGGCAGTGTACCACCTATACCTGTTGCAACAAGTATGGAAATGCTAACATCTTTAGCATGAACCACAAAGTGAAAACTATCAATTTACCAGCGCATTTACAGTATATTCCAACACAATCCCATGTTCTGTGTCGTAGATCTCAAGTATTTTAGCATTTGTTACAGTCCAAGGCTGTGGAAGTAGCCCACTTCCTGCAGATGTCAGAGAAACCAGTTCTTTAAATTAAAACGTACTTTTTTCCACTCACTTTTCTTTAACTCACACTTGAAACTCTGAAATGTTGTTTTAATGTCTTGTGATCAAATCTGCTGTATTATATATAATTATATAATGCAAATAACGTTTATTATTATTAATATCTGTCAGGATAATAATAATGCTTTGGAATTCTCCAGTGTCACTCTACCACAGGGAAAAGTGTTCCAGAGTAAGTTAGGAGCGCTGCCAGCTGCTCACTGTCGCCTCTGCAGGTGCACAGTGGTATTACGATACATAGAAAAAAAAAAAATAAAAGTAGTCCCTGAATTTAGTCTATTTTCTAATGACTGGCTGATGAACATGTACTGACCCTGATCCACTTTTCACTTCCATCAGTGGGTTTTAAACCTGCAAACACATATCTCCTGATACAAAAGGATGTGTTCTTCTCTTTCATAAGCAATACCTCCTGATGCCCCGAGGACAACACTTCCCCAACAATGAAACACTGAACCATCACAGCTGTTCTCTGTTCCTTGACCCACCTCCAGTGAATCCTTGTGACCATGGCTTCACAGCCTCCATGAGCAGAAAGATGCATCCTCGTAAGACGTGAACATTTAGCGGGGTTTTGGGGGGTTGTGTGGATTCCCTCATGGATTATCAACGCCATCTCTGTCTCCTGAGAATGGTAGTAAGGAAACTTTAGCCATTTGACTTGGAGTCTTTATCTGGTTGAGTCAGATATCAACATACATGTTTATTTCTCCCACGCAGCCGTAGACAGATGGACAAATGCATGTGAGCTGATGTGTGGGTGGACGCTGCACATGGGCTACATATAGGTGGAGTAGTGACGTTTGATTTTTAAGACGAGAACGACTGAAAAAAGCATGCAAAGAAAAGACCCCCCCCCACACACACACACACAGTGAATCCAGAGAGAGAGCAGACATGAACTATGAACTGTGCTTTCATCATCATCATCATCATCATCATCATCATCATCATCAACGACATCAGCAGCCTCATGACCTGCTGCTTGTTGATTGTATCTGTCTACAGCTGAACGATGGTTGTGATTTTTTTTCTCCAAACCATTTCTAAGTTTTAAAGATTCCTTTCTGAGATCATGGTTTCTCTTTTTTTTTTATTATTTTGCTCTTGCTCATGCCCCCCCTCCCTTTTTCATTATTCCAATCAATTTACAACTTTACAACTTTTGACCTTTCTTGTTTTTAATTTGTTTTCATTTTTAATTTAATTGCTGTTTGTAATGTAATTTGTCAATAAAGTTATTATTATTAACACCGTCACACCGAGGTGGTGGTAGTAGCGTTCAGCGGTCTCCCTTGACATGATTGATTAGAAAGCTGATGCAAGGTCATGTTTGCTGATTTCATGAGAACCAGACGATGTGTCACGACACTGCGCTTGCAAGCGTGTGCGAGCTGCAGGTTGGTTTCCTGCACATTGTCTCTCTACGTCTCCAGTGGCCCGATGTGTCCGATGCAGATGTCATGTCATGTTTTCAAAAAGAGCAGGTCTGCCAAGTGTCTGCCATACAAACATGGAAGCTATGCACACACCGGTCGACAAAATGACCATAAATTAACTAGAACGCTCACACGTATAGTCTCATGTGTGCACACACATACACACATATAAGCGCTGTGGTGACATGAGTCAAAGTGTCAGCTCGAGGACCCCGGTGGGAGACTGCACAGCGTGTGCTGAGGAGAATTTAGTACGATTACACAACCAAAGCTGGTCAGCTTGGCAAAGGCTGATGCTGGAGGAGGTGGCCAAGGGACAGATGCTTTGTTTGTTCCACTGTTTGTTTTCACGCATCGTCACGGGCAAAAACCCAGACTTCTTGTTGGAGATTTTACAGCCGACTTTTTCTGCCCCCTCACTCAGGAGTTTGCAAACACACAATACAATGACTGTGAATGTGTTAAGCATTGACAGTTCAACATACCGGCCGGCGCTTATTACGATGTTATAATGTACAGCTGGCATGGTCTTGTTGTTGTTTTATTACCACTAGAGGTCAGAATGATACAATGATCTTTTTTCTGCTACAGCTACAGGAAGGAGTGAAAGTGCCAGAAACCAACTAGAAAAAGAGGATATAAGTGTTTGTTTGTTTGTTTGTTTGCTTGGAGTTTTTGTTTTCTCATCATTCAAAACAGAGTCACTGTACAACGTGAATTACATTGGGAATTATCAATCACGAAAATTGTTTTGCTTTTGTGTATTGATACACATCGGATTTGCTTTTCTATATTTGTACAGTAATAACATATATGATATATAACATACACAGTATATGGTAACGGTCCATACTCTTTTTATCTGATTTAGCGTATGATTTTCTTGTTCTTTTCTTATCATGCCATATTTTTTTTCTATTTTTATTATTATTATTCATATACTATGCTGCAGCCAGGAGCAGCAGTCTAAATTTATTCTTATCTTCCCTCAATATCTTGGGTTTTATTATTATCATCATCATATATTATTATAAATAATATACTATAATATTAATATTATATTAACAATATATAGCATGCATTATATGTATTATTATTATGTATAAATGAGAGAAATTTGTTTTAAGACATAACAATAACATACATGACAAACGTCTGCGTCCTTTTTCTTGTAACCAGCGGAGACGGACCACACGCAGAGGCTGCTGGACAATGATTCCACACAGCAGATGAAGCTGAAGGAGAGGCAGCGCTTCTTTGAAGAGGTCTACCAGCACGATGTGGACAACTACCTGCCCTCCACTCACCTGCAGATCGACAGCAGGAAACGTGAGTCTGGATGTAAAAAAAGCATGACCCTGTGTTGCATTTCAACATCAGGATGAGCTGCAGGAATGAATGTTTCTGCTCCACTGTCACCTGCAGCACCTATGGGTAGCATCTCGTCTATGGAGGTGAATGTGGACGTCCTGGAGCAGATGGACCTGATGGACATCTCAGACCAAGAGGCCCTCGACGTTTTCCTGAACTCAGGAGCAGACGAGGGAGCGCTGGCTTCCCCACTACCAGGTGCTCTGTGTACATATAAGTATAAATTCACTTTGTAGTTTAACCCCTTCAGGGTCGTGGTCATGTGGGTAGAGCAGACTTTTATTTTCTACCAGGAGTTAAACATCAAGCTAAGTTTAACCTCATGGGAAGCAGAGGACTTTTCTAAAGGTCTGTGTTTACAGAGGGTGCGGACGAAGAAGAGGATGAAGATGAGGAAGACGAAGATGCAGAGGTGGTGTACAGGGCGCGTCAGCCGTTGAAACGCCAAACTGAAGTCCAGCACGGGTCAAAGTCGCGCATGTCCTCCACGTCTTCTGGCTCCAGTGACACCAGCGGGGGAGGAGCTGACACACCCGTGATTCAGTCGGATGATGAAGAGGTTCACGCAGACACGCTGCTGCTGACCTCTGTTCCCCAAACCAGGGATGACGAATCAGAGGAGGAGGAGGAGGAGGAGGGGGAGGAGAAAAGAGGCCTTGGAAATAAATCCTCATAAAGACTTGAGATTTGCTTTGTGGAAACGGACAGAAACGGTCGTCCTCTCTGTTTAGGAACATTTCAATTGTATCTTTGGGAGAAACTCCAGCATGGCTCAGCCCCCTGTGATCTGCAGTGTCTTTTAAACGCCTTTATCCGTGTGTGTGTGTGTGTGTGTGTATGTACGAATATTAACTTTTTATTTACAACTTAAAATCAACTCTATTTTTTTCCCCATCGGAAATGCAAAGAAAACATGTTTTTCTTGAACCCATTGTTCTAGACCTTTTAAAACGAATCATACAGAATGAGTCATCCCACGCACAAGCACTGACTTGTTCTGGCTGGGATTGATGTGATTGTCAGTTTGAATTTCCTATAGCTCGATGTTCTGCGCGTCCCTTAGAACAATCGTGCATTCATACATATTGGGAGACAAAAGGGCTTCATCACCTCATTTTGAATCACTTATTACGATAAATGTCTACTTTTATATGATTGACGTATGAAGGAACTGAAAAAATAGCTAATAACGCTAGTCACAGTTTTTGATATGTACAAGTACAAAGGGGCTAAATCGTCAAGGTAACTACCAGTAGGAAAGCGCTCAGAGAGTTCAAACATCTGAGCAACTCGTATCCAACTATGTTATGATTCCCACCCAGCATCACACACCTACATTTATTTCATACACGATCCAGTTGACCCAAGCTGATGGAATCTGGATCCGATCCTCACGAAACTTGGCAGGTCAGTAGATATGTCCGTTCTTTATTCCTAACTCGCTTGCAAGTGAAGCGCAATCAAATTTTATTTTTGGCGATTTTTTTAAATTTCAGAAATGGGAAATCCCCGTCACTATTTTGATCTGATCCAGATGAAATTTTGTGACATGACAGTGGACCCCACCTCCATGTGTGTATATGCATTTATGGAATTTCTGGACCATCGGCAAATAATTGAGTGTGACACAATTTGAAAAATAAATAAAAAATAAGAAAAATAATAAGTCAATGATGAGAGATGGGGATTTTCTACATGTTTTAGGTTTTTTTGTGATTTTTTTTTTTGTATTATCTGAAAATCAAACGTGTTTCTTCCCATCAGTCTACTTTTGTGTGCATGTGTCAGGACTACAGTATGACCAGTGCTCGTAAATGCATGCCATCGTCTTGTGGGTGAATACTATCTTTGGGCGTAACTAGAAAGTGACACTTCCTTCATACGGAGCACTGTATTTATCTCCTCTGAGATATATAACCACATGGCAGATGAGCGACACAATAAAAACATCTGTGTTTATACATGTGCTGTTTCCTGAGAAGAGAGACTGACAACTTTACGAGAAAATAATTCATTGAAAATAATACATTTTTAAGGGAAAATTAATTCATGAGGACCAAGGAGAGTGTTTGCATGTGTGGTGATGGCTTCTCCCACAGAGCCGACATTCACACATACTATACACACACACACACACACATGCGCACACACACACACACACACACACACACACACACACACACACGCACACACACGCACACATATATAAGACTGACATCGCACTGGCACTCGATCACCTCCTCTCTGCAGTTTGGTTTCTAGTTCTGCTAGTTTTCCAACTGTTCTTTGACAGATGGGCTTTAGCTGAGGGCTGACTGGTGATTGGGACCTGGCATTTCAGGTGCTGAACGGGTGGTCGGTCTGGGATGTTCACACCATGAAGGAGCACTTTTGATTTCTCTCTTTGCAAACCACAATACAGACTTGTTTTTTATTCCCACACATAATAACCAGATACTTACTGAAACTGCCCGATACTCGACTGAATAAACAAATAGTGTTAGAATAACACAAAGACATCACTGACTCTTTGTCACTAAAATCACACAGTGAGTGAGGTGTCTTCAAAACAGAGCTGTCAAAACATCATCTAAAGTTCTGCTGTTCTTCTCCTCAGGAGCGGGTTCAATTGCTTTTGCAACCGATAATGTGTTGTCAATGTGCGTGCACAGTGAACGTGGAAAGGTTTTAGATTTTACAACACAGGTGTGTTGTCTGTAAAGTATTTGAAATCACAGGTCTTGTAATTTCATCACATCATGTCACACCCAGTTTAATTATTTTGAGCACACACAGTCGCAGCACCGTCCACCTTCATAAAGAAAATGAGCTATAGTCCGAGTTTTAAAGAGAAAGTCAACGTATAGCCTTTGACATGCCTGCTGTGGAATCCAATCGACATTTTCCATCCGTGTCTGCGTGACAAAGAGTCATCCAGTTAAATGACAGGAGGTTCAGTTTTCCTGCCAAGTGCTTGCAAAGACACAACAGCAACTATGGACGTAAAATATAATTATATACGTGCATTCTATGGACAAGCACAGCAGGTTTGAAGGTTTTAAGAGAGACATGAGAAAAGACGTAAAGACAGAGTGAGCGTGTTCCTGTGTGTGTTTCCCTGAATCACAGAGAAATCGGGGATTTCGTCACAACTGTTATTCCTATTCCAATTCATGTTTACTACTAAAAGGAAAGACTCCAATCAGCTGGTTTCCAACCATATGGGTGATCTCCCCTCGATGTTTCAATAGTTAAAACAAAACGTTCCAGTCAGTTCTAGACACAGATAACGAGATAATAGTGGAAATGAAATTGGCGGGAGGGTTTGTTCTCACACGAAGAACAACAAAACTTATTCAATCACATTCTATCACCCACCCAACAGCACACATGAGCAAACACAGCTTTTTGGCGCAGTCAACCACCCTGCTCCCTGAGGGCACAGTGGGCCGTCCTTTGAGCAACAACTCTCTCTCTCTCTGAGAGCACTGTGGCCGAGGACGCTGTGGAGCGTGGAGCAAGATGAGGACCGCTTACCTGCTTTTCTTGGTAAGCATGGATTTCTACATATCTACTGGTACAGTCATCATGAGTTGTGGTCGTGTTTAGAATTAAATAAAAAGGCCAAACAGCTAAGATTCTTCACATTATAAAGTATTTGTTCAAGGAGACATTTTGGTTGTTGTAAAAAAGTATTTTAAAAAAAGTGTTTCACAAGTATATATATTCTTGTGAAATAACAAAAAAAACAACTTGGGCATGCACATCATATGAAATACAATAAAACTGTTAATGCAGGACAGACACTAGGCAGTTCCCAGGTTTACATGTTGATGCTCCATCTGCCTGAGTCTGACACACTTATTTTGTTCAGGCAGGTGATGAAACTGATGATTATAACAGTTGCTTTCTTCCATATCTGACATTATAGTTTTCACTAGCAGCGGCTGATGGTTCAGACCAGGGCGGCCGCACCAAGCGGGTAAATGATTCAGATTTGGTACCATTTTGCTTTCAAGCAGACTTGTGAACGACCCAACTTTCATTGTGGGTTTGTCAGGAGCTTTTGGTGCGATCCAAAAGACGGTGGGTTTTGTCGACCATTGAGTTACAAGAGGAACACCCTGGGCCGTTCCCTCAAATAATTTCCAAGGTAAAGACACCATCACCACCAAGACACATCATGTGACTGAAATCGACAATCTGTGCAGCTCGACAACCGCTCAGGTGTGCGTTTTTCTGCTAGATGTACAATGACAAGAAGGACCCGGAGACCCAGCACCACAAGTTCCGCATTAGAGGAATGGGTGTAACTGAGGAGCCGTTCGGAGTCTTCTCTATCGACGAGCAGAGCGGGGATGTCTATGTCCATCGATCAGTCGACAGAGAGCAATTTTCCATTTTCAGTGTGAGCTAATATTGATTACAAACACATTATGTACTGATTTGTGACCGGTGATAACATTTGACATGAGTTGCCCTTATCCACAGATCAAGTTCGACATATTGGACGCGATCACAGACGAAGAGCTCGACAATGAATTGGCCTTTAATGTAGAAATAAAGGACATCAACGACAACGCACCTCAATTTTCCCGAAATCTAATGAAAGCCGATGTGAAGGAAAGTAGCCCAGAAGGTGTGTTTCTGTCTGTCACTCATCAAAAGATCTCCCTAGTCTAGTGCTGTAAGAATTAGTGAAACTAATTAGTAAAGAATCAGTGTGTAATCAACGTAGTCTTGTCTGAAGTGACACATTTCTTCCACTACTCTCTTTGCCCTCCTAGGCTACTTGCCAGTTCAAATAGTGGCAAGAGACATCGATCAGGAGAACACGGAGAATTCCAGAATCACACTCAGTTTGATTTCACAGTCCCCAGTGGCTCCTACGATTGAGTTGGAACAAATGTCGGACGGCAGGCTACCTCAGCTCCGACTTAAAGGATGTTTTGACTATGAGGTGAGGCCCAGTGACTTTCTGTACATACAACCACAGTGATTTTTAGGCATACGGCGCAGGGGACGGTCATGGCCAAAGATCTGACTAAACACCTGTGGAACATTGTTCTACCTGTTTCCATCACCTGTCAGGAGCCCTCGAGTTCCACAAGGAGCTGATCCCGACTGGTTCTCCTGAATATTTAATCACGACCGTTCACATTGCAATCCTAGTTTAATTTGTATTCTTTAGAGAGAATGTAGTGTGCTCATGCGATGTGTACCCGCCTACGTATTACTGTCTTCATGAGCCAAAATACTGCTCCTTTGACTTCAGACCGGTTGTTGGTCACCTGTACATTTGCTTTCAGCGTCGTCTAACGATCATTACAGACCAAACACTGAATATGAACATAAATGACAATTGCTAAACGGACTGTGCGCCCTGCACCGTCCACTGTAGACACATCTGAATACCATATCTGCCACATTTCAGAAAGCAAAGCAGTATCATATCATTGTGCAAGCAGTTGACCACGGAACACCGTCTCTGTCCTCCACTGCGTCCATCATTCTCGACATTGTTGATGCAAACACTCACCCCCCAGTGTTCAAGGAGAGGACGGTAAGTATTTGCTTTCAATACGATCGCTACTGTCATCACTTTGGGTCAGTTACGTTTTATTGTCGTTAAAGAGGGCAATTTTCTGTCTGTCCAGTATCATGGTCAGGTCATGGAAATGGCCACCAATGTAAGTGTTTTGAGACTTGCAGTGGATGACAAAGACACTCCCAAAACCCCGGGCTGGCGTGCCAAATACTTCTTCATTTCTGGAAATGAAAACAATAACTACCACATCGAAACCGACCCTGAAACTAACGAGGGCATCCTGAAAGTCATCAAGGTAATTTTTTACTTTATTGTTTTGATTTTCTTTTCATTTCTGACATTCTCCAAATCAGTGCAGTAGCTCTCCGACTTTTTGTGTGTATCCGTGTTCCAGGGGAAGGATTTTGAGCGCACAACTGTGACAAACCTGAAGATTGGGGTCAAAAATGAGGAACCCTTATTTGTTTGTGGAGATAAAGAGACCAGAGAAGATCGGGACGATTCGGTTACTGTCAGTGTCAAAGTGATCGATATTAATGACGCGCCCCGGTTTGAAAAAGAGAAGGTTGAGCTGTTCATGAAGGAAGAAGAGGAGCCAGGAAAGGTGCTGTTCACTCCGACTGTTCACGATGAAGACTCGGACATATCCAAAATCAGGTACGGTTCACCTACCTAATGTCAACTGAACTAATCAACGACTTTGACTGACTTCT
Source organism: Centriscus cristatus (assembly GCA_037832705.1). NCBI lineage: Eukaryota > Metazoa > Chordata > Actinopteri > Syngnathiformes > Centriscidae > Centriscus > Centriscus cristatus. Next base: position 13,874 of record JBBMJM010065677.1, read on the forward strand.
TCTTATGTTGGGATCCCAAGATCAGGCCATTCCTGGAAGGGAACTGCTAAATGAAAGTTTTTCTTTAATTCACTACCTCCTTCAGCTCACATGCTACACATCTGCTGTCGGCAGCCAAGTTTAATAGCTGCATACCGTGCTCTTATACACAAGTTAGAAAGTTGGAACATTAAATACTACTCTGGCTCAGAGGTGTGAGTCACACACTGGGTTGACACCGACATTAGCAACTGTGTTAATTGTTTTAACAAAGTTTTTAGTTTGGCCCCTCTGCTAACATGCAAATAGTTTACTTCATCTAAGTGGCATGGGACAGTACTGCAGGTTTACGAGCTCAAACCCTCCAGAAGCCATTCAGAGGTCTTTGCTTTAAGTAGTTGCATTCCTCTGTGATCAGGTATGTGCTGTTAGAAGATCCAGCTGACTTTGTGACCATTGATAAGAAAACAGGAGCGATCACGACATCGAAGAAGATGGACAGAGAGTCACCCTTCGTTCATGACGACATTTATAAAATCGTGGTCGGTGCGGTTGATGACGGTAAGGAGCTGTAAGTACATCTGGTAGAACGTTGCGACCAGAGGTGGTTATGTGTATTTTTGTTTTTTCCGGCGGTTCCCCAGGTGAGCCTCCCGCCACGGGTACATGCACAGTCCTTGTTAAACTGAAGGACATCAATGACAACCAGCCAAAGTTGGTCAGCAATGGCATCATTATGTGTGGCAACAAGGAGAACAAAGTCATGGTGCCTGCAAAGGACGCAGATAGCCAACCATACGGTGGGCCCTTCACCTTTTCCCTGGGAAGTGATGACGCGCTTCTGCAGGAGCAGTGGCAACTAGACCCTAACTTTGGTGCGCGCTGCCTTAAAAATCAAACTGTTTCGAACAAAGAACAAGAGTTAACTTCTCTGTGTTGTCCTTCGCTAGGTCATGCTGGTGGGCTGGTAAGCCTGAGGAGTCTCCCTAATGGCAACTACTCAGTTCCCTTGGTGATTAGCGACCAGCAGGGCGAAACTGGACATGATACAGTGGAGGTGATGGTGTGTGAGTGCGTGGAGGGGGACGTGTGTCGTGAAAGACTGCTCCCCTCGTCCAGTCTGGGAGCATCTGCTATTGGAGTGCTCTTCGCAGGATTGCTCATGTTTCTGTGTGAGTATGCAGATCGGCAGCAGTGGGGGAAAAGGGCTTTCGTAACCAGTCAAGTGAAAACAAATGGACAGCTTTGATCGTTTGTCAGTGGTCTGTTCAGGAACCTTCTGACGACAGTGATAGCATTCATTCACGGTGGCGGGTGAAGAGCCGTGCTCATGGCTACTACAGTGGTGATAAATTCAGGAGACAAGCCGTTTCCCTTTTGATGACACTCATGCTCTATGCGTATGTATGTCTGCAGTACTGTTACTCATCTTTGTATGCAAGTGCCAAGAAAAGGCGTTCAATCACCTCCCCATTCCTCATGAGGAGGGCAGCCACAGCTTAATCAAGTACAACGAGGAAGGAGGCGGCGCAGAATGCACGGTATTTTTGTCCAAGTCTACATGGAAATTAGAGGGTGTAAACTAGGGACTGTAGCACTACAGCACTATTCAAGCTATGCATTGCGAAGTTCATGTCATCAAAATGGGTGGGGGCAGCCGTAATGAGAAATTATTGTCTCTTTACTGTGTCAGGCGGAGCCCATTCTTCGTTTGAAGCATACAAACAGCAGAACAGTGACAGACGGACTAAAACAAGGCGCCGTGCAGGTACCCCACAGAACGACACACCACTGACAGCCAATCGTTTGGCCTGGTTTGTTACATTTGTTGATTTTAGGCTTGATTCATTGTGATTATGCACAAGTGAAAACTATTTAAATTTGGAATCTTTAGCAGAGGTTAGATTGCTGATTGCTGATTTGCTTGAACAAGTTCTGCCACTCATCAACTTATTGATTGTTAGGAAATTTTCCACCACAAGGTTGCGGCACGACTCAACTTGACTTGGCAGGGTCCACCAAACCACTAAGTGGAGTTGAGCCGAGGTGAGCTGGAACTCACCTGGAACTGGTTTTGGATGAGTAGTGAAACTTCTTCAAGGAATCTAGCATGTCTTGTTGCCTTTGATTTTAAAGTAATGGTTTGCTCAAAGACGTTTCACCACTCATGTAAGAAGTGTCTTTATTTCTGAACTAAAATTAGATGTCTCAGACAGCTGCAGTTGGGTTCCAGGACATGAATGAGTACAACAGCTCAGGCCATGCCCAGGTGAGCAACTGTCTCAGTCCACATTGGTGGAATTAATACAATAATCAACAAACTGTTTGTAACATACGTTCAAATTACTGGTTTTAAATCATAGTTTTCTTTTCCATGCTCACAATCAGTTGCGAGTTTTAAAATCACTCTGCATGCTGTCTCTAGTAATTATGGACAAAAACTGTCCTCTGACATTCCAGTGTAGTTACAACAAACACACTGTATGAAAATTCATATGAAATGACCTTATTCTTCTCTAATTATTTAATATGGAATATGCTATTTTTGTCCTGAGAAATGGACGGTATCGCTGCTCTTGGTACATCAGCAGCAGTCTGCGCAACTACATAACATGCAGAGTCCCATCTGTTTCTTTATATCGTAGCGCCCATCATTTACAAGGATAGGAAAGAAACATTTCAGGACCGTTTTTGTATTTGACTCGTGATAATATTGACATATATCACGCATGCGCCTCCAGATAAAATTCAGGCTGGTGAATCTTTTTTCTCTCTTTCTTTTCAGTTCTCTACCTGGTCATCAAATAGGACAAACACCTACCGAGTGAGTGGTGCTGTAGCTTAATATCTCCTATTCGTGATCCTCAATAATATGTTGATTTTGTTTTATTTTAGGGGGGATCACAATAGTAATATTTATTAAATCTTCATCAATCAATCAATATGAACTCACGATCCTTCTATCTGTGTGTAGGGCTCATCAAAGCAATTCCAGTCCTTCAGCATGAGGTCGAGTCAGTACACTGCCAATGAGTTTGACAGGGTACGAGTTCATCTCCCACCACACCGGGCTGAACACACCCTAACTGCCTACAAATCTTTATCGTTGGGTCTTGCATCGGTCCCACCGACTCATGAACAACACAGACTGAGTAAACTCGGCAAACAGGGTTTCATCTAAAAAAAAAAAAAAATTGATATAAATAATCAGCTATACTTTCTTACACTGTACCAATGACACTCACACTCCTCTCTGTGAGCAGGGAGGCTCTACAAGGCAATACGGTGCTCACGGCTTCTGGTCAAACCAGCACATTGCAGATCATATCAACAGGGTAAGAGAATTTTATCACATTCCACGGAACTGAACTGATGCTACGTAAATTCCGACATATTTTACTGTGCCTCCATTTTTACCTCTGTTCTGAATAAATACTAATAGATAAGGTGCACTACGAGTGTCACAACAGATACCTACAGCATGTTGTACAACTCCACAGAGGCTGGATATGATGGATGACGTCAACCACACAGGGTACCCACCCTACGAGTACGCCGACGAGGGCAACGGGAGTAAAAGCCAGTCACTCGACAAGCTGACGCTCTGCAACGACGAGGACAACCTCGAGTTTCTGAATGATTTGGGGCCAAGGTTTAAGACCTTGGAAGACATCTGTACCCAAACATTCCAGGAAAAAAACATACAGTTTTAAAGGACCTCTGTGTGGGAGATGTCAGGGGTTAAATAAGGTGTGAACTTTGACCAGATGCTTGTTGTAACGTGTTGTTATTTTGTCCTCTCTGAGTTACTGTAAATGCAACACTGGGTTTATTGGCAGCTGACCTTATGCAAAGTCTTCAGGTGATTATACACAATGGAAACTAATGGAATAAGCTAGCGCGTGCACACCTTTGAATTGGCTTTCCTTGGACAAAACATAGACCTACATGATTGGATGTCCTCATACTTTGACAACTGACAGGCAGATATAAACTGGTCCACAAAGACAAGAACTGACGCTTCACTGCAACGGTGCACTGAACAAACAGTCACGGTCCGTCGATTTTTTTTTTTATACAAAGGTTGTGTTGTCACAACGACTAGGTGTGTTTGCTTGGCTTTTTCTTTGGAAGTGTAGGAGTGATTGATGGTATGTTGAGTCATTTATGGCCAAAGGTTTCATTTTGTAACATTCACCGATGTAAAACTCTGTAACTTCTTTTAGGTCAGTGGTTACCAACTTGTGTGTGTGTACATAGTATGTGAAGTTTAATACTAGCTGAGAAAAAAAAGAATGCGCTCTTGAACATACCCTTGTTTATAACATGATCTGGACATGAACTGCCCAAGAGGGAGTGGGCATGAGCAAGGGAGTGGGCATGAGCAAGGGAGTGGCGGTTACATGAATGCAGGTGTCCTCAGCCGATGAGGTGAAATGAGGTAAAATATTGGGACGTGCACTCAAGCCAAATTCAAATGGCTGGTTCTATTGGCTGTGATGACAGCAGCTTGTCTACACCAAAGACTTCTCAATAAAAATGTCTGTGTCATGTGAAAATTCTAACCGTGTGGAGAAATAAATGCAAAAGATTGGTAGTATGTGTGACTTTTGTTTACATGCATCACACTTTCTCTGTAATCTTTGTTTAAACTGCTGTTGTCAGCAAGGCAGCACAACTTGTTTTGTTTTTTTTTTAATTTTTTTTTAAATAATGCAGTGAGCAAAGATGCCCAAAAAACAAGTTTGTAAAAATTATTTGATAAAAAAAGGAAAAAGCATACATATTAAATTATATTATTAAATTATATAATATGTAATTATATAATATATACTATTTAAAGTCTAGTATAGTATATACAAACTGCACTATACTATTCAACTGCATACGATACAACAGCGTATATATTACTATACAGGTGTGGGGGGGGCATTCATAATTAATTTCTGACTATATTGTGTCATTTTATGCTACAGATTAGGTAATTGACACAAACTCACCCAGCAGATGTCACTGCATGTCTGTAAAATTTGTCATCCAACCCGTTTGATTCATGTGAGATTATTATCGCAGCACAAAACCTCGCATTGAAAAGGGCAGCGGGGGCCAAAAGATGCACAGCATGCAGGTGCATGTTCACTTCGATTCCTTCAATTAATGGTCTCTTGTCTGACACACTTACTTCTGGACCAACACACCATCTGGATCTATTATGGAGACCGTTGTTTTCATTATCCTGGTAAGAATTAGAATTTTTTTCTAGCCCGTGCCAAGTGATAATTATAAGAACTTAACAAGGAAAGATTTCATTTATTTATTTGCATACATTTTCTATTAATAAGCAAGAGTAGTGTAACCATGGTATGTGCATACAGTAAATCAAGAAGCTACAAATGTCGAAATGCATTATGAATGAATTATGAATAACACATTTTAAGTTGAGTTAGCTTTTTTTAAACGTGAAAACATACTTTCCAAGAAAGCACAGAGACAGCATCCAGTTACATTGGTAAAACACACAAAGCAAGAAAGAATAAAATGAGATCTTTATAGAGGGTTTTTTTTTCCCCCCCTGAATGGTGTGTGGCGGTGTCAATCATTGCGTGCGGTGTGCTTCTCTAGAAGCAATAATTGTGATGTGATGTCTCCTCAGTGTCTGGGAGTCCACAGGCTGGCTGCAGACACTTTGCAGCGACAGAAAAGAAACTGGATCATTGATTCCTTCAGTATTGACGAAGGCTACAAAGGACCGTACCCCTACTCCCTTGGCACGGTGAGTGACCCCGAAGAATGTGGCGGCGTGTTACGACTGACAAACATGATTGTCGTGTTTTCCCTCCTACAGATTAAAACGGTGAAAGATCTTATTAAGATACACGGTCAAGGTGTGGACATGGACCCCAAAGGCATATTACAAATCAACAGTGAGACAGGGGAGATTACAGTTCACGGCCCGGTGGACTTTGAGAAACATCAAAAATTTACGGTTTGAATACATTTCTAACTGTCACAGGATGTGTTTCAGGTTCAAGTAAGGTGAAACGTTCTCTGTCTCATGATTCTTTGCGATGCAGCTGACGTTCCAGGCAATCGATACCGACTTAAATGTGGATACACAGCTGGGGATTGAGATAATCATTCTGGATGCAAACGACAACGCACCAAAGTTTAACCCTGAAAATTATGAGATCAGCGTAAAAGAGTCAACGTCACAAGGTTGTTCCTGGATTCTTCCTCGTTGCTGTTATTCAAAAATTTCATCGAAGCTGACAGATTCTGATTGTGTTTCCCTGACTGTTGACAGGCACTGAATTGGTTACTCTTAAGGCTGTCGATTTCGACTCCAGTCCTAACAACAGAGAATTCGATTTACGAATAGTTTCGGTCACTCCCAAACCACAGGACCTGGAATTCTACTTAAAGACACCTGAAGCTGAAGCTGGAACCATTTCCTTCAAAGGCTGTCTGGACCACGAGGTGAGAGGATTCTGACTTCTTATAATATAACGAGCGTGACAGATTTGACTAAGAGACGTTTAACCAACCAGAAAGCAGAGAAATACACCATCCAAGTGGAGGCCAAAGATCACGGCGAGAACCCCCTCTCCAGCTCCTGCACTGTCATAATCAATGTGAAAGATGGAAACAATCACCTCCCTGAGATCATAGGACAAACTGTGAGCTTCCATTCGCCTTGAGTTAATCCACCCACTCCCTCTCATGACAAACGGCTCGTTTATTTTTTACCAACAGGGTTCAGGGAGCGTGAAGGAAGGAGCACGAAATGTTCTCGTCTCACGTCTTCAGGTTACAGACAAAGACACCAAAGGAACGGCAGCCTGGAGAGCGAAATTTCACATCCACGGAGACGCAAACAGGAACTTCAGAGTAGAGACTGACTCTGAGACCAACGAAGGATTACTGTACGTGGACAAGGTATGCAAGTTGCTTCACTGTTTGTGAAAACACAAATTAACAAAATCAATTCCAAGAGACAGTTTCCACCAACAATCGACATAGAATTTCTATTGATCGTGGTGTTAAACACTTCCACAGCCTCTGGATTATGAGGCGAGCCCCGTGAAGACCGTGACCGTCACTGTCGAGAACGACATGCCCTACTTCACCTGCAAAGTGCTGACTCGCAACCCCGGCCTGTGGAAGCTGATCACGAGCAGTGACAGCACAGAGGCACTGGCTTTGTCCACATACAACCTGAGCGTGACCGTGGAGGACGTGAACGATCCTCCGCTCTTTGACAAGCCGAACCAAGAGGTGGTGCTGTGGGAGAATGTTCCAGCAGGACGGTATCTCCAGACGTTCACGGCCACGGATCCCGATTTCGACAGTGTCGGCACATTTAAGTAAGTCGTGAAGAAACCTTTAAGGTGTCCGCAACGAAACCGAGGGTGTGTTAACCAGCGTGTGGGTGTTCCAGATACATAAAAGGAGACGACCCAGACGATTGGGTGACAGTGGATCCTGCGACCGGAAGAATAACAACATCCAAAATCATAGACAGAGAGTCCCCCTATGTGAAAGACGGCGTCTATAAAGTCACAGTGTTGGCTGCTGACAATGGTGGGGACGTTCATTTACGTTACAAAAGGCATTCTGTTACTGAAGAGACGACCTTTGTGTTGTCACCCTCTCCAGGTAACCCTCCAATGACGGGCACGGCAACGCTAACCATTCATATAACCGATGAAAACGACAACGCTCCGTCCTTGGCTGAAAGCACCATCCATATGTGCCACTCCGATGGACCTTTGATGGCCAACATCACAGCGCTGGACCCGGACATGGAGCCTTACGGCGGACCTTTCCATTTTCAACTCCATGGAGATGTCGAGGACAAGTGGAAGGTTGAGCCAAAGCAAGGTCAAAAGAGGGTTAGGACGATGTGAGCCATGAAAACAACATGGCGTAGATTGGCAAAGGAGGATACTAAGAACTGGACTGTGTCTATGCAGGATACTCTGTCCACCTGGTGAAGGAGCACACCGTCCTTTCAGGACACCACCAGCTACTGCTGGAGGTGTCTGACCTTCAAGGTGAAAGTGCCGTCCACAAACTGTCAGTATCTGTGTGCGACTGTTCGGACACGAAGAAGCCAAACTGCAGCTTGCGCACACCACCTGGCTCAAGCATAGCAGTAGGAGGAGGACTTGGAGTCATTTTCTCCTCCGTTCTACTACTCGCAGGTAAGCTGACGTTTGCTCATGACAGACATGATACTTCATCCGGTGGAAACATAAAACTGTATGTTTGACAGGCCTTATACTTCTGGCAATTCAGAGGGAGAAAAAACACTTCTCCCAGACGTCTTTCCCAGACGACGACAACCAGGGAAGTCAGAGGGTGTTTATCACTGAACAACCAGGGAGTGACTGCAAGGTGAATATATTTGTGCCAAAATAAATGCATTTGGTTGTTACTACAAGAATTATATAAATTATATTATATAAAATCTAAAATGAACAAAAGAAAATCTGAATTATTTTGTGGATAATAACTGAAATATAGCTGAGGGCTTTTTGTCTGAGGGAAAATGTTAATTAAACTTTGGAACAGACGGAGTTGGAGGCATTATACCAAAAGAACAGACACACCAGGGAAACGATCAAAGAAAAGGTACAGGTACCCAGGCAGTCGGTAAGTTATACACACTTAATAAATGTACTGGAAATATTCACAACTTGAGTTTTGTTTTTTTTCTTTTGCAGTCAAGGGACACAACTGCATACAGTCATGGACGGCATCAGGTACTGTTTTGTTCACAATAAATATTTATTTATGTGTTTGCTCCTGTTGACTTCTACTATTCAAAGACAACTTTTTTTGAAAAACAAAACAAAACAAAAAAAAAAAAACAGCATGGCGGACAGACACAAACCAAATGGTCCTCGTCCCAAAGTGAAAGCGCGTCGGAACAGATGTGTGGCCAATTCACATATCAGGTATGTGAATGTATTGAGAAATGTGCGGAGTTGTGAAATTTTGGTTTCTCATTCATTAAGCAATAAACCTTGTCTCATAAATTGCTGTAATGTATCAACCATTGAAGTACTTGACTTTCCGGTCAATGGGAGGCTCATCAGCCATGACTCATCAGCCATGACAACACTGGACTGAAACTGCCTGTTCTGGCACAAAAGGTTATATTTGTATTTATTTATATTTTATATTTATTCATATTTTTGCAGACAAGGATGGGAAACAACTCTTCTGCTTACCAAAAAATTTGGGAAACTAGACGTGCAATTCTGCTCCATTTACAAAAAAAGGTAACAACAAACCTATACATACACTGTATGTACTGTGTATATATTACTTTAGAATTCTGATGTATTGTAACTCTTCTGTTTCCGGTAAAAGCTGCATACTTTCCAAGCACCGGGCATGGAGCTGGGGGATTATCCACCTCACGTGTACGCTGACGAAGGAGACGCAGGGACTAACTTTGAGCTCGATGCCATTTCTATCCCCGGCATTCCACTTGACCCAGACTTGGTTTTCGATGATAGGTTCAGGAGTCTGGCTGCGATCTGCGGGAGGAACGGCAACACCGCCAACGGAGTCAGATCGTCTCCTGTGCTGCAGCAACCGCAGAGTCAACACTGGTGTGAGTTTGGACGTGACAAATGAGAACATTCCGTCGGGTTTGTAAACCAAATGTGAAATGACTGATGTCACCTGGAGGAGGACAAAAGTGCTTCGGGTGACTCAGAGGACACAGTGTGTATTTGTCTGACAAATGTGACAAAAAAAGATGATTGAAAGACAAAGAACAAAAATGTTGGGAGCATACAGTGCTACACCAGAGTTGTTGTTTTTTTTTAAATTATTTAATGTTCTACAAATCAGCAGTAGTGTTTGCTGGGGCTTTAAACTGCACTGGAACTTCTGACTCCAGTATTTTGTCACATTTTACATTTTGACTCTTTTACCTTTAGTTGTTATTTCCCTTTTCCTGTTTTGAATGATTCATTAAAACTTGACTGTTTTTATTCTCTTTTTACTGGTGTGTGGTTTTAGAGTGATTTTCATTTGTGCTGCCTTTCATTTTTCATTTGCATTATCTGTTGTGAAGCTGAAATGTGCAGTGGTTGTCAGCATTATTCAAATCTGTGAATGATAAAATTGTCTCAATTGTCTCAGACGGTTTTGTTGCTTCATTTGTCGATGTGTATGGGAGACGCCTTGGATATCACCACTACGATGCAGTGTTTCATTGACAGCTCTCTGTGGAAAATCAGGTCTTGACACAAGAATATACTAGGAAAAGTCAGAAAATATCTCGTCCAAAAAATGTTCTATGAAAGGTTGAATTTATGAAATATTCTTCATCTTTCTTAAAAATTCATCATTCATTCATTCCTTCCGTGTGTCGTGGTAAATAGGTCAGTGTGGTCAGGTCATTTTCTGACAGTAAGTAAACACTTCATCTCCCCAGAATGACGCACGCACGCACACACACACACACACACACACACACACACACAGAGGGTGTTATCAGTGTTTCATTGAATGCGGGAAATATGAAGGTGTGTTCAAGAAGGAAAATAATGAGAAGTATCTTTGGAATACTCAAACCAGTTATTTGCAGCTTGCAGAGCAGGTTGTGTTTTGTATGTAGTGTACATGACAACGTACTGTATTTGTGCATCATACAGCTCACAGTTACTGAGATACTGAGATAGACACACACACACAAGCCACACGACTTCACACTCACTTAAAGAAAACTTTCCTCTCGTGCTGTGAATTTAAATGTGCGTCGAGTGTATGTGTTGTTTACTTGCCTGGATGGGGGCCGCTGTTCAGCCAGAACCTTCAACAACGGTCTCCAGCCTCAGAACCTGGAAACAGGAAGGGAATTTTTTCAAACCAGGTCCAAACGGGATAACAGATAACAATCTACATTTTCCAATTGCACACAGTGAAGATGACAGTACCAGGCTGATGTCACTGATTCTAGGGAAGGGAGTCTCACCCGTCACTCCACGCTTCACCCGGATCAACCTGAGACCCTGGTGGAAGTCAGAGAAAAAAACATTACTGGCACCAATGCAGACTGAAGTTAGTGATCACAGAAAGCAACGTTTAGATGGAAGTAATCTACTCAGTTTACTCAACCCTTTACAGGTGTATGTGTGTGTATGTGTGTGTGTGTGTGTGTGGGGGGGGGGGCTTTTTCAGAGGAGAGGCTTAAAATTTGTCCATTTATCGCATTAGGACCCCAAGATGTTGCCTGTGCCTGAAAATAAAATTTTAGGTGTTTTTTTGTTTGCTTTTTTGTTTCATTAACTGATAAAGAAAAAGCCAGGTGAACATCAGTTCCCCCATGAAGCATCATTTCTACACTCATTTAATAAATCATCCCCATAAATGCAGTCACAGCATTGCACTGCGCTGAGATTTCCAGCACCAAACACAGCTGCTGATCCGGTTTCATTAACGGTAAACACTGGTGTCCTGTGATCTGAGGCCTTAATTGTTGTCAGCTCATCAAGTTCACAGCCGGAATCCTGACGTTTGGACTCAGCAACCATCAAGTTTCTCACCATGTTGAATCGTGGACTAACGACGCCCTCTGCTGGTTCATCAAGGTAAATATGACTCCGGTTTGGAAAAAGCAATAGAAAATATTTTTTCACAGTTCAGCAGAATTTGAAATAAATCTTTTCTTATCATCCTGCATATGGAAATATACCATGATAGATCGGGTTTATTTGCTTTGTGATGTCTTTTTGACATCACAAAGCAAATACACACAAAAACACAAGTTAGCTTTCCTTTAGTTTAGTTGAGTGTTAAGCTACAAAACATTCATAGAAGAAAACTGTATTTTGTTTATATATTTATTTCACAAATAAATACATTTCCAACAAAAAAATGTTTCACCACCTGATGGGTTTTTCTCCACCACTGCCACTTCCCCCTTGCAGGTAGCCATCATACAGCTCCCGGAGGTGCAGGATGAGCTCCTCTGTGTTCTGTCCGGTGAGAGCCGACACAGGGATCACTCTCTCTGAGACCAGGCTCTTTAGAGTCTGTAGCTTATCACGGGCCTCCGGCAGGTCCATTTTGTTGGCTACGATGGCTTGAGGCCGCTCGGACAAGCCGGGCTCGTACTGGTCCAGTTCAAAGCGGAGGTGTTGGAGCTGGGTCCAGGGCTCTGGAGCGGACAGATCCAGGACGAAGAGGAGGCACCGACAGCGCTCGATGTGGCGCAGGAAAGAGATGCCCAAGCCTCGGTTTAGATGTGCTCCTCGAATGATGCCTGGGATGTCAGCAACTGCACAGAGGGAGACGGGGCGTTGGTGCACGTTCATAGGAGCGCTGAGCGTTTAGAACAGATGTTAAACTACCTGCAACCTGCTCGTGATCCCTGTAATTCACAATTCCTACGTGAGGGTTGAGCGTGGTAAAGGGGTATGCAGCCACTGCGGGTTTGGCGTTAGAGATGGCTCTCAACAGTGACGATTTGCCAGCATTTGGAAACCCGACCTGATGGGACAAACAGTATTCCGACATTATATCTGCCAGAGGTTTCTGAAAAGAAATATGGCTTTCGCTCACCAGTCCAGCATGCGCCATCGTCCGCAGCTCGAGCTGAAGGACTCTCTCCTCGCCTTGCGTTCCTGGTGTTGCCGTCATCGGTGCACGGTTCTCGTTGGACAGAAAGAATCTGTTTCCCTTCCCTCCAGCACCTCCAAACACAGCCAGGAACTCCTGGTGATGCTCGGATAGATCCACCACTGTCTGCCCGTGCTCCTTCACCACAGTGCCTAATGGGACCTTTACAAATAGAAACACATCAGAGACATTTTTTAAGACAGATACAAAAGAGAAACGACGTGAGAACTGCAGTTCTGATGAACAGTCTTCTCTCACATGGATGTAGGTCGGGCCACCATTCCGACCGTAGCAGTTCTTGCTCCCTCCTGACTGCCCGTTTTCACCTTTGTAAAACGGAACCACTTGAGCCAACGATTTTACAAAGCGGTCAGCTGAAAAACATTCAAGTGAAGGTATTTAGACTGAGAAGTTACCGATGATGTACAACTCCTGTTAAATTGTGCTGAGAGGCAGCGTTGACCAACCCTTGATGATGATGCTTCCTCCATCGCCTCCGTTCCCCCCATCAGGTCCACCCCATTCTTTCCTCGGCTCGCTGTGAAAACTGCAGACACCTTTACCCCCTGACCCGGCCATCAGCTTCACACGCCGATGGTCTACAAAGTGACGCGTCTGTGAACCACAAAAAAAGGGAGGGTTATTTTAACGTTTGGGTGTCATCATAACTGAAAACAGTGCAATGCAGGTTACCATGCAGTTCCTATAGAAATAATACCCAAAGGGTGATATGTTAAAATATAACAAGGACAAAATTATACGTGTCAACATGTACAGAAAGTGGCTGTTAAAACAGATAAAATATTATGTGTGTAGAAATTAATATACTGCTGTACTACGGTCATAGAGAGTAGAGAGAACAGTTGTTTTTCTACGAGACAAAACACAGTTTTGTCGTTTAAGTGGGTTAATTAAAAGTCACATACCAGCTTCTTCTCGGACATCTCTCCCTTCTTCGCCTTTCCTCGGACCTTCGCGCATCGGGACACGGAGCAGCAAACACCCCGGAGCCCACCGGTCATTCTCGGCCCCAACTCCGCTGACAGCGGACAAGTGAGGCTCAGTAAGCTTCTCTCCTTTCCTCTTAGCTGTCGTATCAATGGGAACTTTAAAAGTGTGTCAAGAGAAAGCCAGCAAGGGTTCCTAGCTCTCGACACCGCCGATAACATAATGACAGCAGAACATTAGCTAAAAGCTACTAGCAAGCTAGCGTTGGCTAACAGTACTGACTGTCAGTATCGATCGTGACCACACGGGAAAATACCTAACGCAGAGCTGTTAATATAATCGTTTAAGTTCTTGTTAATGTTGACATCCACTACACTACCAACTGACTTTGGTACATGAGCCAAGTACAGTGCAGAGTTTGTACAAGTAGGGAAGTCGTGAAGGGACAAACCTTACGTGTTGCTTACCGGCTGTTTTGGCCTATACTGCCCCCTTGCGGCGCCATTGTGTATTTCGCGTCAGTGGTAAACGTGTTTTCAGTAAAAGTTAGTACATTTTATTTATTGTGAGGTTCAAAGAAATAATTTAAAGATAATAATAGAAAAGATCCTGTGTAAACAGGGAAATTTATTTATATTACTGCCCATACCTGAAATCATATTAATCATGACAAAGATGGATGCTTAGATCTTCTGTTCTAGTAATAGACTTCTCCAATAATCAGCACTCACATGGATGGGGTAGTTGGTTGAGTATTTCATATTTGTTTGATGATTTATTGTTTGTACTTTCTGCTTGTTTGATTTCTTGAACTGTGACCTTTTGTTTGTTATTAGATTTGGAAAAATAAGCAAATGTCATTTGTACACTTTAAAAAACAAACTTGCAACAAAAAGCAACAAACGAGGACACAACATGTGGACGTCGGTTTATTTTATATAACAAAACAGTAATAAAACACAGCCGAGAATATCAGACGATACATTAGACAAGGTAACATTCACATCTGGGTTGTGTATGTCAGCGGACCTTCCTGTCACTCTCCAAAACATACATGCAAACACACACACACCAACAAGGCGCACCACTCAAATCAGTGATGGCAAACTAAGAAAGAGGAACAGTGCTCATTTCACAGTATATGAAACATCGACACCTACTCATTGTCGTATAGGGAAGCCTGTGATTGTCACTGTTGAGCGGTACATAGATAAATAGCTGTTTGACAGCCAGTTGTCTTTCATTCACGGTAAAACCTGCAAAATAACTGCAATCTGTGGGTGTTTTACCCCTCTGAGGTACAGAATATACTGCAAAGATGGACCTTTTCCACCAGACCGTAAGAAACACTGGTTAGGTTAGAGATTTAATCATGAATAAATGAATAAATTAAAGATAGTATAATGTTATGAGGGATGCTTATACATCAAAATAAAGCAAAGTGAGCTTTTGCCTTATAACGCTACACAAACGTACGGCTTGAGTGGTCATTTTTAGAATGACTTTCTGTATCTAATAAAAACCGATCACCCAGAAAAGTAGAAATCTCCGTGTTTAAGATGAAGTTCTGCCCATGTAAGCACAGAAAATGACATTTGTAAAGATAAGAGACGAGCCGAGACCAGCGACAATTGTTCACACCGACACTAGTCCGTGTCGTCAGGGTCCGTTGGGAAACTTCAAAGATGAATTAAACAGAGAGGAACCGACCTCAACATGACTGTATGTATTGCACTTAATGACGTAGAGATGCAGGACACACTGTGGTTCTGTTCCTGTGTTACTTTGGCTTTTTAAGGATCAAGAACAGCTCGACTCATGCTACAATAAAACAAAAATACATCCACGGACTGTCACAGCCAAATCGAGTGCAGACAATTAAAGCAACATAAAGTAGCTCTGTGAATCCGTTTACATGACAGCAGGGAAGAGTCTGCACTAATCCTACACTTTTGTTCACCTGCTGCAGATTTATCTTCCTTACTTCTCCTATAGTTTCTGGGGTCATAGAGCAGGTTTCCTACCAGGTCACCCGTTGTTCCATACATTCAATGGTGCAGACAAACATTATTTTCATGCCGTTGAGCTGAATTAGTTACATTATGTTGCTTTAAAAGCTATAATTGTTCCTTGGCGATGAGCCCTGATGCTTGTCCAGGTCAATGGCACCGAAAACAAAAAGGTCAGAAAACCACGACAACGTAGGATTCTCATGGAAGATGACACACGCGTTTACATCTGGATCTTCCAGCTACTATCTATCATCTCAGACATGTAGTGAAAACACAATGTTAAACCACACAGATACACCACAGTTTGACAAACAGACAACGGACCTATGTCCTCACCTCGATACAATGACATTCCCTCGTCGTGAAATGGAAATCAAAAGCCGGACCCCGTCTGTGAGATGAAAATGGGTTTTATCTGACGCAGCTGCTTCTATAAAAAAAAACTTTACTTTTTATAGTCACAGTCTGAAAAAAAGAGACAACCATCTCTCTGAACTGGCAAAAAAACAGGTGCTTTTAAAATTAAGCGGTTCGTGGGGGGGGGGGGGGGGGGGGGGGGGGGGGGGGGGGGGGGGGGGGGGGGGGGGGGGGGGGGGGGGGGGGGGGG